>LPNX010023967.1:44093-62803 GCA_001517045.1 Pseudotsuga menziesii | reverse complement strand
CCCCCCCCCCGCTTCCCAAACCCCTAAACCTCCCTTCCTCTCTCTCTCTCTCTCACATCCCCCTAGCACCTCCCTCTCACTCCTAAGACCTAACATCTAATACGATTTCTCAACAGTCCCTTGATTTCTCTCTTCCAACTCAGCTCCATATTCGTCGGAATATGTACAGTGGTTGGATCCAAATTTGTGAGATGCGTTGCTGTGAGAGTCTTTATTAATTAGATTACGACTCTACCAGATATGGAATTATTTGGTACTATATTTGTTGTAGAGTTATGTCATGGCTAGGATTATATAATGAGGAATGGTTACTGTGCCACAAACCAACCATCGTTTCTTATGTTAACAACAAATAATAAAACAAAATTAACTCAGCTGGATCAATCTAGCTTATTAGCTTTCAATCCATGAGTTTTGAATTAAAAAAATACTAATTTAAACAAGTAGCGATCGGTCACGGCTTGAAGAAGATGATGCAGAAGCTGATCAATTATATCCTAAGAATCTTTAGGGTTGTTGAGATTTCAAATGTCATTGACCTATATGAATTAGAACTTCGATATACAGACTCAAACCTAGCTTGTTCGTTTTTGGAGGGCCAAAATAATCCAAACTCAAATTAAATATTTTGTCGAAATCCAGCATATTCATACTTTATCATAGTTTAAATCACTTTAATACAATGTGACTACTTAGGCTGTAGCCAACATCTCCTTTAAGAATACAAATAAAAACTAAGTTAAATTAATATTTAAATAATTCAAAAATTAAAAATTAATCTTTAGTAAAAACATTTGAAAAATAAAAATTAAAATCTGCTTTGAATTAATCTACATGTGAATCATAGATATACTCGCGCACATAATAACAATAAATCCTTTGCATTATATACATTTTGGATCATATATTTGAAGTAGCGAGTTTGCGAATCAAGATTCTACTTTCCTTTTCCCCAATCAATTGATTTTGGATGGATAATATGGATGAAATTGCAAGACATTTGGGTTGGGACAAGAATTATTTAGTGATCATGTGGGTTGGAGTTGAATTATTTTAAAATTGACATCTAATTTCAATTGTTGGGAATATATTTTTAGATTTTCAATAAAGATCCAACCATTCAAAAATGAGGAACCAATAATGCCAATTGAATGTAGTTTAGGTGGTTGGGAGGAATAGCCCTTGATAATGGAAAAAAAGGAGGAACTAAAAATTTTCCTTTGTTTGATGAATAAATACACGCGTAAGGTTTTGGAATCTTCTTGATCTAATAATTCATTACTATGACTTTCTCATCACCATGGATTCTATACATGTTAATTTCAACAAGTGTCCTTAGACACACAAATTTACTAATCAATAAAAGAAAGATTACATAATAGGGGAGAGGAATAATGTATTTATAATATTTTTAGCCTTACCACAAAAATGCCATGTGTCCTTGACTAAAAATGAAAGGATAATCATGATGACAAATATGTGATAAAGACGTGACAAGGTCAATCAATCTCCTAGGAATACCTAACTTGTAGAGATACTTTATTCTAGGAAAATATGTTTTAGGATTATGAGGCTAACAAAAATTAGGACTTTAAGCTACCTACGAAAATGTCTACATTTTAATGAGGAATGAACATAGAGTGGTTTTTTAATTCCTAAATCCATAGCCATAACATACACTATAAATTATTTTTTGGTCCTCATGGGGGGATTTAATTGGGGAAATTAGTTGATTAATTTTGAAAGTCGTAGCTTGACAACATGAAAAAATCCCATGTCTTTCAAGGACTATTTTTAAAGACACGACGTAATTCCAATCATTTCAAAATCACACAGATCACTATGATTGTTTTGTGGAATCAACATGCCCCAAGTTAATTGACTTGGGGACCCCCACTTTTAAATTTTTAGAATCAAGTTGTTTAGGTCCAAGTGTGGTTTTTCAAGTCTATGATTCTTTTTATTTCAAATGATAACTACATGTTATGGACTTGGATCAAAATTACCTAATGCATATTTGGTTTTATGCTTTCAATGTGTGATCATAGAAGGACAACTCCATCAATCCTACTAGTTCCCTAGGTTGGATGGATACATTTGGAATTTTAATAATGGAGCTAATAAATGATGTTCAGACATTAGAATGGAATAAATATTTAATAATGGAGCTTATTAAATAAATACAAGAGAAAATTGAAGTGACAATGGAGCATGGAGACTATGGGGCCCACACAAGCTAGAAATTATGTGCCACATGGAATCCTCCTCTTGCAATTTCGAATCCATGGGAAGCCTAAATGTTCTTAGATGATTTATAAGGATAATACACTTGGCCATATGCATCATAAGTCGAATTTGGATGTAAATTTGACTTAGATTGGAGAGGAAGAGTCATTTTGGAGCTAGTGAGACACTTGGACTAGATTCCCTAGCTCTATAACAACAATTATGAAGATGCTATGACACCTATGACACAAATCAGATCTAAAGGTTGAAATATGACATATCTGACATGTCAGGTTGAAATTGAGCATCCAAGAGGGCGCTCATGTGAGTTGGGGAAGCTCAATGGGCTCCTACTCAAATTTGGGGAAGATGGAAGGCTAGGAAACGGAGGACACATGGAAAATCATGAGCACAAAACCTAATTCAAATTGGCTTGAGTTTGTGGATGGATTGGTAACCTTATAAGTATAAGGAATTTTATAAAATACAAGAATCAACCAAGATAATGGATTTTGTTCATATGAGAAATTTTCATTTGTGAATTGTGAGAGCTAGTGGATGACTAGTTTTCTTGCCTTAGCCAATTTCGAGGGTGAAAAATTCCCATCCAAGTTGGTGTTTGGAGAGGAAAATCAGGTATTTCATGGAGATTTATTTTATTTTTACTTGCAGGTGTAATCTAAAGGGCATCTCGTGGTTTCTTCTATTGCAACACTTTCTCTTAACCATTTCCATATTTTATTGCATATTCTTGCTTAGGGAGGGATTGCGCTTTGGGTGAGATATTATCTTTGGGGAAGCTTCTAATTCCCAATTATTTTATATTATGATATGAAATATCTGTATTTAAATTTTAGAAGACTCTCAGGTCAAAATAATGAAATATTTCATGTAAAAATGTTAATCAATGAATAAATAGTGTCATTTCCCCACTATCTTGTTGTGAACCAATGTAATGTTCATGGATTCGAATGGACAAGTAAAATAATGATGGTTTATGGATGAATGGAATTTTATTTATGTATTTAAAATTTTATAAGACTCAGGTCTAAATACCTAAAATATTTCATGTGTAAATGTTAAACAATGAAAAAACAGTGCCATTTCCCCACTACCTTGTTGTGAACCAATATAATGTTGATAGAGTCGAATGGATAAGTAAAATAATGATGGTTTAAGCATGGATGGAATTTTATTAATGGATTATATGAGTTAATGTTCACTACATAATCATTTGGATTTATTTTTTTGAGTTTCATAGCATTTGGAGAAGTTTGCCTATCATTTCCCCCAAGGTTGAAACTAGTCTTTTTGCATCTGATTTAAGGGAGTTATAAAAAAATTAAAAGTTTAATGGTTATGAATATTAGTTAATAATGATGTCATTTAAATTTCCCCTACTTCCATTCATAAATTTGATTTGTCTTGAGTGCATTTGGGAAGCCATTTTCAGTATTCATTGTGGGGGAATTAGAACCCCAAATTACTAGTCAAAACTCCTACCTCGACCAGAATCTTAAACAAGTTTGCAGAAGAATTTAGAGGGTCATAAATATTCCCTGTACATCATATCCAAACATTAATATCATTCATATACCTTCTGTGAATATTTGGGAGCATTTGGACCAATTTGGAGACCTAGACATCAAAACTAGTCAAAGGTCGAAATAGGGGAAAAAGTGAAAAATTGGTCATTGTAATAAAATTTTGAAAAAGAGACATTATAAGTGGTATCAGAGCATGGGATTATAAAATAATGGTCCTAATAAGGATTCAAATAAATAATTCACCACCCTTAGAACCTAAAGTTGAAGGTGTTTTTGTTGAAGAAGAAGAAGTATTAGAAGAAGAGGTACATTTTGCTGAAACTATGACTAACAAGAGGAGGGGATACCCTGATAATGATAAGGTGGAACATATTTAACTCATGAAACCTCTCTTTGATTACATAACCAAGAAAATGAAACACCATATTATGAAAGGATTCTAATTGTTGGTTAACCAATTTGGAAGCAAATTAGGAGTAAGAAGATGGAGATGTGTATTTTCAATTGAATCCAATGGTGGAAGAAGATGCCTTAAAAATTGCCATATTGAACTTGGAAGGATATGCCAATGAATGGTGGTTCCATGGATTTAAAACTTTGGGTCATGATAAGGTTAAAACATATGGATAATTTATTGATAGGGTGCTAGAGAGATTTGAGCAAAAAAATATCCAGAATTGTCTTTCAAAGAACTATCCCAATTGAAGCAAGTCGGGACCCCTACCGATTATATGATGGAATTTCAAAAATTATCAGTAAAGGTGGCTGATGTGTCTATGAGAAGGCTAGAATTTTTGTTTAGAGAAGTTTTTGATGAACCCTTAAAAGTTTTGGTCAAATCCGACAATCCCACTACACTAAAAGATGCAATGAAATTGACTAGATATCTCCAAAATGTGCTTCCTAGAACAAGATTTCCTCCCAAGCCTAACTCTGAATTTGAAAAGAAACCTTCGAAAAAGGAGGCACCTGATAAGAAGCCTTGGAAAATATATTCATCTAAAAATAATAATAAAGAAGGACTAAACATGGGTGAACTTCGAATAAAAAAAATGTGTTTCACATGCTTTCAACCATGAACATCGGGGCATAAATGTACTAAGAGAAAGGCTCAATACATATAAGTATTTCCGATAATGATGGGTATGATGGGGGTATGGAGGAAGGAGGCCACATTTAAGATAAATAGGAGGCATATGAGACAATAGTTGAAGAATAAAGACAAGAACAAAATAATCCTTCACCAGACAAAGCAAGAATGGCAGTACTTTCAACAGTGCCTCGCTATCACACTATTCGATGCAAGGGTGTGGTACTAGGACAAATATATTCAGTTTTGGTAGATGGAGGAGCCACACATAAATTAATTGATGCAGGTATGGTGGAGAAAAGGAAGATACCAATTGAACCATTCGATGGCTTCATACTTGTCATTCTCGGTCACAACACAATGCAGTGCAAAACATGGGTTCCAAAGCTACAAGTCACCGTAGGTAACTATAATTTTGTTGATAGTTTTTATGTGGTTAATTTTGCTGATACTAATGTGGTTTTGGGAGTGCAATGGCTGTATTCTATAGGGTAACATAGAGTAAACTACTGAATTCCTGAGATGAAATTTCAATATTCGTAAGGTGTATTAAGGGTTGTAAGAGGGAAGCACACTTAACCAAATCAAGGAGTGACTTGAAAAAGTATGAGATCTATATTGAGGAATGGGGACATAGAATGGGCTGCTGAATGTCATATCACATCTCCCAAGCCAAACATAAAGTTTTTTGAACACCCAAATTAGATAGAGAAACTATTGCAGAAGTATGAATTTTTTTTAGAGGTCTTCGACATGGTAGACCACCTGATAGGGGGGTTGAGCACAACATTGTTTTGGATGATGGTACTTCACCCATTCAAATACCACTTTATAGACATCCCAAGAAATTAATATATGATATTGGGAAGGCCATCCAAGAAATCTTATATTTGGGACTCATTAGACCAATCTCTAGTACAAAATTTTTGCAAGAAACACATGATTTCCCACTCGCTGGACATCCGGGGATCTCCAAAACTTATAGGAAATTAAGGGAAATATTATTTTGGAAATGGATTAAGGAAGATGTTTAGAAATATGTGAATGGATGTAAGGTATTTCATCAAAAAAAATTGTAACATACATGCCTAGCTAGTTTATTGCAACCATTTCCCATTCCTGAGCAAAAATGGGACAATATCTCAATGGATTTCATCACCGGTTTGCCCAAATATTTGGGTAAGTATTGCCTATAAATGGTAGTGGATAGATTGAAAAAGTTTGCTAATTTATTTTCTGTTACATCATGTTTTAGTGCTGCAAAAGTGGCTGATATTTTATTCAACGAAATACTTCCTCCTTTGGATGATGAAGGTTAGCTCACACTTGTTTCGGAAAAGATTTTGCAGACAAGGGAAAGGAGATTGAGAAGTAGAAATATCAAAGAATAATTAGTACAATGGAAGGATATACCAAGTGAGGATGCCACATGTGAAGAGGAGAAGATTTTGTAGCATCCAAATCTGAAATTGCTTGAGGACAAGCAATCTTGGGTGGGGAGGACTATAATGTCCCCATTCAAATAAATGCATAGCAGGACAATTCTATCAATCGTACTAGTTCCCTAGCTTGTATGGATACATTTGGAATTTTAATAAGGGAGCTAGTAATTGATGTTTAGACATTAGAATGGAATAAATATTTAATAATGGATATTATTAAATAAATACAAGAGAAAATTGAAGTGGCAATGGATCATGGAGATACATGGAGACAAATGGGGCCCACACAAGCTACAAATACTATGCCACATGGCATCCTCCTCTTGCAATTTTGAATCCATGGGAAGCCTAAATGTACTTGGATGAGTTATAAGGCTAATACACTTGGCCATATGAATCATAGGTCTAATTTGGAAGGAAATGTAACTTACATGGGAGAGGAAGAGTCATTTTGGAGCTAGTGAGACACTTGGATTAGATTCCCTAGCTCTATGACAACAATGATGAAGATGCTATGACACCTATGACACAAATCAGATTTGAAGGCTGAAATATGACATATCTGATATGTTAGGTCTAAATAGAGCATCCAAGAGGGTTATCATGTGATTTGGGGAAGCTCAATGGGCTCCTACTCAAATTTGGGGAAGATGGAAGGCTAGGAAAGGGGGGACACATGGCAAATCATGAGCACAAACCCTAATTTGAATTGGATTGAGTTTGTGGATGGATTGGTAATCTTAGAAGGCTAAGGATGTTTATAAAATACAGGAATCAACCAAGATAAGGTATTTTTTTCATTTGATAAATTGTCATTTGTGAATAGTGAGAGCTAATGGATAACTAGTTTTCTTGCCTTAGCCAATTTCGAGGGTGAAATATTTCCATCCAAGTTGGTGTTTGGGGAGGAAACTTGGGTATTTCATGGAGATTTAATGTATTTTTATTATCAGGTTTAAGATACAGGTCAAATCATGGTTTCTTCTATTGCATCACTTTCTCTCAACCATTTCCAGATTTTATTGCATATTCTTGGTCATGGAGGGATTGCGTTTTGGGTGAGCTATTTATCTCTTTGGGGAAGCTTATAATGCCCAATTATTTTATGTTATGATGTAAATTATCTGTTTTTCAAGTTCAAAATATTATCAGGTCAAAATAATGAAATATTTCATGTAAAAATGTCAATCAATGAAGAAATAGTGCCATTTCCCCACTATCTTGTTGTGAACCAATGTAATATTGATGGATTCGAATGGATAAGTAAAATAATGATGGTTTATGGATGAATGGATTGTTATTTATGTATTTAAAATTTCATAAGACTCTCAGGTCGAAAAACCCAAAATTTTTTTATGTTTAAATGTTAAACAATGAAGAAACCGTGTTATTTCCCCACAACCTTGTTGTGAACCAATATAATGCTTATAGATTCGAATGCATAAGTAAAATACTGATGGTTTATGGATGAATGGAATATTATTTATGGATTATATGAGTTAATTTTCATTACATAATCATTTGTATTTTTTTTTTTTGAGTTTCATAGCATTTGGAGAAGTTTGCCTATCATTCCCCCCAAGGTTGAAACTAGTCTTTTTGCATCTGATTTAAGGGAGTTATAGCAGACATTAAAAATTTGAATAGTGATGCACATGAGTTCATATTGATGTCATTTACATGTCCCCTACTTCCATTCATAAATTCGAGTTGGCTTGAGTGCATTTGGGAAGCCATTTTCAGTATTCATTGTGGGGGAATCAGAACCCCAAATTACTAGTCACTAAATTCCTACCTCGACGAGAATATTAAAAAAGTTTGAAGAATCCTATAGAGGGTTATAAATATTCCCTGGAAATAATATCCAAAACTCAATATTATTCATATACCTTATGTAATTATTTGGGATCATTTGGACCAATTTGGAGACCTAGATATCAAAACTAGTCAAAGGTCAAAATATGGGAAAAATTGAAAAATTGGTCATTGTAATATAATTTTGAAAAAGGGACATTATAGAATCGATGCATATATTTCCTAATGAAATCAAAATCATTATTAAATTCAATTAAATTCAAGTCATGAGTCAATTCTAGAAAAAAAAGCATTCACCTATTAAAGGAATAATGAGAAAACAAAAGGTACAAAGTATTACTATACCTCATGAATTTACAAAGCTTATGATGCCCTGAAATTAAGAGTTTTCCTACTAAATATGCACGGATAAATGGATTCATACATAAGGGAAAAGGGCAATGTATTATTAATGGCACATATGCTTATAGGGATTTTTATTTTGACTAATTCTACATTATGTTTCAAAATATTTTATAGATTCTCACTTGGGGGATGGTCTTCAAAATTATGCTTTGGTTGTCACATTATACCTTGATCTTGGTAGTGACGAACATAATGTAAAAATATAGGATATCATATATCAAAATAGAAATGTGTTTCATGAAGACACCCAGCTTGAAACTTTTGATCATCAAGGGGAAGATTTGATTATAGGAGGCTTAAATTATGAAACATTCAATGCATATTTAGAACCAAATAAGGAATCAATGCATTAGCCAATTTATATTCCTAAATCTTGTTACATTTAACTATCAATTTTAAGTTTGTAAACTTGTTAGGTGTCATGAACTATATGTGCAAGCTACACTTCCTAACTTTCACTAGATTATTTAATATGTTTCTAAGAATAGGAAATTTCATCCCTCATAACACTTCATAAACCAAAAGGTAACTTAATAACTCTTTGCAATGATTATGTATTTGAGAGCAGAGCAGATCATGCATTTGAGAGCAGATCATGCTTTGAGACTTTGCGATTCTATTGAGACTCTATTGTCACCAAGTTATCCCTTGCATGATTTAGACAATTCATCTTTCCATGAACATTTACAAGAAAATAAAACTAATCTTTAAGCTAGAAATAATACCCACATAAAAACTTAACTTGGAACCATTATTTATAAGGAAATTATAAGGAAATTACCATCAACTCCTTTTAAGATCTATAAGGAAATAGGGAATAGGAAATGGCAAGTGATCGCATTGTATAGTAGGATTCCTTTACCAAAAAATGTTGAGATAAAGTGGATTTTGGTAATAATTTAATAGATCAACAATCTGATTTGATTTTGTAGAGATCTAAATTTATGATAATATTTGGTGTATGGAACTTGGAATCCATAAACCATTTCTAAGATACCTAATAATTCAAATGGGTAGGGTAAAATTCAACATATCAATAATTTGTTTTAATATCGTAAAGATCTAATTTTATGTGATAATTAGTGGTGTATGGCACTTAGACTCCAGAAATAATTTCTGAGATGCCCAATAATTTAAATAGGCAGGTTTTAAATGGATCTAGTTCTCAGACTGAATGAAAGTGTAAGATGATTTAGAAAATACAGGAAACATTTTTTGGAACAAGATTCTACTTCTCACGATTGAGGTTAAGGCACCCAAATTTGTCATTATAGGGATCCATTAACACAATTCCATAAAGTCACTATTTGGTTCCTTTGATTTGGACTAAATCATCCCTCAAATAGGGATCTATTCAACCAAGTCACTCAATCGCCCATGCTTTGAGAGATTGCCCCTGAAATCCTAATTGGGGAGCACTAGAAAGCAACATCCACAAGCACTAGCATGTCTTGAAAGCATCTAAAAGCATTAGCATGTCACTTGTCGAGCTTGAACCTTGACAAGACTAAGACTATATTATCTATAGCTTTCACTGACAATACAAGCTACAAAATATTAGTGCTTTATGATATCCATTTCAAGAGAAACGGAGATCAACATGGAAATCCCAGGAAACCACTACAAATTTTGGGCTTTCAAGAACATATGTCACAGATCGGCTCATTTGGATAGTAAAAAAATTAAAACTTGGACTTTAAAAACCATTTGTGACCCAACAACTCACTTTCATTGAAAACAAAATAAACTTTAAAACCAGATGTAAAATTCGTCTATCAAAACGTACATCTATGGGAATTGAATGATATGAGAGCCTTGTAAAGTTCCTTGGTAATCATTAGGAGGAGGAGCAGAATGACGATGTCTAGGAACCAATTTGACAATGAGCTTCACCAACCCTGCTATACTTTTACATAGATCCACCCTTATCCTGAAAAATTACTTGTCAAAGACAAAAGCCAAGATTTAGCTGACAAAAAAAACATAAATATGAGATCATAATTTTAATGCCATTTTATGTTAATAATATATGGACATTTACTTTATTGTCTTGGTTTACCAGCAATAAATACCAACTAATTAAATGATTTTGTTTTTTGTCAAAACTCAAATAATAGAGAAACTTCAAAAACCCCAAACACTAAAATTTGATGCACTAAAAAATATAAAATGCAACATTTTGTTCAACATTTACTTAACCATCTGTTATTTAATAGATATTTTGTCAAATATCTATTTATCCCTATGTTTTTTAATACATATTTTTCCAAGTATCTATTGAATTGAAAAACTCCTTTTGGGGTTAGGAAGGGTTTATCATGTTTGAAGGGTTATGAAGAATCAATAATAGAGAGACAACCAATTCCAAATTTCCCAATGTTTCATACGATGAGGGGAAGAACCCCTCACATTGGTAAAGGGTGATTCCATGAATGTGGGTAACACGTTTTGGCCAAATTTGGCGATGAAAACCTGATTTTTTACTCATGTGCTAGATAGAAGCCCTCGAAATGCATATATTCCATGTGAATTTCGAATTGTAGTAAAAAAAAAAATTGTAGAATATTATGTTGGCTTCCCAATGATATTTTTTAAAAATATTCTGATGTCATTTAATGTGTGAAATTTTGCATTTAATGAACTGTGTGACCTTAAAAATTTGAAGAAGTTAATAAGTGGCTCATGTCCAACCCCAATAATTCAATCTTACACACACACACACACACACACACACACACACACACACACACACATATATATATATATATGATCATGATCTACACAAAATGCACTGTGGTTTGCATATTGTTTTGTTAATTTATTTCACAATATACAATTATTTATTAATTTTCGAAAGTGACCACATCTGATTTCAACATCATTTTATACACATGTGTGTCCATCCCAGTTTGTTTTTGAATGTTTTCAAAAATTGAAAAACAAAAGATACCCTTTTGAAGAGGACGCGTCGATGTGTGAGCTGTGAATTTTTAAGAAATTTTTGGATGTGTATTTTTTACCCTGCGGATTTTTTTTTGAGTTGCTTAGAAGTTGTTGTCAGGTTTTCTAAGTGTAAGTTTTATAACTATTAAAAAAAACCCATATGAATGTTGAAACCCATGCATGATACCTCAATGGATAGAGGATTCAGTGATGAATCTATCGGTATGAACTTCACTCAGTTGTGTGCCATGAATGGCAAGGTTTACACCCATATAAGACACAGAGAAACATTGATTTTCCAGTAAGAGGGATAATTCTCTATTTTCAGTCCCTCGATTGAGGTCCGGAGCTCGATAGAGGTATTTAAATTCCTAGATCGAGGTTTTAACAGAAGCTCGATCGAGGGTCTAATAAACCCTCTATCGAGGTAATTCTGAAACCCTCGGTCAAGGTCCCGGTTTTGTTAAGAATCATACAAAAATGCCGGGGAATGAAATTATGCATTGATGGCATTAATTTTATTCCAAATACCTTCCTAACCTCATTTCCCACCCAAATTCTTAAAGAAATTCTATATAAACATAAGACATAAAACATAAACATGTTACTAATTTTATCCTTCACAATTGACTAACCTATTTGAAACAATGCTTGTGTTCTAATGCAAATTTAGCATTGTGTATTGTGTTTAGATATTGTTATAGGTATGAATTTGGATTGTTGGTCTTGATCAAAATGGAAGCAAGAAGCATCGAAGTAAAATATCTTCTAGGAATCAAAGAAACATCAAAGAAATAAGAGAGAAAGATAGAAAAAGAAAGAGAAAAAAAAGATAAATCCTGAGAGGAGAAGAAGTTGCAAATAAACCTATGATGGGATAATCAAATGCCATTGCTAACAATATTGGTATAATTTAAAAGTTATGCAATTTCATATTCATATATATAATTTTATTTTCCTAGTTCATATAATTCCATATTCATATATTCATATAATTTCATTTTGCATAGTATATTCAATTTCATAGTGTTCTAGTTCATAATGTGTGTGTGTGTGTGTGTTAAATTGTTTAGAATGTAAATATAATTTTGTAATTGTAATTTTGTAATTAATTCATAAACTTATATACATTGTATGTGCATGTATGAATTCATATATATGTATTCATAATTGTATGTAAATTGTATAATTTCATATTCACATATTCATATAATTTCATATTGCATATTCATATATTCAATTTCATAGTGTTATAATTCATATATATATGAAATTGTTTAGAATTTAATTATAATTTTGTAATTAATTCATAAACTTATATACATTGTATGTGCATGTATGAATTCATATACATGTATTCATAATTGTATGTAAATTGTATAATTTCATATTCACAAATTCATATAATTTCATATTGCATATTCATATGTTCAATTTCATAGTGTTCTAGTTCATAATTTATATATATATATATATATATATGTTAAATTATTTAGAATTTAATTATAATTTTGTAATTAATTCATAAAATTATATACATTGTATGTGCTTGTATGAATTCATATATGTGTATTCATAATTGTATGTAAATTGTATAATTTCATATATTCATGTATTCATACAATTTCATAAATTGCATATTCATATATCCAATTTCATAGTGTTCCAGTTCATAATTTTTATATATATACATGTTAAATTGTTTAGAATTTAATTATAATTTTGTAATTAATTCATAAACTCATATACATTGTATGTGCATGTATATATACGACCTTCTAAAACCACTTATGTACATGTGAAATAATGGTATGTGTTGTGAAAGAATTGAAAAAAAATGTTTAACCACTACACTAAATTACATACATACAAGTTGTAAGTGTATTATAGTATGAGTAGTTCTAGTTGTCCAATGAAATTAGAGAATGGTTGATGAAGATATATAATTATATAGTGCATAATATTCTAGCATAATATCTAGTTCTAAATGAATATGCATATATATCCATTAGCCTCACATAACCTCACATACAAATGAATTTTATAATTTGATGATATGACCTCACATGTAAATGAATTATAATTTGATAATATAGACTCACATATATATAATTTTTATGTTGAAAATTACAAAGATTGTTCTCAATGGGAGTCGATCGCACCATCATAGGTTGACTTGCATCTTCTCCTCTTAACATTGCACTTATTTTCTTCATCTTTTATATAGCCTTATCTCTCCTTTCATCGACTTTAATATGATTTTAATTTCATATTCATATACATGAACATTTTCATAGTGTTCAAATTACAATTTTACATTACATTATGATAATGATGATAATTACATTACAATTACAATTACAATCACATTACAATTACATTATATTACAATCAAGTACAAATGACTAGGACTCATACGGCTTTAAGCATTGATGACAATGATGATCTCAAAGAAAATCAACAATTATAATTACATCACAATTACAATTACAATAAAATTACAATCACATTAATGTGCAAGAGCACCAGCCTTACGTCAATGGGACAATAAGGTAGAGTAACCTATTTTACTTAATAACCTAATTTACTTAATAACATCTAGTTTGGGACATAATTCTCATCCGCAACAATTGTGGGAAGTACTTGGGATTTTCCCTAAAACTCATTATGAGGAGTACCACATGAACCTCGAAGTAGCTGACCATTGAGAGGACCTGCCAAGCAGAAATGGAAATGACCCTACCGGATTGACTAGATTCCCACCTGTGAGGAAAACCAAAGAGCTTCCGTTTGTGGCCAAGAGGTTAGCACTTTTACCTGTGTCGTGAAGTGAGGGGTACTGCCCCAATACTCAAGCCTGAGACAGCCTTGGTGGCCGAGTGACTACCTTTGAACCATTAGGAATCCAATTTAAACTGGGGTCCATATTCATCTCCAGTTACTACTACAACCATCATTGCTTCACCATGTTCTTCCTCTTTCCTTAGGGGGTGATCCCCTCAGTTTGGTTCTTTGGACCGTCACCAACGAATCCCTCGTCGACAAAACTCCTCACCTTAAGAGGTACACACGGCCTTTGACTCTGATTCAGATTCCTAACAAACACTGACAATATGATAACTAAAATAAAATGTTATTCAATCTTGTATTTATTTGTTAATTTGTCAACAAACAATGGAAATATGATAAAACTTAAAATTAAATTTCATTCAAGCTTGTATAATTTAGTTGCTAAGTTTTTAACTAACAATTACAATATGATAAGTAAAATAAAATGTTATTCTTGAGCTTGCATTTATTTGTATTTATTCTTGAGCTTGTATTTATTTTTGAGTTTTATTTATTTATTGCTAGATCGTGCACCCTCTAATTTATCAAGAGTAATTGGGAGCTTCAATGACATTAGAATGGCTGCTAATTGTTTAAGAGAGTTGGATGATGCCACTCAAGAAGAGTTTGGAAACCTGACCCCTGATTAGACAATCAGAGAGCATGTTAGTGGCATAATCAATTTTTACTTTGAACAACAATCAGTGATTACACAAGCTCAAATCCTACATGGATTGATAAAACACAAAAAGTTGAAACGTGCCAAAAATTTGCTGGGTTTTAACGATGTTAAAAATAAAAATGCATGTGAGAATGTAACAGAAAATGTAACAACAACACTATTTGCATTTGGAAAGTTAAGAAAAAATGATATCAATGTTGCTCGTAGGGAAATTACAACTTCTATTGTGGCACGAAGCACCTCAAGAAATCGAATGGTCACAACAATGTCAAATTTGCTCCATGTTTCAAGAAAAACATTGCACAAATACACTAAATTAAGGGCAAAGATAGATGAAAACGATGAAGCTGCTTGTTGGGATTTTATATGCAGAGAAGCATATAAATACAGGATGGAAGAGGACATCAGAGAGAAGGTGATAGAGTATTGGGACAACCATTCTCATGTTATACCAGATCGAAAACATGTCTTGCGACAACGTTCTAGTAGAGGCATTTATAAGGAGCATTGCAAGCATGTTATGGAGATGATAGGAGTTGCTTTGTTCGAGAAATTCAAAGAATAAAATCCCAATGTCTAGATCTCATTTAATATGTTCATTAAGTTGAAACCATGGTATATTAGGCCGAATATGATTCATGACACTTGTTGTTGTCGATACCACGTTGAATTCCAATTATACTACGACACATTTGCGGTTTTTTGCAAAAAACATTGGAATGGTGAACCAGCTCCTCACACAGTGTGGGATTTTATTTCTATGATACTATGCAACAGGAATCCTGAAAATGTGTTTTTCATTAAAAGGTGTGTATATGGGAGAATATGCCATGAATGTGGTGATTTGGAATTGTTCCATAGGAAGTTTCCTATCGATCCAACACACCATGGATTGTCAAATATCACAGTTAAGTGGAAGAGATATGAGTATGTATCCATGAATCCATCATCTTCTTCACATGTTTCATCTAAGAGGATCGACTTGCTAGAGGATGATATTCCTATTTCAAACTTCATGTACAATTTTCAAAGACAGATTTACAAATACATTAAACACTCCCACAGGTCAGTGGAAAGATTTAGAATTTAAGCATTCTCGTGAGGTTTTTGAGCCAGGAACAATCCTATCAGTGGTAGACTTTGTTGAGAATTACACATGTGCTCCTCAGAGAGAGATACAAAGTGAGTATTATCACTCCGACCAGGTGTCCATCTTCGTACATGTATTGTATAGACATGCTCAGACGAGCATTGATGGTAGGGATAACACTCCTCAGTTATGCGATGTGATCAAGGAATACCATTTTTATGTCAGTGATGATCGTGAGCATGACACGTTGTTTGTTCAACACTGCTTTGGGTTGATTTATGATTCATTAAAAAAGAATGGGGTGTCATTTACAGAATAATGGATTTGGTTAGATGGGTGTGCGGGGTAGTTCAAATCGGCATGCTCCTTTTATTGGTTGAGTCATATTCACAAAGAGACATGTATTCAACACACTTGGAGATTTTTTGAAACAAGGCACAGAAAGGGTGAACATGATGGCGCAAGTGCACACGTGAAATGAACACTTTGGAGGTACCAAATGAGTCATAGTGCATCTTGACTTAAGTTCTCAGCAGAAGTAGTTGATTGGTGAACACAAAATTTGGGTCACCAAGGTCATGAACAAGCAAGGCCGATGCGCAGGTAGGAACAACAACTTAATTGGAGTTTAATAAATGTGTTTGTATTATATATATATATATGATTTTTTTTATTCGATGCAGGTTTTTTTGGGATGTTTCCCTTGGTGATGTGAATAGATCCATTCCATGGTATTGCAAGACCATACCTGGTACGAGAGAACTACATTCAGCTCGTAGTAAGGACACGTGCAACATATTTTCCATTGAAACAAGGAAGTATGCGTGTTTCTGTGAGTTCTGCATTGACGCCAATGGACTGGGGGTTGATCATTGTGTGAACGATGAATATGTCAAACAATGGAAATATGTCCCTTTTAATCCAAATGGGCCACATCCAATTTCAACGTGGAAAGGCATGAACATTGACGAGTCAGTGGTTTCACTAGATCAGGATTGGGTTTCTGATTTGGTTAAGCAAGGTACATGATAGTTGATTGAATGTTTAAACCTCTAGTCTTGTACACATGCATATATATATAAGATTTGTTTACTATTTGAAAATCTTAATGTAGGTGATGTATTTGTTGTAATTGCACCACCGGAAAATGATGAGCATGTGGCATACTTTTTGCTGCGGTATACACAAATCAAAAGCAGGTTGGTGTGGCCCTATGTCGATGGAGAGTTCACATACCAAGTTGGTCACCTAGTTGTGATGGGCCACATTTTTGAAAAAGTGAGAAGACAAGGTGACTATATTATTTACAGAGATTTCATGCCTGAATATATATCTTGTCAGTATAGTCATTTGGTGGTGGCATCTCCGATATATCTCATTGAAATCAAGGTGAAGAGGGGTGAACCAAAGAGATAGAAGATGTCAGTAGCTGACCATGATCGTATTACAGAGACGTGCATTCCTATAACCCATTGGTCGGATGAATGAAATTTATATGTCACTTTTGATACATTGACATAGTTGACATGCTTTTGAAATGTAGCAAATCAAAATTTCTTTTGAAATATGAAATCAAATTTTACATTGTAGTTGTAATTTGCACCTAGTAGATCTTACATTGTAAAGTTGTAAATTTTGTAAAATTATAATTGTAAGTTATGTTAAAAATTGTAAGTTGCATTCAATTGATAATTTTGGAAACATGTAAAATGGCCGTGACTTCCCACGACCTTTTTTATAATTTTTTTTAACAAGAACCTCGATTGAGGTTGAAAGCTCGATCGAGGTCCAGAGCTCAATCGAGGGTTAAATAAACCCTCGATTGAGATATTAATACCTTGATCGAGGTTTTATCGCTAGCTCAATCGAGGGTTAAATAAATCCTCGATCGAGCACTTGTTAAACCCTCGATCGAGGGTTCTTTTTTTTTCTTTTTTTCTGAAATTGCCTTGCCAAAAATTTAACCCACCTCCATGGATGCACCCTAGAGTACCCTAGAGACATTTTCTGCAAAGGTTCTTAGTTTGAACCCCAAAATGTTGCAGATATAATTAAAAAAAACCTCAGTGAAGAAAGTGGGACAAAAACTAAAATGGGTGCTTCTGCTTGTAAAGAATGTGAATGAACAGAACCTAGAGTCTCAAAAGAAAACACTTGAACACAATGGTAATTTTTGTTCATTTTAAAAATCAAATATTAAAGATATAAAAAATTAGAAACCATATAAGATATTGAAAAAAAATATTTTTTTGTGCACCTCCCACCATTTTTGCTGCAAAATAATTATGCACTCAATCCTCATTAAAGGGAATAGGGTCCAGTATATTCAACAATGCTCTCATTTAGGCATCATTATTTTCCATAATAGCCTTTATATTTGTGGTAAAGTGGCCAAGCATTTTCTTCAAATTTATTGCGCCGAGAGGCGCTCTACAGCCCAATATGGGGAAGATCTTGTCACGTGATGTAACGTGATGTAACGTTACTAACATGTCGGCAAAAAATAATAGTGAAAGTGAATATTATGGGAGAGATTTTGTAACACGAAATAAAAAAAATATCACATTCGTAAAATTATTTTTATTAATAAAAAATAAATTTTCTAATAGGCCAAAATAAATGTCCGCCACAAGAACAATCT
>LPNX010023967.1:2870-43840 GCA_001517045.1 Pseudotsuga menziesii | reverse complement strand
TTTGAATCAAATCAATGGATACCTAAGAAGAGGTTTGCACCTGGAGAGATTTGATCCATCTCGGCGCTTGATAGAGCCTAGGATTTGGATCTACGCTGGTAGTGGATTCAACCAATGCTTTCTTCATGTGTGTGGTGGTCACAGCTAGCATTTCATCCTAAATCGCTCCATAATGAATCATGTCACCTTGGTCATCCTCCAGCATTGGTCTCAACGAAACAAGAGAATCCAAAGGGATGTGATTCGAAGCTATTGCAGTTTCCTCAGCGAGTTTCTTTCACTTGAAGAAACTTATTTTCTTTCCCTTGAAGACGATGTCAATGCTTGAAGAAAGTAAGCATTGACATCGTCTTCTACTATATTAACTGTTGGAGTCCCCTAAATTTGAACATAGGACATATCTGCAACTCCAAGTTGCTTCTTGGGAAAAGTTGGGGCGACCGACTTCTACACCATTAAATTGATGCTTACTGAGTCGCATTCACTGCCACTCCTTTTGCCATGGGGAGAGGATTCATTTTCGCCATTTGAAAATACTATCAGGGCTTAAGGAAGTGGCTTTGAATTGAGCTACCAACAAACAAATATAGTGCCTTTTGTGAATTGAACCACCCAGACCAAAAATAAATGTAAGACTATGGATATTTCGGACTAAAGACCTAATAACATACACAAAAATCCCTATTTGAATTAACGATTATGTGAATTGATTTACCCAAACCAAATATACATACAAGACTCTATAAGTTCTCCAACCCAAAGGCCAAATATAAATACAAGGTTTTGTAGAGTTCTCGACCCAAAGACCAAATAACAAATGCAAAAAGAACCCTATCTAAACAATGAGTCCCAGATCCAAACACAATTTATCTATTCCATATCCACAATTTAATATTAAGCACTAGACTAGTTTCAATGCAATCAAACAAAAAAACACTTAAACTCAAAATCACAATTGCATCTTCCATTGACACTTACATTATTTTTATTGAAGCAAACTCAATAACAAATTTCACAAAATGCTTATTTTTGTGAGATATTTCTTACTCCTCTAATTTGTGGTTGCAACATTTCCTTATTCTTAAATGATTGATCATATTTAATATTTGGAATTATATCCACTCTAAAATGGTTTTGTAAAATCAACTTTTCAAGAAATACAACTTTTATGAAGCTCATTCATTAATTTGATTTCAAAAAATACAGCTACTTGATTAATTTTGTCCCAGGTTTGCTTGATTTAAAAAAAACTTAATTACGTCATTTATCAATTCCATTGGCTTTTGAGAGCAAATCTAACAACAAATTTCAAAACGTGCTTATTTACCAAAGGTAATCCTTATCTCCTTTGCAACTTTTTCTTGTTTATTGGTTGATCATTGAGTATTTAGAATTATAATTGTTTTAGAAAAATGTTCTACAATAGTAAAGATTATGAAACTCTTATTTAATTTGAGTAGGTATAGGGTATTATAAAAGGAAAGAATGTTTTACAATAGTAAAGATTATGAACTCTTATTTAATTTTAGTAAAGATTATGAAACTCTTATTTAATTTTAATATGTATAGGGCATTATAATAGGAAGTGACTTTTGTCTTCAATACTCTTAATTTTACTAAAATTGTAACTCCTTTATACCCATGAAATTTTAGGAATTATGAACTTTGGATTAAAACTAAATCTAATTAACTTTACAAGTTCACTTATTTGGTCTGGGTTCTTTTGAGGAATGGTTGGATTTCAAAGTCATTCTTGAAACTTTTTGTGAAGTCTCAGGTATGTGTATAAATTTGAACAATTCTTGTTTTCTTCATAATGATCTGGATGAGGCACTTCTCCGAAGAATTAGTGGTCTCCTCCCTTATAGATTTGATTATCTTAATAAAGGTTTCGGTTATCTTGGATACTTCCTCAAGCCATCGGGTTATTTGGTAAAGGATTGGAACTGGATGGTTTCTAAATTTGAGAAGAGAATCTCTCATTGGACAAAGAGGCTCCTATCTATGGGTGGTCGTTTAGTCCTTATTTGATCTGTTCTGTCAAGCATACCTGTTTTCTGGATAGCACTGGTTCTGATTCCATCCTCAATCCTAGACAAGCTCAGAAAGTTGATATTTTTCTTTCTATGGGGCTCTTCTTCAAAGATTAAAAAATTCCCTCTTGCTGACTGGCATCTTTCGGCTCGTCCTACTTCTCATGGTGGCTGGGGAACAAAGCACCTGCCCAGCTTCAGTCTGTCCCTGAGGATGAAAAGTTCCTGGATTGCCTTGAAAAGCAATGGAATTTGGCATCATCTTATATCTGTTAAGTATCTGAAAAACATGCCTTTGCATTCTTGGTTTAGGGAAAAGAGCTTCAATTTTAGAAACGCCTTGATAATTTGGAAAGGTTTCATCTCTACCTTACCGTGGATTGGTAAAGGGCTAATCTGGTGTGTTGGTATTGGATTTGCTATTCGCCTGGGTGCAGATCTGTTTGTTGGTATGGGCTCTTCTTTTACTCTGCCGAGAGACTTGAGAGATTACTTGGAAGATTTTGGAATTTGCTCCCTAGCCCAAGCTAGAAACCAAACTCCCTTTGCTTCAGGCTATTGGTTCTCAGTTGAAGAACTCAATCTTGTTGGTGAATGGAAAGCACTTTGGGATAATTTTATCAGAGGTCTGGATTATGGCAGAATTCATCTCTCTGATCATAATGATTCTCTTATCTGGTCTCATAAAAATTATGTGGGCCCCCTTATTGCTGCAAAAGGCTATGATTGTATATTCTCTGACAGCGTTTCAGAGATAAAAGAACCTGTTCTGGAATTTTTGTGGACTCTAAATATACCTCTGAAAATAGCATGTTTTACATGGCTACTAGATAGAGGTAGGATTTTAACTTGGGATCAGCTCCAGATTAGAGGGTTTAATGGTCCGAGTCACTGTGTTCTATGTGAAAGAAATATGGAGGATATTCAACATCTCTTTTTTTTCTGCCCTTTCACTGTGTGTCTTCTCACACATTTTGTGGATAAGTTTGGGTGCTCCTTTCCTATTTACAATATTGTCCAGTCCTTTTTGGCTTAATGGTTTAATACCTTTGCGCGTGCAGCTCCTTTTAGATACTTGCCTCTGTTTATCTTCTGGGGTATCTAGATTCTCTAGAATTACTGTCTATTTGAAAATAGGAGACCATCGTTCTCAGCTCTTATTTCCAGGATTGAAGGTTTTTTAAATACATACCCAACTCCTATAAAAATCCATAAAATTCAGAATATTGGTTCTAAACCTTTAACGACCTATCCCTGTGGATTTTTCGATGGAGCTGCTACGGAGAAAATAGGTGGCTCAGATTTTGTGATCTATCTAAATGATATTCACTTCTTCAGTTTCTCTATGGGATGTGGTAGTAGCACGAACACTAGAGCGGAATTATTAGCTCTTTGGGCAATTCTTAGAGTAAGTTTGATGATGGGTCTCCCCATGCAGTTGATATTTGGTGACTCCATGGTTATTATATCTTGGCTCAACAGAATTTCTGCACTTGATGTTCCTTCACTGATATTGGTGTAATGACATAAGAAATATGCTTCAAATGGCCCCTTAGGTGATCTTCAAACACATATTCCGTAAGCATAACTCGTTGGCATATGGACTCTCAAAACAGGCCCTGAAATTGGATATGGGATATGGATCTTTCTCTAAAACTATGGATGGTTTATCATGGCCAATATGTTCTTTTTTAGTGTAGCTGATTCACATGTTTATTTAGCTTATGTTTTTATAGCATATGCTTGATTATCTTAGTTTGTTTTGATTGAGTCTTTTTAGCCAGCTTGTCTTGCTCAAGAATGTCTTGTTTGATGTTCATCTTCAATCTTTCTCAGCATTATCTGACCTGATTTATCAAGAATGATGAGAAAAGTCTGCTATGCTATGGTCAGACTTTTTCTTTTGGTGAGCAATATTTATATGTTGTCATTTTATGTTGCTGTGATGTTCTGGATTGACATATATTTTTCACTCATCATGATGGTATGTAAATGATGTCTTTTGATTCATATGAATAACAAAGAGTGGTATTTTTTCCTCTGATAAAAAAAGTTCACTTAATAATAAATAATTAAAATGATTTTATAATAGTAAAATTATTAATGTTATTTTTCATTAAAAAAAATCTCATCAATGATGATGATTTTACTCCTCTACTTCAAATAAAAAATTTTGTTTCTTTAATTCTTTCAAACTTCGTAGTAACTCTTTTGTATCTATATGATATCAGATGCTCTATCTTCTTCGTAAATGGGGCGTCGGTATTGCCGACAGAGAGAGATCCCAAAAACATCATCCTCGTCTCCTTTCTTCGACATGGAAATAGGCGCAGGATCACTAGCAGACCGACGAGACACATAAAATATTTTGGGGATTGGAGAAAGAGAGATCCGTCTCTTCTCATTTTTCTGAATTCAGCTACAACCTTAGAAGATATCCTTACCTTGGCCTTCACAGTTTTGCTTGGAAATAGACACCTGGGGAATAATAATAGCAGAAGACCCATCAGCAGTTTTGGTTGAATTCTCAGTAATTAATTCAGAACCTTTTATAATACCCTGATCTTGGCCTTTACTCTCTGCCTGGGAAGAAGCTTGATACCCATAAGCATTAGTGGTTGAGTTCTCACACACAGTAGCACAAGTGACGCTATTATTCTGAGAGTCTGTTTGGCGGATATAAAACAACATATATACGTTTCGCTGTTGTTGTAAAACTACTTGTATAGTCGTAGGGGTCACAATTTGGTCGTTACATCTGAACCAACAGTTGTCTGCATCTTTCACATAAGCAATGTAATGCCCAGAAGACATTCTAATACCGTAATGGCAAATTATGGCGTACAGACTATATACATAATGTTCACCTGGATTTGGAGAAGTTACATATTCAGATAATTGAAGGGATTCTGGAAAGGATACGACATTGGAAATCTTCTTGGAATTATAAAAGTTATTCACGTCCACCCAGATTCTCTGCAGTGTGACTAGAAGAACATTGGGAGGAGTAGAAATGGAGGGCTCAATAGAGATTGAGAAGACACCCTTACACTTCTCACAAGGACCCGAAGGCTTCAGGTATTCTGTAGAGAAATACCTGCTTAAGCTGTCTTTCAGATTGATAACGACTTCAGGCTCAGTAAAGGAGCCGTCAGGTTGGGAAAGCTGAAGAGGAAAATAGTTCATTATTTCGTCGGACTGCGACGAATTTCTACACCCAATACAACATTTAATCGTTTTCTGCACTGACTGAAACATCTTATTCAAAATTTTGCTATCGTTGTTGGGAGATTTATTGGATTTCTCAGACTCCTCACATGCATTTATAACGCAATCAAGAAACTCTTGGGCATCCGTTTGTTCATTGGGGCTCAAGTATGACGCAAATATTTTCAAATTGGAGGTTATTGTCTCTGGCAACTCGCTGTCCACCTGAGCCTCGCTTAGCGACCTAACGATCCTGTCTTCAAGCAGACACATGGGGCATGTTTCTCCATTTTGAAATGTGTGGCATGTAGATAAATGTTTTCTCTGCAGACAATAATTTGCCAATGGAGGAGTGTAGGTGAGACATTGTAGGACGCTGTTAATATAGCAGGACGCAGAAGGATTGTGTAGTGCTAATGGTTGTTTCTTTCCACGATTTCTCAACAGTCCCTTGAGTTCTCTCTTCCAACTCAGCTCCATCTCCGTCGGAATTTAGACAATGGCCGGATCCAAATTTGTGAGATGTGTTGCTGTGAGAGTCTTTATTAATTATATTACGGCTGCTTTCACCAGATATGGATGTCGAAGTCTAACAGGCCGTGAGATCTGTGGATGTCGAAGTCATGCAGATTCATGCTTTGTCATCGTCTAAATCGTTTTAATACATGTCAGTATTACTGCTTGGGCTCACTAGCAGCCGACGTTCTCTTTTAGTTTATGAAAAACCAAGTTAAATTAATATTTAAATTATTTAAAAAAAATAAAAATTAATATATAATAAAAATAGTTAAGAAATAAAAAATTAATCCACTTAAGTGAATCATTATGTGGATAGAGTTTTTTATTTGAGATTTGGGGTGGAATACTACTTATGCTTTTTCATGTAAGAAGGAGGATGAAACAAGTGTCCTCTCCAATTGATTTTATGGTAGTAGTTCAAAAATTGAAATAAACCATTATAAAAAAAGTAATATAAAAAAATAACTAGGAGCTAGCTGATGAATGGTTATAGTTGATTAATGAATAGATAACCAAGAGTTGGATAACTATAAGAATGTGAGATAAAAATAAAAAAAATATAAAAAATAACCTATAGTTGATAAATGGATAACAGGTAACACTTAGTCACACTTAAACCCTTTTAACTTGAAGAATATAAAGAATAAAAAAATATTTTCAAACTGTCTTTTGTTCTATAACTATCTCTCAACTAGATCTTTATAAACTAATACAATAAATAACAATAAATCTTTGTAATAATACATTTTAGATCATCTGTTTGAAATAACTATCATAAAAATCAAGATTCTACTTTTCTTTCCCTAATGACTTGATTTTGGCTACTCTCACACATGATTACTTAAAGAGAGACACAAATTTTATTTATGTATAAATTGGACCACTTCAAACATTATGTCATTCTCCATAATCATTCATAAAATGTGATGGAAGAACAATGTGATGGAAGAGCAAGCAATGTTGTTTATGCTACTTGTAAATTATGGTATGAGAATCTAAACACTTATTCAGGAAATAGTTATTGAAAATAACTAATAATCATATGCACAAAATGAATCAAAGTTGTTTATACACACAATCTGAATAATGAAGAGGATAAATGGATGCACAATTTTTTTTAAATTGTGAAGGTTCCAAAAATAGAGAATTTGTACATCAGTTTACCCATGAGGAGCCTCAATTTCCAGAACCATGCCAACTATGAGAATTTGTACATCAGTTTACCCATGAGGAGCCTCAACTTGTTTGTCAATCGGTTCTTACGAAATGGGTGCCGCTAGCTCTCCTCATTAAAAATGAATTCAAGGTTGTATCATGTCAATCATAGATTTGATGGAATTGGCAAATGTAATAGACTGTATTTGAGAGAATTACATAATAGTATATGTCACAATTGATTTTTAACCAGCGTAGATCCAAATCCTAGGCTCTATCAAGGGCCGAGATGGATCAAATCTCTCCAGGTGCAAACCTCTTCTTAGGTATCCATTGATTTGATTCAAACAAAAAGACACATTTTTTTATTATTTAAGGTCCACATATAATATTTTTATTATTAATACTTAATATTATTTATGGCTAACATATACTATTTTTTATTTTTTTATGAACAAACATTGCCTAATTTCCCCACACATGGTTTTAAAACCATATGCAAGGCCCTCCTACAATCGTGGTTTATTTAGGTGGTTTATTTAGGAGGCCTTGCACATGGTATTAAAACCATTTGCAAGGCCCTCCAAAACCATGTACAATAAAACCATGAGTTGTTTGGGAGGCCTTGCACATGGTTTAAAAACCATTTGCAAGGCCCTCCTACAATTGTGGGTTATTTTGGAGGCCTTGCACATGGTATTAAAACCATTTGCAAGGCCCTCCAAAACCATGTACACTAAAACCATGAGTTGTTTAGGAGGCCTTGCACATGGTTTAAAAACCATGTGCAAAGCCACCTAAACCATGTACAATTAAACCATGGGTTGTTTAGAATGCTTTGTACATGATTTTAAAACCATGTGCAAGGCCAACATTGTTTTGCGGATAATTTAATTTTGTGTTTTTTCTTGACCCACATATTTTTTTTACGGATAATTAAATTTTTACTTTTCTATTGTTTTGTTAGGTAGGAAGATTACAACATCTCCCCCATATTAGATTGTTTTTTTTTGGGAATAATTCAATTTTGTGTTTTTTTCTTGACTCACATATTTTTTTTACGGATAATTAAATTTTTACTCTTTTATTGTTTTGTTAGGTAGTAAGAATCTTACAACATCTCCGCCATATTAGATTGTTTTTGTGGCGGACATTTATTTTGGCCTATTAGAAAATTTATTTTTTATTAATAAAAATAATTTTACGAATGTGATATTTTTTTTATTTCGTGTTACAAAATCTCTCCCATAATATTCACTTTCACTATTATTTTTTGCCGACATGTTAGTAACGTTACATCACGTTACATCACGTGACAAGATCTTCCCCATACTGGGCTGTAGAGCGCCTCTCGGCGCAATAACTCTGTATTTAATCCAATAAAAAAAACTTATAATGACTTGGATTTAAATAATTAAAATATAGGTGTTGACTATAATATATGTGATAAAAATTCTTTGAAAAAACCTATGGAAAAACGAATCTAGAACTCAAATAAACATATTAAAAAATAATGATCAATATTTCAAAATTGAAAATCCTTTTTTCTTGATTTTAAATAACAAAATAAATAACTCAATGAAAATGTTCCTTTGTTTGTTGAATATATACCAACGTAAGGTTTTGGACTCTTCTTGATTTAATGATGTATTACTATGACTTTCTCATCACCATAACTGTTATGGAGAGAAACTAAGTTTATGGCTTGGGATGTATCAAAAGAGACAGATAAACCACATAAATCAATCCTTTCTCATGTGCAAGAGAAACCAAATATCTAACACTAAGGGATCATGGGTTGTACCTTATTCCGGATGGTTGAAGTAAATCCTCGTTGAGCTTTTTCCAATCCTACTTGCTTTAGCAATTCACTCTCAACAACAGTAAACAAGGCAAACATACTATATAATATGGTGTTAGATCTACTATAGCATATATATTCATCAATGTATAAACAATTAAACATATCCATGGATTCAATATTCATTCAATTGCACATTAAATGGGCAGGAAAATATATTTCTATTATCAAATCAGAGATTACACAAGTGACAACCTCTGTCAGCACGTCTACGAATCAGAAAAACTGATTCCTCCACCTGGGCCTCCACCACCTCAATCCTCCATCTCTCGATAGCAAGCTCATAAGCAAAGGAAAGCTTGGGAAGAACACAAAGTGCTCCAAAGGGACAAAGGGATGCAGACTCAAGTATAAGCAAGCTACGTCAACGATGGACTATAGTTTCCTTGCTCTTCAATGTATCCAAGGGGTTCCTTATAGCACTCCAAAGGGGTAATGGAGGGTCGAATCCGAGCGATCTTGAGGCATATGGAAGGCCAAGAGTCAAGTGGTTCGGACACACATCAAGGAAAACTCCAAAAATATTTGGACTTATGCACACATCCTGATGTACGCGGGTTTGAGGTCAATATCGACGTATATACACGAGAAAGGGATTAAAAGTCGCATACAACAAATAACATGTGGTTTTAGGGATGATCTTGGAAACACAAAATGTACAATATGGTCCATGGGGTCCAAAGAGTCTGCAGAGGGATAGGGAAGGCCATAAATGTGTGATCAATCATGTGTGGTAAAATAAGCTATAACAGATGCCCCCTAATGTGTGAGGTCAGAGGGGTAACATGATGGCCGAAATACATTATAAATCCATCCCAAAAGTGGAGTGATGAAAAACCAAGTGGAAGAACCAGCCATCCATCAGTATAGTACAATAATCAATCTCTGCATATGACTGCAAATACATATAGCAGTCACAAATACATAAGAGTACAATGGCCATGAATAGGCATGATATACAAAATGTGACATGTGTGGCCATCGCCATGTATAATATATAATAGATCAGAATCTCCATGATGAAGATATACAAAGGATCAAGATCTCCATAATGGCTGAAGATATCTGACATACACTGGAATCAAGTCACGAGAGCTGAAATCTCATGAACATTGGCACAATCAAGGAGGTAGCATATGTGGAATGCCACCAATCTAGAAAGTCTTCTACACAAACCGCTACTAGTACATGTCCTACTATGTGAATAGAGATGTCGAGGTTGAACATAGTAGTCCATTGTCTGATTACCGGTCATTGATGTATATCGTTAATAGACGCGAGATCACCCACCAATAATGAAAATGGGAATCAAGGTACTAGAGTGCAATATAACAAGTGTGAATAGATGTGTTGAGGTCGAACACTTGGAAGAATCCATCGATAAGGGGACATTGATGTATTCCCAAAACTATCGATGGTGAGAGAACCTACCACTAATGATTGTAAGTCTCCAGGCACTCAAATGAATCTAGACTCCTATCCCAGAATAAATAATCTGAAGTCGACGGGATAGAATCTGCTAGAAGGAGGGCATTAAGGCATCCCCCATAAACCAACATGAGGTACTCAGCAACGTTGTATAATATGAAAGGACTCGAAAAAGATGTGTATGAACCATTAACAGTACTGGGAATGGCCAACATGCAAAGTCAATACAACTGAGGAATGGTTGACTCAGGTTTCAACTTCCTTTGAACAAGAGCATAAAGGCAAATGGTGACTGAAGATAAGCAGCATGGACTCAATATGCTAACTGGGACATCTCTGTGACGCAGGAGGCATCAACAGAGGCTCCATAGGGACTGGAATTTTAACCAGTCGGTGGAGATAAAATCAGAGTAACAAGTACAAATCCTAAAGTCAAACTAATAACCCAACCAACAGATGTGATATACAATGCTCTGTTCAAAGGCAACATGACTCAACTGCTGCCAAAGATATGATCTTTTCCTATCCGACTTTTTGGTTTTTTTATTTTTTTTGGACTTTTTCAGATATTTTGAAAAGCTTAAAAAAGAATAAAAGTGCTTTATAGTTACAAATCTAAGAGGAGATGAGTATGAGGGGTTAAACAAGCTAGTTCCAAGAAGCGGAACATACCTATGCTCAATTCAAGGAAACATGTGCAAGATAACGACAATCGGGGGAAGGTCCCCTCTCGGTAAAAAATGGGGTATCAAGCTACAAAAGATATGTAAAAATGATCTGTCTTGCTAGACATGAGACAAGCTCGGGCTATATGGCTGATAATCAAAGTCAGGGAAACCAAAATAAGGCTCAACAAGGCAAGCAAAACTCATGATAATGCAATTACAACTTGCCATATACAAGGGAGTCCTGGGGAAAAGGCCAACATAAAGTTCAAGAGAGTATGAAGCTCTTGCTCAAGGACATGGCGGAGATAAAAGGGACTCCCAGACCTAAGAGAGGACTCACAACATGGGTACCAAATGCAAAAGGGAGCTAAATAGGACACCCATGTATAGGAAAGCTCTACCATTCACATAGTACCACTTCTACCAACAACATGAGGGTTCTGTGATACCATGGAATGGGTTCGTACCTAAGGTTAAAATGAAACAGTTATAAGGTCATGCAAAATGCTGGAGGATATAAAATCCTAACCTATATGTCAGTTCATATGTAATACCTGTGATAGGAACGAACGGGTCGAAACCTCAGAGAGAGTGTACAAAAAAATGACACTACATGACAATAATATTAGTCCAAAACAATTGGAAACAGTCAATAAAGAGTCCAAACTATAGGGTACATGGAGAAATTATCATGACAACTACAACCAAAGGAAACAGTGCGATGGATGACGGGACATAAGAAGGAATGCAAGGATAAGACCCATTGTTCACGTATCCACTACTACCCCCATGAGGGTGACCACTGGTGTAAAGACCAAGCGAAGGGAATAAAAATCCTCCACAAATGGATTAGAGGATGGAATATGACCATTCCCAAATCTATGAGCACGATAAGGGGTTGTGATGCCCCCAAGTTCGACACCAGGGTCTGTACTAGGACTAAGGACAGGTGACAGGATACTAAGCATGTCGAAAATAAAAGGATCCGAACTCAAGAGAACATAAATATACTCAAGTAACCACGATCCCAAAATCCCAATAGCGCAAAAAGAGCACACTCCTAAGAGAATCTACAGCTAAAATACAAGCAAACCAAGGGGAGGATATGTGAGCTCTCGAATGCATCAGGTATGTCTCGCCTAGGAGAGGCTTAAAAATCCCATACACTACAAGCGGAGGTACGTAACCAATTATAGTGGCCCTCAGCTTCAACACATAAAGCGATTGTGCTGTCTGACCTCCACCTAGCCAAGACACCTATAGAATAACATCTACAAGTACCCTCTGTGATACCTAGGTAAGGAAACTAAGGTCACCTCAATATAACCAATGCTCAGGCAGACAGTCGTAGGCGGGATCAACTGTATGGGAAGGGTAGCAAATCCCGAAACTCTCGAAAGAGCCCCCAGATAAGAGGAGCATCCTGAGAAACACTAATTATACCAAGGGTTTCACTATCTCACCTAAACAAAAACCTAATTGTTTTGTTTAGTGGTCTTGGATAATTGACTCACAATGAACTATTCCAAAACCCTAAAACCTATTCTTGTTGATGTACCCTAGAAAAGAAAAGAGTGTAATTCATTTTATTATGCATCGATTTTATTTGGCTATTAATTATTCAAAGGGTAAATGAAATGTGTAGAATGAAAAACAGGGTATGCTACTACGTGAAGTGTAATATTTCCTTCAAATGTAAGTGCAATCATTCCTATATGAAACCCTAAACACAACTCTCATCCAAGAAATCCAATGCAAGTACCTTCTTAAATCCATATGTAAGATGCAAGGAAGAATGCAACTACTTTGTATTTTCAATATAAAAGAATAAAAATGCAAATAAAAGTCATCTTAAACTCTCAGTCTCTATGGCCAACATAAAACACAAGCCCAACAAGACACCAAGACAAAAAGAGTAATGCACTAATGGAAACACAAAATGATAAATGACTAAAACTACTTTCAAAGAAAAATCAATGAAAAAGCATTCTCTGGTCACAAAAGAAACATCCAATAGACAACATCAGAATCTAGGAAGACCCAACCACACTCACAACCCACCCAAAAACTTTCCACAACATCAAACTCAACCAAAAAGGAGGATGTACGCCACTGTTTAAAGAACAATTGTGTATGTACGTTACTTTTGGCCAAAATGTTGCATGTATACATGGATTTTGGCCAAAAACCTGCATTTATACATGAATTTTGTCCAAAAACCTGCATATACAGAGAAGACAGTGGTAAAAAATAGGCCAAGGGTCAAACCAATAAAGGGGAGTGTCAATGGATGAACATACTATAAAATGTGACACAGAAACAGGGAGAAACAAAGAGCAAGTCAATAATATCAAGCACATTTTGTACCCAAACCCCAAAGAAAAACAAGGAACGTCCCCAGTATGGTCGCCAATTCTATTACGGAGAGAAACCTCCTATGGCTTGGGGTGTACCACAACAGATAGATAAACTGCAGAAATCAATCATTTCCCATATGCAAGAGAAACCAAATATCTAAAAATAAGGGATCATGGGTCGTACCTTATTCTGGATGGTTGAAGTAGATCGTTGTTGAGCTTTCTCCAATTGTGTTTGCTTTAGCAATTCACTCTCAACAACAGTAAACAAGGAAAGCATGCTATATAATATGGTGTTAGATCTACTCTAGCATATATATTCATCAATGTATAAACAATTAGACATATCCATGGATTCAATACTCATTCAATTGCACATTAAATGGACAGGAAAAGATATTTCTATTAATCAAATCAGATATTACACAAGTGACAACCTCTGTCAACACGTCTACGAACCGGAGAAATTGAGTCCTCCACCTTGGCCTCCACCACCTCAATCCTCCATCTCTCGATAGCAAGCTCACAAACAAAGGCAAGCTTGGGAAAAACACAAAGTGCTCCAAAGGGACAAAGGGATGCAGACTCAAGTATAAGCAAGCTACGACAACAATGGACTATAGTTTCCTTGCTCTTCAATTCCTCCTCTTCAATGTATCCAAAGGGTTCCTTATATAGCACTCCAAAGGGGTAATGGAGGGTCAAATTCAAGTGATCTCAAGGCATATGGAAAGCCAAGAGTCAAGTGGTTTAGACACACAGCAAGGAAAAATCCAAAAATATTTGGACTTATGCACACATCCCGATGTACACAGGTCTGAGGTCAATATCCACGTATATACGCGAGAAAGGGATTAAAAGACACGTACAACAAATAAAAAGTGTTTTTAGGGATGATCTTGGAAACATCAAAGGTACAATATTGGTCCATGGGGTCCAAAGAGTCTGCAGAGGGACAAAGAAGGCCATAAATGTGTGATCAATCATGTGTGGTAAAATCAGTTGTAACAATAACTCTCTCATCAGCATGGCTTATGTACATGTTAATTTCAAGAAGTGTCCTTAGACACAATTTTACTAATCAATAAAAGTGAGATTACATAATATGGGAGAGGAATAGTGTATATATAATATTTGTAGCCTTACCACAAAAATGCCATGTGTCTTTAACTAAAAATGAAAGGATAATCGTGATGACAAAGATGTGATAAATACGTGACAAGGTCAATCAATCTCCTAGGAAATACCTAACTTGTAGAGATACTTTATTTAGGAAAATATGTTTTAGGATGATGAGGCTAACAAAAATTAGGACTTTAAGCTCCTTAGGAAAATTTCTAAATTTTAATGAGGAATGAACATGGAGTGTTTTTTCAATGCCTAACTTCATACCCATAACCTACACTATAAATTATTTTTGGTCTTCATGGGAGGTTTTAATTGGGGAAATTAGCTTATTAATTTTGAAATTCGTAGCTTGACGACATGAAATTTTTTTGTGTCTTTTAAGGACCGTTTTGCAAGATACGACGCTATTCCAACCATTTCTAAATCACCCATATCACTGTGATTGTTTTGAGGAATCAACATGCCCAAAGTTAATTGACTTAGGGACCCTGGCTTTTAAATTTTTAGAATCAAGTGTGTTTTTTCAAGTCTTTATTTTTTTTATTTCAATTGAGAATTACATGTTATGGACTTGGAACAAAATTATCTAATGCATATTTGGTTTTATGGTTTCAATGTGTGATCACGAAAACAGATAAGATATGAAAAATAAAATATTTTTCTATTAATTTTAATTAAAAAGACTAAAATTCCATTAATTTTAGTCTTTAATTATTTAGAAAGACTAAAATTTCATTAATTTCTTAGAAATATTGTGATTCTTTAGTCTATGAGTTGTTTGAGGTGTTATGTAGGACTGTTCTCTACTATAATTCTTTTCAATTCTCATTTCAAAATTGAACTTCCATTATCTCATGTTTTATAATGCTTTTCAAATTTGAGCTTTCCATTATCTCATGATTTATCCACACAATATGTGAAGTTGTTGCAGTTGCAACTGTTTCCCCAATTTTTCAAATTTTGGACCCCCTTGTTAATTTTAGCATTGCCTGGAATCGTTTGGATCCATGAACTCTTTTGTTTTTGCTTTAATTTTGGACTATTTTGAGGTTAAATCTCTTCCTGCTTTTCGAAAAATTGCTTATGTTTGAAAATGCTGTGGGTTACGGAATTTAGAGTTTGGTTTGTTGCCCTTTGAGATGCGATTTCTTATCGAAAGCTTATATCTCATGCTAGCCACTATTTCAAAGGCCATTTAAACAACGTATCGGAGCCATGTTTCCTTAGGGAGCCTCCGTTGCAGAAATTGAACAATGATTATTCTGCAGGAGGATCTTAATTTCTCCATTGTCGCGTTGTATCATTTGACTTGTTTATATTATCGGAGGTTGGTCCAAGTTGAGTCGGGATATTTGGTCTTTGTGAAGCCGCTGTTTCGGAAGTGAAGCAGGTTTTTTGGACCACTGCGAGACCTTAAGTTGTTCCGAACACTTAGTGTTTTACATTGATCTTGCACCATAGTGAAAGTTATGGTTTGGATCGGAGACTGTAGTCTGTTTATCTTCCGCCCTTGCGGCTCCCAAGCGAACTAGGTATCCGCCATATAACTGCTCCGCCTGTCGATGCTTTGTCAGGTTTTTGTCACTTTGTCTTTGGACCAGGGGGTCTGTAGTCTTTCCTCCTTTGCCCTTGCAGCTGTGTAACGTACTAATTGTCCGACGTTGATGTCTTTCCAATCGTCGACTGGGAAATTTTCCACCCAGAGTTTGGATTTTAGCTCTTTCGACTCCGATAAACTTAACGGTCTTGCAGATCCTGTTGCTTGTTTGAGACCCGTTGATGCAGCTGTGAGTGAGACTACCCGGCCGATGTTTTAATGTTTTAAGCCACCGATAATTTTTTCTCTTCTCGTCGTTTTGTGAGTTTTTTAAACCCCTGTATGGGCGACAGTGGTTTTGGTGCTTGTTAAGGTTTTCACAACGAGAGTGCATTACAGGGCCTCTTTTTTTATGACTAGTTGGTTTGTTGATGTAGTTTGATTGAAAATATGCAGTCCTAATTAATGATAAATGTCATTTAAATGCAGACGGACTCAAGAGACTTTTTTAGATTACTACTGCGAGAAGGCATAGCTGGGAGACAAAGCAGCAGAAAGGTGGCTGGGTAGTGTTAGGAAGAGTTCGTACTAAAATCAATGGGATCTCAAGGAGGAAAAACGAAAGACAAGGCATAATCGATGGTGACAAAAGCCCAGGCTTGGAAAGATCCGTCAGTTATCGAGTGGATCCCGTTTTGTTAAGTACTCATAAGTTGAAATCTGAAAATGTAACGCATAAAGTGAATCATGAGTACTCACGGAAAAGACAAAATGATGATATTAGACGGTTTTGAGGAGCCCAAAGGTCACGCAGTTGGGGCAGCCCAAGGGGTTGGCTGATTTGGTTTAAATATAGGAAAGTTAGAGTTTACAGGGGATTTTTCCATGAAAAAAATTGTGAACTATTTTTTGTAAGAGGAACTACTTCGTTTAACAATAAGAAATTACAAATTTTTCCTGTTGGAGAAGGTGCTATGGGGAATGTTCCAGTGTGATAAATGAACAATGTTGAAGGGGAACTATTTCGTTTTCGACTTTGTTTCATTAACTATGAGATCATTCTAACTTTCTGAACCTATGTTCTTACCTGAATGTTCTCTAGTATATTCTTTTTCCACCATGAGTAATGGAAGTTTTAACTATTGATGAGCTATCTTGTCATGTATACTTTTATTCATGTTTATATGTTTGGTTCTAGGAACAACTATCTGTGATTTGCCGTAACATGTGAATAGTATTACATTACTCATGAATTAATATCTAGCTCTCTAGAGATAGCCTAGTTAGTATTTATTTTCTAATTGTGTGTGATTTAGATGTGAGGGAGTTTAAGACGAGAGGTAAGAACCTGTGCATCACATTGTGAATACTCCTTGCATTCTTTGTCAAATCTGCATGTTAAATAGGCACTTGCATATCATACTTAAAATCAAAAATACAAAAATATATACGGTGGACCGGGTCACAACCAGTAAAACCTTTTATTTTTGTTACTTGACTTACGGTAGCTGGACCACAAACCGGACGGATTCCCTACACCAAACAGTCACGGGCTAGTTGGGAACGTTGACTAGGGAGAATCCCTTGCTATTGTTTCCTGCGAATTTCTAGGCCTCAACAGTTTCTGCCACTAGAAGGAGGGCCACCAGTGCATGGCTAGCCGAGGAAACCCGTTTTCCTGAGATTATTCCACTGGTAACAGTTTAGAAGGCAGTGTGTTTCATAATCTGATTCCGAAAGAAAAAGGTAGAGAACATTTGTATTCTGTGGATAACAAAGTTGTTAATAATCTAAGAAGACACACTAGGGAATACGTGAAGAAGATTGGAGGATTACTGATTATCCCTAAATTTCCCAGAAGAGAATATAAAAGGAAATATCATCCTACATTGGAAGACTCAGTGTTGGTTGAATATTTGGAAGAAATTGTAGAAACAACCTTACAAGAAGTTATATAGCCGTTGAATCAAGTAGGCCCAGATACTCCTTATGGTTCCCCTGTGCATACCCCTATTCATTCACCACCTCACTCTCCACCCAGACTCATGGCAGGCGTAAATGCAAATCAACCACCCAACCCACCAAATCCACCACCTGCCTAGAAAAGCCAGATCACCTTTAAACCTAACACCTCCTTTGCATGATTTACCTCAATCTTTTGAAAAGATACTGCCCAAATTTGACCCAAATGAGAAGATGATAGTAGACGACCACTTGCAAAGTTTCTATTTGGAAATAGAAGGATTAAGGGCTGGGGAATATGAGGATGTAGTTTGCAGACTTTTCCCACACACCCTTAAAGGAGCAACAACATCATGGTACTTTGGTTTTCCTGCAAATTATTTCCCTAATTGGGATACCTTCGAAAGGATTTTTAGAAGTAAGTATGCAACCCAAAAGACGCATGCAACACTCATGAAAGGACTATGCTCTTTAAAGAAGGAAAGAAAGGAGAAGGTGCATAGTTTCACCCAAATATTTGTAGCCTATCTTAAGAATTTTTCTGAAGTTGACAAACCTTCGGATAAAGTCCTAATTGAATATTATACCTCAGCTCTAGGACCGGAGTTGGCCATGTTTTCCAAAATGAATGCCAAGCCTACTCTAGCGGAGACCTATGAGGAGGCGGAGAGAGTAGAGGCTGAAAGGGAGAGTATCAGAGATTATCCTGAACTGTCAGGAGAAAAAAATGTGGGAAGGAAAGCTTTGTTGTTTACCAAGCCTAAGGAAGAGCAGTCACCGAATTTCGAAGGAATGGCAAAAATGATACAGAAGCTTTCTAACAGAATCATAGACTTGGAAAAGGAAAAGGAAGCCCAAAAGTTCTACACTCCTTATTACAAGAAAAGGGAAGACAACAATCAATCCCAACCCCCTCCGCACAATCCTACATCTATGAATTTAACAGAGGTAGGAATGGACAATTTTTGCACTTTCCACCAACAACCCCACTCTGAAAAGAACTGTCCTCAATGGATAAACTCAATGACATTGGTTATGAATCAACTGTTGGATTCTAAATTGACAGAAGATAAAGATGAAGAAAGAAAAGACAGCAATACATCAACGAAAGAACAAGAGGATGAGACCCTGGTTTTATGGGACTGTGTTTCGTTGTTTGACACCGAGGAGGAAAAGGTCTTCAGACATGAGGACATCTTGGAAACAAATGTAACAACAAGAAGCCAAGGGTTGGCTAAAGAAAAAAGTCTCATGCTCCCAAATATTAAAAGGATTCAAAGGAATGTTAGGAAATTTCAAAATAACTCCTCAGCTAATAAAATTCCAGAATTTACCATCACCAATCAAGGTCCTAGACAGACTAACATGTTCGCCAAGTCCAATGAAGAAAAAATAAATGATGGTAAACCAAATCCCACCGAACCTAATATGGAATATGACATTGTGGAAGATATAAAGAAGGTAAGGGTGAATATCTCATTGTTTGAAATGTGCAAGGTGACGTAGCAGAAAGAAAAGTTGTTGAAAGCACTTGAAGCATCAGAGGAGGGGCTGCCCACCGACAATCAGCCCAAGGAAGAAGAAGAAATTGGGGAAGAAAGTATAGGAGGTAATCCTAAGAGCAAGAATCCACCTTTTCTCCTCACTTTTGAAATTTTTAACCACAACGTACATAATTTCCTGGTAGACTCAGGGGCATTGGTTAACGTCATGCTGCTGTCAGTCTGCAAAAGGATAAATGGGCAGCCTAAACCATCCGCCTAGAGGGTTGTTCAGTTGGATAGAACAAATGTGAAGGTAATTGGGGAAATGGAGGATGTTCTAGTCCGCTTGTCTTCAAATGATAGGGTGTGTCAATTTATTGATATTGTGGTGGCTGACATACCAGAAGCTTATGGGCTTGTTCTGAGTAGAGACTGGTCGGCAAAGCTAAACGGATATTTTGCCTTGGAATGGTCACATCTGTGGCTGCCGTATAAAGGAATCCCGAATCAAATTAAAATTTTGAGGGAGCCCCACATGAAACATAATGTTACTCAGTTTGAAGAAAAAAATGAACTAGTGGATTCTGTTTTGGGAAATTACTTTATTGAGTTAGAACCAGGAAATTAACAAGCAGAAGAAACCAACGACACATCAGACGCTCAGCCTGATCTCCTTCAATTTTCACAGGCTGAAGAAATTGATTGTAAAATAGTAGATTTAGCAGTAGAAGTAGATGTAAATTCCCACACAGTAGTTAGCGATTTCTGGACACTTTTTTTTACGGATCTAAAACGTTAGAAGGGTCAGGAGCCGACTGTGTCCTGATTGACCCCAAGAAGAACAAACATTTTCTTTCATGTAGGTTAGAGTTTGAATGTACAAATAACACAGCTGAATATGAAGCGTTGGTTCAAGGTTTAAGGAAATCAATTGAATTAAAGGCAGATAATCTGAAAGTGTTTGGAGATTCTGAAATAATTGTTAAACAAATTCGAAATCAAATACATTTCATTTCTCCTCACTTTAAAGCTTATCAAAATGAATTATGGGATTTACTCAAATGTTTTAATGCATTTAATATTGTATCGATCCCAAGACTTAAGAATGCAACAGCTGACTTGTTGGCCACATCGGCTGCGAGGCTTGTGACCTCTAATAATCGGTGCTCTGTTGAATTGCTTTTTAGGCCCTCGGTTCTGGATATGATTACCAACCTACGAGTGTTCGATGATGATCAGTAGATTATAGAATGCTTAACGAATGACGAGGCATTTAAAGGGGCGATTATTGATGACGAAGAGCATCAGGCCGAGATGAAATTTGATAATTTCATCCCTAAGGGAGTCAGAAATTTAGAATGGATGTTTGATTTAAATGAAAAATTTAGAAGACTGGCAAATGTGAAGACTCATAGCTCATCTCTACAGTTCGAATGGATTAATTTGGAGACTGAGATGAAGCCTAAATATGTGAATCTTGGAAAATGTTGTTCACCAGCTGAAAGAGATAAGTTCATCGTTCTTTTCAATCAGTACAAAGATGTTTTTCCCTGGACATATGAATATCTGAAGACATATGACACCAGTATTATCCAGCATGTTATCCCCATCAAATCTGGAGTCAAACCTTATCAGCAGGCTTTAAGGAAAATGCATCCAAAATTGGAACGTCTAATCCAGAGTGAAGTTAAGAAATTATTGGATGCTAGAATCATTTTTAAGGTTAGACATTCGGAATGGGTTTCAAATCTAGTACCAGTGAGGAAGAAATCTGGAGAAATCAGGTTATGTGTGGATTTTAGAAACTTAAATCACGCTTCAGATAAATACAATTATCCTGTTCCACCCATGGAGAAATTACTGCAAATGGTTTTAGGTTATGAACTATTCTCTTTATTAGACGGATTTTCAGGCTACAATCAAGTATTAGTAGCCGAAGAAGACAGATTGAAAATGACATTCAGGACCAGGTGGGGAACTTTCACTTACAGAAGAATGCCCTTTGGAATTATAAATGTTGGAGCTACGTTCCAGAGGGCTATGGAAATATCTTTCCACAGTTTGATTGGCTGTAGTGTTTTAGTATACCTCGATGACATCATGATATTCTCGAAGAAGAGAGAAGGACATGCATTTCATCTAAAGCAGATTTTTGAACGCTGCTGAAAATATGGTATCTCACTAAACCCCAAGAAGTGTGTGTTCGCTGTTATAGAAGGCAAGTTGCTGGGTCACATGGTTTCAAAGAAGGGGATCTCCATAGACCCAGAAAGGATCAAAGCCATTGAACAGATTCCCTTGCCCCATAATAAAAAGGGCATGCAATCATTTATGGGGACAATAAAGTTTGTGCGAATGTTTGTGCCAGATTTCGCTCAAATTGTTAAACCTTTGCAGCAAATGGTAAAGCAAAGTGTACAATTCAAGTGGACTGATGTTGAGAAGAACGCATTCGGCAAGATTAAAACCGCTGTTGCGCACACACCCTCCCTCAAAATCCCGGATTTTGATAAAGATTTTATTCTATACACTTTTGTGTCTAATGATTCGCTAGCAGCTGTGCTTACCTAGAAGGAAGATGGGGGAGATGAGTTCCCCATATCATTTATGAGCACTGGTCTGCAAGGGGGCGAATTGAATTATCCGGCTATAGATAAACAAGCTTACGCAGTGTTCAAAGCGGTGAAACAATTAGGCCCTACATACTAAAGAACCGGACCAAGGTAATCGTCCCACACCTAGCTGTGAGGTCTCTTTTCATACAGAAGGAGTTAGGAGAAAGAAGGGGCAATTGGGTAACAGCTCTTCAGGAATATGAACTCGAATTCAAGCCAGATTCTATAATTAAAGGGAAAGGGTTGTACAGACTGATGACTGAAAATAGAAACAATGAAGAACATGCCTGGGAAGACGAAGTTGAGTTACATTTGATGGATGTATGTCCTCTTTTCAAAGCCCCGAAATCTTGGTATCAAGACCTTGTGCATTACCTTCAGACAGGATCGTTTTAGGAACACTGGAATTCTAAGCAAAGAAGAGCACTGCATCTTAAATCAGCCTCATATCAAATTATTGAAAGAATATTATTCAGAAAAAATTACGACGGAGTTCTTCTTAGATGCTTAGAGAAAGAAGATGCGAAGAAGGTAATGACAAATTTGCATGATGGGCCTGCTAGGGGACATTTTTTCAGAGATACTACAGCTCATAAAATTCTCAGAGCCATATACTATTAGCCCATGCTTTTCAAATATGCACACGCCCATGTCAGAAAGTGCGACATTTGTCAAAGGTGTAGTGGAAGACAAGCTAAAGCAGCAAGACCATTGAATCCTGTGATAATAATAGAGCCTTTTGAGCAATGGGGGTTAGATATCATTGGGAATATAAAGCTGAATTCTTCCCTGCAACACAAGTATATTCTGACAGCAACCGACTACTTCACTTGCTAGGTCAAAGCCATCATGTTGCGCAAAATAAATGAGGATGTGGTCATAGACTTCTTGCAAGACCATATTATGACCAGGTTTGGAGTTCCAATTTCTTTAGTTTTTGATAATGCTACTTACTTTTCCTCGATAAGATTAAATGATTTTGCTCATGAGAAAGGGATTAAGTTGCATTACTCTGCTAATTACTATCCACAGGGAAATGGTTTAGTTGAATCTACAAACAAGAATCTGATTAGGATTTTAAAAAAGACGGTGATATAAAAAAAATTAGTCTTTTTGCATCTGATTTAAGGGAGTTATAAAAAAAAATTAAAAGTTTAATGGTTATGCATATGAGTTAATACTGATGTCCTTTACATGTCCCCTGCTTCCATTCATAAATTTGAGTTGTCTTGAGTGCATTTGGGAAGCCATTTTCAGTATTCATTGTGGGGGAATTAGAACCCCAAATTACTAGTCAAAACTCCTACCTCGACCAGAATCTTAAAAAAGTTTGCAGAAGAATTTAGAGGGTCATAAAGATTCCCTGTACATCATATCCAAACATTAATATCATTCATATACCTTCTATGAATATTTGAGAGCATTTGGACCAATTTGGAGACCTAGACATCAAAACTAGTCAAAGGTTGAAATAGGGGAAAAAGTGAAAAATTGGTCATTGTAATAAAATTTTGAAAAAGGGACATTATAAGTAGTATCAGAGCATGGGATTATAAAATAAAGGTCCTAATAAGGATTCAAATAAATAATTCACCACCCTTAGAACCTAAAGTTGAAGGTGTTTTTGTTGAAGAAGAATAAGTATTAGAAGAAGAGGTACATTTTGCTAAAACTATGACTAACAAGAGGAGGGGATACCCTAATCATGATAAGGTGGAACATATTTAACTCATGCAACATCTCTTTGATTACATAACCAATAAAATGAAACACCAGCTTATGAAAGGATTCTAATTGTTGGTTAACCAATTTGGAAGCAAATTAAGAGTAAGAAGATGGAGATGTGTATTTTCAGCTGAATCCAATGGTGGAAGAAGATGCCTTAAAAATTGCCATATTGCACTTGGAAGGAGATTCCAATGAATGGTGGTTCCATGGATTGAAAAATTTGGGTCATGATGAGGTTAAAACATATGATAATTTATTGACAGGGTGCTAGAGAGATTTGAGCAAAAATATCCAGAATTGTCTTTCAAAGAACTATCCCAATTGAAGCAAGTCGGGACCCCTACTAATTATATGATGGAATTTCAAAAATTATCAGTAAAGGTGGCTGATGTATCTATGAGAAGGTTATAATTGTTGTTTAGTGAACTTTTGGATGAACCTTTAAAAGTTTTGGTCAAATCCCACAATCCCACCACACTAAAAGATGCAATGAAATTGACTAGATATCTCCAAAATGTGCTTCCTAGAACAAGATTTCCTCCCAAGCCTAACTCTGAATTTGAAAAGAAACCTTGGAAAAAGGAGGCACCTGATAAGAAGCCTTGGAAAATAGATTCATATAAAAATAATAATAAATAAGGACTAAATATGGATGAACTTCAAAGAAAAAAATTGTGCTTCACATGCTTTCAACCATGAACATCGGGGCATAAATGTACTAAGGGAAAGGCTCAATACATAGAAGTATTTTCTGATAATGATGGGTATGATGGGGGTATGGAGGAAGGAGGACACATTTCAGATAAATAGGAGGCATATGAGACAACAGTTGAAGAAGAAAGACAAGAACAAAATAAGCCTTCACCAGACAAAGCAAGAATGGCAGTACTTTCAGCAGTGCCTCACTATCACACTATTCGATGCAAGGGTGTGGTACTAGGAAAAATATATTCAGTTTTCGTAGATGGAGGAGCCACACATAAATTAATTGATGCAGATATGGTGGAGAAAAGGAAGATACCAATTGAACCATTCGATGGATTCATACTTGTCATTCCTGGTCACAACACAATGCAGTGCAAAACATGGGTTCCAAAGCTACAACTCACCGTAGGTAACTATAATTTTGTTGATAGTTTTTATGTGGTTAATGCTGCTGATACTAATGTGGTTTTGGGAGTGCAATGGCTGTATTCTATAGGGGAACATAGAGTAAACTACCGAATTCCTGAGATGAAATTTCAATATTCGTAAGGTGTATTAAGGGTTGTAAGAGGGAAGCACACGTAACCAAATCAAGTAGTGACTTGCAAAAGTATGAGATCTGTATTGAGGCATGGGGACATAGAATGCGCTGCTGAATGTCATATCACATCTCCCAAGCCAAACATAAAGTTTTTTGAACACCCAAAGGAGATAGAGAAACTATTGCAGAAGTATGAATTTTTTTTAGAGGTCTTCGACATGGTAGACCACCTGATAGGGGGGTTGAGGAAAACATTGTTTTGGATGATGGTACTTCACCCATTCAAATACCACTTTATAGACATCCCAAGAAATTCATACATGATATTGAGAAGGCCATACAACAAATCTTAGAGTTGGGACTCATTAGACCAATCTCTAGTACAAAAATTTTGCAAGAAGCACATCATTTCCCACTTGCTGGACATCCGGGGATCTCCAAAACTTATAGGAAATTAAGGGAAATATTATTTTGGAAAGGGATTAAGGAATATGTTCAGAAATATGTGAATGGATTTAAGGTATGTCATCAAAACAAATTATAACATACATGCCCAGCTAGTTTATTGCAACCATTTCCCATTCCTGAGCAAAAATGGGACAATATCTCAATGGATTTCATCACCGGTTTGCCCAAATATTTGGGTAAGTATTGCCTATAAATGGTAGTGGATAGATTGAAAAAGTTTGCTAATTTATTTTCTGTTACATAATTTTTTAGTGCTGCAAAAGTGGCCGATATTTTCTTCAAGGAAATACTTCCTCCTTTGGATGATGAAGGTTAGCTCACACTTGTTTCAGAAAAGCATTAGAGGAATTTTGGGGTCTAAAATGGGCCTCCTAAGGAAAATAATAAAATAATAGTTATTAATTTTGGAGGAAGAATAAAAAAACTACTTTTTTGTTCGTATTTTCGACATATCTCCCTGCTTTTTTACTCAAATTCTGAGCAAGAGGGCTCATTGGATGCATAATTTAATTCCACATCCAATTAGTACCCACATTGCATACTTTTGATATACCTCGCTACCCCAAAAACAAGAAATACCTGAAAAAACATGAATCATCACGTTTTTTCAGGCATTTCTTGTTTTTGGGATAGTGAGGTCTATCAAAAGTATGCAGTGTGGGTACTCATTGGATGTAGAATTAAATTCTACATCCAAATAGCTCTCCCTCTTGGAATTTGAGTAAAAACAAAGGGAGATATGTCAAAAATATGAACAAAAAAATAGTTTTCTTTTATGACAAATATGTCAATTCAACCATTATGGTTGACTCATTTTATTGAAATTCTATTGGTTCTTGAATTCCAACTCACAAAATTTATTGTTGGTGCGTTTTCTTATAAGGCCCATTTTAGACCCCAAATTTACTCTAATGGATTTTGCAGACAAGGGAAAGGAGATTGAGAAGCAGAACTATCAAAGAATACTTAGTACAATGGAAGGATCTACCAAGTGAGGATGCCACATGGGAAGAGGAGAAAATTTTGTAGCATCCAAATATGAAATTTCTTGAGGACAAGCAACCTTGGGTGGGGAGGACTGTAATGTCCCCATTCAAATAAATGCATAGCAGGACAATTCCATCAATCGTACTAGTTACCTAGCTTAGATGGATACATTTGGAATTTTAATAAGGGAGCTAATAAATGACGTTCAGACATTAGAATGGAATAAATATTTAATAATGGAGCTTATTAAATAAATACAAGAGAAAATTGAAGTGGAAATGTATCATGGAGACACATGGAGACAAATGGGGCCCACACAAGCTACAAATTCTGTGCCACATGGCATCCTCCTCTTGCAATTTCGAATCCATGGGAAGCCTAAATGTCCTTGGATGAGTTAGAAGGCTAATACACTTGGCCATGTGAATCATAGGTCGAATTTGGAAGGAAATGTAACTTACATGGGAGAGGAAGAGTCATTTTGGAGCTAGTGAGACACTTGGACCGGATTCCCTAGCTCTATGACAACGATGATGAAGATGCTATGACACCTATGAAAAAAATCAGATATGAAGGCTGAAATCTGACATATCTGATATTTTAGGTCGAAATAGAGCATCAAAGAGGGTTCTCATGTGATTTGGGGAAGCTCAATGGGATCCTACTCAAATTTGGGGAAGATGGAAGGCTAGGAAAGGGGGGACACATGGCAAATCATGAGCACAAACCCTAATTCGAATTGGCTTGAGTTTGTGGATGGATTGGTAACCTTAGAAGGCTAAGGATGTTTATAAAATATAGGAATCAACCAAGATAAGGTCTTTTGTTCATTTGATAAATTGTCATTTGTGAATAGTGAGAGCTAATGGATAACTAGTTTTCTTGCCTTAGCCAATTTCAAAGGTGAAAGATTTCCATCCAAGTTGGTGTTTGGGGAGGCCACTTGGGTATTTAATGGATTTTTATTAGCAGGTGTAAGATACAGGTCAACTCATGGTTTCTTCTATTGCATCACTTTCTCTCAACCATTTCCAGATTTTATTGCATATTCTTGCTCATGGAGGGATTGCGCTTTGGGTGAGCTATTTATCTCTTTGGGGAAGCTTATAATGCCCAATTATTTTATGTTATGATGTAAATTCTCTGTTTTTCAAGTTCAAAATATTATCAGGTCAAAATAATGAAATATTTCATGTAAAAATGTCAATCAATGAAGAAATGGTGCCATTTCCCCACTATCTTGTTGTGAACCAATGTAATATTGATGGATTCGAATGGATAAGTAAAATACTGATGGTTTATGGATGAATGGATTGTTATTTATGTATTTAAAATTTCATAAGACTCTCAGGTCTAAATACCCAAAATATTTCATGTTTAAATGTTAAACAATGAAGAAACCATGCCATTTCCCCACAACCTTGTTGTGAACCAATATAATACTTATAGATTCGAATGGATAAGTAAACTACTGATGGTTTATGTATGAATGGACTGTTATTTATGGATTATATGATTTAATTTTCATTACATAATCATTTGGATTTTTTTTTTGAGTTTCATAGCATTTGGAGAAGTTTGCCTATCATTCCCCCCAAGGTTGAAACTAGTCTTTTTGCATATGATTTAAGGGAGTTATAGCAGAAATTAAAAGTTGAATAGTGATGCATATGATTTCATATTGATTTTATTTACATGTCCCCTACTTCCATTCATAAATTCGATTTGTCTTGAGTGCATTTGGGAATCCATTTTCAGTATTCATTGTGGGGGAATCAGAACCCCAAATTACTAGTCACTAAACTCCTACCTTGACAAGAATCTTAAAAAAGTTTGAAGAAGCATATAGAGGGTTATAAATATTCCCTGGAAATCATATCCAAAACTCAATATTATTCATATACCTTATGTGATTATTTTGGAGCATTTGGACCAATTTGGAGACCTAGATATCAAAACTAGTCAAAGGTCGAAATATGGGAAAAATTGAAAAATTGGTCATTGTAATAAAATTTTGAAAAAGGGACATTACAGAATCGATGCATATATTTCCTAATGAAATAAAAATCATTATTAAATTCAATTAAATTCAAGTCATGAGTCAATTTTAGAAAAAAAAGCGTTCACCTATTAAAGGAATAACGAGAAAACAAAAGGTACAAAGTATTACTATACCTCATGAATTTCCAGATCTTATGATGCCCTGAAATTAAGAGTTTTCCTACTAAATATGCACGGATCAATGGCTTCATACATAAGGGAAAAGGGAAATGTATTATTAATGGCACAGATGCTTATAGGATTTTTATTTTGACTAATTCTACATTATGTTCCAAAATATTTCATAGATTCTCACCTGGGGGATGGTCTTCAAAATTATGCTTTGGTTGTCACATTATACCTTGATCTTGGTAGCGACGAACACAATGTAAATATATAGGATATCATATATCAAAATAGAAATGTGTTTCATGAAGACACCCAACTTGAAACTTGTGATCATCAAGGGGAAGATTTGATTATAGGATGCTTAAATCATGAAACATTCAACGCATATTTAGAACCAAAGAAGGAAGCAATGCATTAGCCGATTTATATTCCTAAATATTGTTACATTTAACTATCAATTTTAAGTTTGTAAACTTGTTAGGTGTCATGAACTATATGTGCAAGATACACTTCCTAACTTTCACTAGATTATTTAATATGCTTCTAAGAATAGGAAATTTCATCCCTCATAACACTTCATGTGAGAATGTAACAGAAAATGTAACAACTACACTATCTGCATTTGGAAAGTCAAGAAAAACTGATATCAACATTGCTCGTAGGGAAATTACAACTTCTATTGTGGCACGAAGCACCTCAATAAATCAAATGGTCACAACAATGTCAAAGTTGCTCCACGTTTCAAGAAAAACACTGCACAAATACACTAAATTCAGGGTAAAGATAGATGAAAACGATGAAGCTGCTTGTTGGGATTTTATATGCAGAGAAGCATATAAAGACAGGATGGAAGAGGGCATCAGAGAGAAGGTGATAGAGTATTGGGACAACCATTCTCATGTTATACCAGATCGAAAACATGTCTTGTCACAACTTTTTGGCAGAGGCATTTATAAGGAGCATTGCAAGCATGTTATGGAGATGACAGGAGTTGCTTTGTTCGAGAAATTCAAAGAATCAAATCCCAATGTCCAAATCTCATTTAATATGTTCATTAAGTTGAAACCGTGGTATATTAGGCCGAATACGATTCAGGACACTTGTTGTTGTCGATACCACGTTGAATTCCAATTATACTACGACACATTTGTGGATTGTTGCAAATAACATTGGAATGGTGAACCAGCTCCTCACACAGTGCGGGATTTTATTTCTATGATACTATGCAACAGGAATCCTGAAAATGTGTTTTTCATTAAAAGGTGTGTATATGGGAGAATATGCCATGAATGTGGTGATTTGGTATTGTTCCATAGGAAGTTTCCTATCGATCCAACACACCATGGATTGTCAAATATCATAGTTAAGTGGAAGAGATATGAGTATGTATCCATGAACCCATCATCTTCTTCACATGTTTCATCTAAGAGGATCGACTTGCTCGAGGATGATATTCCTATTTCAAACTTCATGTACAATTTTCAAAGACATATTTACAAATACATTAAACACTCCCATAGGTCTAGGTGGCAATATTTAGAATTTAATCATTCTCGTGAGGTTTTTGAGCCAGGAACAATCCTATCAGTGGTAGAATTTGTTGATAATTACACATTTGCTCCTTAGAGAGAGATACAACGTGAATATTATCACTCCAACCAGGTGTCCATGTTCATACATGTATTGTATAGACATGCTCAGGCGAGCATTGATGGCAGGGATAGAACTCCTCAGTTACGCGATGTGATCAAGGAATACCATTTTTATGTCAGTGATGATTGTGAGCATGACACGTTGTTTTTTCAACACTGCTTTGGGTTGATTTATGATTCATTCAAAAAGAATGGGGTGTCATTTACAGAATAATGGATTTGGTCAAATGGGTGTGCGGGGCAGTTCAAATTAGCACGCTCCTTTTATTGGTTGAGTCATCTTCACAAAGAGACATGTATTCGACACACTCGGAGATTTTTTGAAACAGGGCACAAAAAGGGTGAACATGATGGTGTAGGTGCATGCGTGAAATGAGCACTTTGGAGGTACCAAATGAGTCATAGTGCATCTCGACTCAAGTGCTCAGCAGAAGTAGTTGATTCGTGAACACAATATTTGGGTCACCAAGGTCATGAACAAGCAAGGCCGATGCGCAGGTAGGAACAACAACTTAATTGGAGTTTAATAAATGTGTTTGTATTATATATATGTGATTTTTTTTATTCGATGCAGGTTTTTTTGGGATGTTTCCCTTGGCGATGTGAATAGATCCATTCCATGGTATTGCGAGACCATACCTGGTATGAGAGAACTACATTCAACTCGTAGTAAAGACATGGGCAACATATTTTCCATTGAAACAAGGAAGTATGCATGTTTCTATGAGTTTTTCATTAACGCCAATGGACTGGGGGTTGATCATTGTGTAAACGATGCATATGTCAAACAATGGAAATATGTCCCTCTTAATCCAAATGGGCCACATCCAATTCCGACGTGGAAAGAGATGAACACTAATGATTCAATGGTTTCGCTAGATCATGATTGGGTTTCTGATTTGGTTAAGCAAGGTACATGATAGTTGATTGAATGTTTAAACCTCTAGTCTTGTACACATGCATATATATATAAGATTTGTTTACTATTTGAAAATCTTAATGTAGGTGATGTATTTGTTGTAATTGCACCACCAGGAAATGACGATCATGTGGCATACTTTTTGATGCGGTGTACACAAATCAAAAGCAGGTTGGTGTGGCCCTATGTTGATGGAGAGTTCACATACCAAGTTGGTGACCTAGTTGTGATGGGCCACGTTTTTGAAAAAGTGAGAAGACAAGGTGACTATATTATTTATAGAGATTTCATGCTTGAATATATATCTTGTCAGTACAATCATTTGGTGGTGGCATCTTAGATATATCTCATTGAAATCAAGGTGAAGAGGGGTGAACCAAAGAGATAGAAGATGTCAGTAGTTGACCATGATTGTATTACGGAGACGTGCATTCCTATAACCCATTGGTCGGATGAATGAAATTTATATGCCACTTTTGATACATTGACATAGTTGACATGCTTTTGAAATGTAGCAAATCAAAATTTCTTTTGAAATATGAAATCAAATTTTACATTGTAGTTGTAATTTGCACCTAGTAGATCTTACATTGTAAAGTTGTAAATTTTGTAACATTATAATTGTAAGCTATGTTAAAAATTGTAAGTTGCGTTCAATTGATAATTTTGGAAACATGTAAGATGGCCGTGACTTCCCACGACCTTTTTTATAATTTTTTTTAACAAGAACCTCGATCGAGGTTGAAAGCTTGATTGAGGTCATAAGCTAGATCGAGGTCCAGAGCTCAATCAAGGGTTAAATAAACCCTCAATCGAGCTAGCGGTAAACCCTCAATCGAGATATTAATACCTTGATCGAGGGTTTATCGCTAGCTCGATCGAGGGTTAAATAAATCCTCGATTGAGCACTTGTTAAACCCTCGATCGAGGGTTCTTTTTTTTCTTTTTTTCAAAATTGCCTTGCCAAAAATTTAACCCACCTCCATGGATGCACCCTAGAGTACCCTAGAGACATTTTCTGCAAAGGTTCTTTGTTTGAACCCCACAATGTTGTAGACATAATTAAAAAAAATCCTCAGTGAAGAAAGTGGGACAAAAACTCAAATGGGTGCTTATGCTTATAAAGAATGTGAATGAACAGAACCTAGAGTCTCAAAAGAAAACACTTGAACACAATGGTAATTTTTGTTAATTTTAAAAATCAAATATTAAAGATATAAAAAATTAGAAACCATATAAGATATTGAAAAACAAATATTTTTTTGTGCACCTCCCACCATTTTTGCTGCAATATAATTATGCACTCGATCCTCATTAAAGGGAATAAGGTCCAGGCTATTCAACAATGCTCTCATTTAGGCATCATTATTTTCCATAATAGCCTTTATATTTGTGGTAAAGTGGCCAAGCATTTTCTTCAAATTTATAGTGGACTCAACCAATGCTTTCTTCATGTGTGTGGTGGTCACAGCTAGCATTTCATCCTAAATCGCTCCATAATGAATCATGTCACCTTGGTCATCCTCCAGCATTGGTCTCAACGAAACAAGAGAATCCAAAGCGATGTGATTTAAAGCTATTGTAGTTTCCTCAGTGAGTTTCTTTCACTTGAAGAAACTTATTTTCTTTCCCTTGAAGACGATGTCGATGCTTGAAGAAAGTAAGCATTGACATCGTCTTCTACTATATTAACTGTTGGAGTCCCCTAAATTTGAACATAGGACATGTCTACAACTCCAAGTTGCTTCTGGGGAAAAGTTGGGGCGATCGACTTCTACACCATTAAATCGATGCTTACTGAGTCGCATTCACTGCCACTCCTTTTGCCATGGGGAGAGGATTCATTTTCGCCATTTGAAAATACTATCAGGGCTTAAGGAAGTGGCTTTGAATTGAACTACCAACAAACAAATATAGTGCCTTCTGTGAATTGAACCACCCAAACCAAATATAAATGTAAGACTATGGATATTTCGGACTAAAGACCTCATAACATACACAAAAATCCCTATTTGAATTAACGATTCTGTGAATTGATTTACCCAAACCAAATATACATACAAGACTTTGTAAGTTCCCCAACCCAAAAGCCAAATATAAATACAAGGCTTTGTAGAGTTCTCAACCCAAAGACCAAATAACAGATGAGAAAGGAACCCTATCTAAACAATGAGTCCTAGATCCAAACACAATTTATCTATTCCATATCCACAATTTAATATTAAGCACTAGACTACTTCCAATTACTTTATTTTTTTTAGTTTCAATGCAATCAAACAAAAAAACACTTAAACTCAAAATCACAATTGCATCTTCCATTGACACTTACATCATTTTTATTGAAGCAAACTCAATAACAAATTTCACAAAATGCTTATTTTTGTGAGATATTTCTTACTCCTCTAATTTGTGGTTGCAACATTTTCTTATTCTTAAATGATTGATCATATTTAATGTCTGGAATTATATTCACTCTAAAATGGTTTTGTAAAATCAACTTTTTAAGAAATACAACTTTTATGAAGCTCATTCATTAATGATTAATTTTGTCTTAGGTTTGCTTGATTTTAAAAAAAAACTTAATTACATCATTTATCAATTGCATTGGCTTTCTGGAGCAAATCTAACAACAAATTTCAAAAAGTGCTTATTTACCAAAGGTAATCCTTATCTCCTTTGCAACTTTTTCTTGTTTATTGGTTGATTATTGAGTATTTAGAATTATAATTGTTTTAGAAAAATGTTCTACAATAGTAAAGATTATGAAACTGTTATTTAATTTGAGTATGTATAGGGTATTATAAAAGGCAAGAATGTTTTACAATAGTAAAGATTATGAAACTCTTATTTAATTTTATTATGTACAGGGCATTATAATAGGAAGTGACTTTTGTCTTCAATACTCTTAATCTTACTAAAATTGCAAGTCCTTTATACCCATAAAATTTTAGGAATTATGAACTTTGGATTAAAACTAAATCTAATTAACTCTACAAGTTCATTTAATAATAAATAATTAAAATGATTTTGTAATAGTAAAATTATTATTGTTATTTTTTATTAAAAAAAATCTCCTCAATGATGATGATGATTTTACTCCTCTACTCAAATAAAAATTTTTGTTTCTTTAATTCTTTCAAACTTCGTAGTAACTCTTTTGTATCTATATGATATCAGATGCTATATCTTCTTCGTAAATGGGGCGTCGGTATTGCCGACAGAGAGAGATCCCAAAAATATCATCCTCGTCTCCTTTCTTCGACATGGAAATAGGCGCAGGAACACTAGCAGACCGACGAGAAACATGAAATATTTTGGGGATTGGAGAAAGAGAGATCCGTCTCTTCTCATTTTTCTGAATTCAGCTACAACCTTACAAGATATCCTTACCTTGGCCTTCACAGTCTTGCTTGGAAATAGACACCTGGGGAATAATAATAGCAGAAGACCCATCAGCAGTTTTGGTTGAATTCTCAGTAATTAATTCAGAACCTTTTATAATACCCTGATCTTGGCCTTTACTCTCTGCCTGGGAAGAAGCTTGATACCCATAAGCATTATTGGTTGAGTTCTCACACACAGTAGCACAAGTGACGCTAGTATTCTGAGAGTCTGTTTGGCGGACATAAAACAACATATATACGTTTCGCTGTTGTTGTAAAACTACTTGTATAGTCGTAGGGGTCACAATTTGGTCGTTACATCTGAACCAACAGTTGTCTGCATCTTTCACATAAGCAATGTAATGCCCAGAAGACATTCTAATACCGTAATGGCAAATTATGGCGTACAGACTATATACATAATGTTCACCTGGATTTGGAGAAGTTACATATTCAGATAATTGAAGGGATTCTGGAAAGGATACGACATTGGAAATCTTCTTGGAATTATAAAAGTTATTCACGTCCACCCAGATTCTCTGCAGTGTGACTAGAAGAACATTGGGAGGCGTAGAAATGGAGGGCTCAATAGAGGTTGAGAAGACACCCTTACACTTCTCACAAGGACCCGAAGGCTTCAGGTTTTCTGTAGAGAAATACCTGCTTAAGCTGTCTTTCAGATTGATAACGATTTCAGGCTCAGTAAAGGAGCCGTCAGGTTGGGAAAGCGGAAGAGGAAAATAGTTCATTATTCCGTCGGACTGCGACGAATTTCTACACCCAATACAACATTTAATCGTTTTCTGCACTGACTGAAACATCTTATTCAAAATTTTGCTATCGTTGTTGGGAGATTTATTGGATTTCTCAGACTCCTCACATGCATTTATAACGCAATCAAGAAACTCTTGGGCATCCGTTTGTTCATTGGGGCTCAAGTATGACGCAAATATTTTCAAATTGGAGGTTATTGTCTCTGGCAACTCGCTGTCCACCTGAGCCTCGCTTAGCGACCTAACGATCCTGTCTTCAAGCAGACACATGGGGCATGTTTCTCCATTTTGAAATGTGTGGCATGTAGATAAATGTTTTCTCTGCAGACAATAATTTGCCAATGGAGGAGTGTAGGTAAGACATTGTAGGACGCTGTTAATATAGCAGGACGCAGAAGGATTGTGTAGTGCTAATGGTTGTTTCTTTCCACGATTTCTCAACAGTCCCATGAGTTCTCTCTTCCAACTCAGCTCCATCTCCGTCGGAATATAGACAATGGCCATGTGTTGCTGTGAGAGTCTTTATTAATTATATTACGGCTGCTCTCACCAGATATAGATGTCGAAGTCAAACAGGCCGTGAGATCTGTGGATGTCGAAGTCATGCAGATTCTTGCTTTGTCATCGTCTAAATCGTTTTAATACATGTCAGTGTTACTGCTTAGGCTAACTAGCAGCCGACGTTCTCTTTTAGTTTATGAAAAACCAAGTTAAATTAATATTTTAATTATTTAAAAAAAATAAAAATTAATATATAATAAAAAGGAGTAAACTATTTAACCGACCATTTGCACCGAGGCTCGCGTGAGCGGTCACATCCAATGTTGGTGCAAATGGTCAGGCAAATAGTTAAAAAATAAAAAATTAATCCACTTAAATGAATCATTATGTGGATAGAGTTTTTTATTTGAGATTTGGGGTGGACTACTACCTATGCTTTTTGATGTAAGGAGGAAGATGAAACAAGTGTACTCTCCAATTGATTTTATGGTAGTAGTTCAAAAATTGAAATAAACAATTATAAAAGAAGTAATATAAAAAAACAACTAGGAGGTAGCTGATGAATGGTTATAGTTGATTAATGAATAGATAACCAAGAGTTGGATAACTATAAGAATGTGAGATAAAAATAAAAATAAAAATATAAAAAATAACCGACCGTTGATAAATGGATAACAGGTAACACATAGTCACACTTAAACCCTTTTAACTTGAAGAATATAAAGAATAAAAAATATTTTCAAACTGTCTTTTGTTTCATAACTATCTTTCAACTATTTGATCTTTATAAACTTATACAATAAATAATAATAAATCCTTTGTAATAATACATTTTAAATCATATGTTTGAAATAACTATCATAAAAATCAAGATTCTACTTTTCTTTCCCTAATGAATTGATTTTGGCTACTCTCACACATTACTCTCACACATGATTACTTGATACACACAGATTTTATGAATGGTTTAAGAAATCTGCATTCTCCATAATCATTTATTTATGTATAAATTGGACCACTTCAAACATTATGTCATTCTCCATAATCATTCTATAAGAACAATGTGATGGAAGAGCAAGCAATGTTGTTTATGCTACTTGTAAATTATGGTATGAGAATCCAAACACTTATTCAGAAAATAGTTATTGAAATAACTAATAATCATATGCACAAAATGAATCAAAGTTGTTTATACACACAATCTGAATAATGAAGAGGATAAATGGATGCACAATTTTTTTTAAATTGTTTAAATTCTGAAGGTTACAAAAATAGAGAATTTGTACATCAGTTTACCATTGAGGAGCCTCAATTTCCAGAACCATGCCAACTATGCTTGCTATGCTCAACTTGCTTGTCAATCGGTTCTTGCGAAATGGGTGCCGCTAGCTCTCCTTGTTAAAAATGAATTCAAGGTTGTATCATGTCAATCATAGATTTGATGGAACTGGCAAATGTAATAGACTGTATTAGACAGAATTACATAATAGTATATGTCACAATTGATTTTTAATAACTCTGTATTTAATCCAATAAAAAAACTTATAATGACTTGGATTTAAATAATTAAAATATAGGTGTTGACTATAATATATGTCATAAAAATTCTTTGAAAAAACCTATGGAAAAACGAATCTAGAACTCAAATAAACATATTAAAAAATAATGATCAATATTTCAAAATTGAAAATCCTTTTTTCTTGAATTTAAATAACAAAATAAATAACTTGATGAAAATGTTCCTTTGTTTGCTGAATATATACCAGTGTAAGGCTTTGGACTCTTCTTGATTTAATGATGCATTACTATGATTTTCTCATCACCATAACTGTTATGAAGAGAAACTACCTATGGCTGGGTGTACCAAAAGAGACAGATAAACCACAAAAATCAATCATTTTCCATATGCAAGAGAAACCAAATATCTAACACTAAGGGATCATGGGTTGTACCTTATTCCGGACGGTTGAAGTAGATCCTCGTTGAGCTTTTTTCAATCCTGCTTGCTTTAGCAATTCACTCTCAACAACAGTAAACAAGGCAAGCATGCTATATAATATGGTGTTAGATTTACTATAGCATATATATTCATCAATGTATAAACAATTAAACATATCCATGGATTCAATATTCATTCAATTGCACATTAAATGGGCAGGAAAATATATTTCTATTATCAAATCAGAGATTACACAAGTGACAACCTCTGTCGGCATGTCTGCGAATCGAAGAAACTGATTCCTCCACCTAGGCCTCCACCACCTCAATCCTTCATCTCTCGATAGCAAGCTCACAAGCAAAGGAAAGCTTTGGAAGAACACAAAGTGCTCCAAAGGGACAAAGGGATGCAGACTCAAGTATAAGCAAGCTACGTCAACAATGGACTATAGTTTCCTTACTCTTCAATTCCTCCTCTTCAATGTATCCAAGGGGTTCCTTATAGCACTCCAAAGGGGTAATGGAGGGTCAAATCCGAGCGATCTTGAGGCATATGGAAGGTCAAGAGTCAAGTGGTTTAGACACACATCAAAGAAAACTCCAAAAATATTTGGACTTATGCACACATCTCGATGTACGCGGGTTTGAGGTCAATATCCACGTATATAACGAGAAAGGGATTAAAAGTCGCGTACAACAAATAACATGTGTATTTAGGGATGATCTTGGAAACACCAAAGGTACAATATTGGTCCATGGTGTCCAAAGAGTCTACAGAGGGATAAGGAAGGCCATAAATGTGTGATCAATCATGTTTGGTAAAATCAGCTATAACAGATGCCCCCTAATGTGTGAGGTCAGAGGGGTAACATGATGGCTGAAATACATTATAAATCCATCCCAAAAGTGCAGTAATGGAAAACCAAGTGGAAGAACCAGCCATCCATCAGTATAGTACAATAATCAATCTCTGCATATGACTGCAAATACATATAGAAGCCATGAATACATAAGAGTACAATGGCCATGAATAGGCATGATATACAAAATGTGACATGTGTGGTCATCGCCACATACAATATATAATAGATCAGAATCTCCATGATGAAGATATACAAAGGATCAAGATCTCCATAATGGTTGAAGATATCTGACATACACTGGAATCAAGTCACGAGAGTTGAAATCTCATGAATACTGGCATGATCAAGGATGTAGCATATGTGGAATGCCACCAATCTGGAAAGTCTTCTACACAGACCGCTATGAGTACATGTCCTATTATGTGAATAAAGGTGTCAAGGTCAAACATAGTAGTCCATCGGCTGATTACCGGTCATTGATGTATACTGTTAACAGACGCAAGATCACCCACCGATAATGAAAATGGGAATCAAGGTACTAGAGTGAAATCTAACAAGTGTGAATAGATGTGTTGAGGTCGAACACTTGGAAGAATCCATCGATCAGGGGACATTGATGTATTCCCAAAACTGTCGATGGCGAGAGAACCTACCACTGATGATTGTAAGTCTCCAAGAACTCAAATGACTCTAGACTCCTATCCCAGAATAAATGATATGAAGTCGATGGGATGGAATTCGTTGGAAGGAGGGCATTAAGGAATCCACCGTCAACCAACACGAGGTACTCAACAACGCTGTATAATATGGAAGGACTCGAACAAGATGTGCACGAACCATTAACAGTATCGGGAATGGCCGACATGCAAAGTCAATACAGCTGAGGAATGGCCAACTTAGGTTTCAACTTCCTTCGAACAAGAGCATAAAGGCAAATGGTGACTGAAGATAAGTAGCATGGACTCGATATGTTAACTGGGACATCTCTATGATGTAGGAGACATCAACAGAGGCTCCATAGGGACTAGAAGCTTAACCAGTCGGTGGAGATAAAATCAGAGTAACGAGTACAACTCCTAAATTCAAACTAATAACCCAACCAATGGATGTGATATACAATGCTCTGTTCGAAGGCGACATGACTCAACTGTTGCCAAAGATATGATCTTTTCCTATCTGAATTTTTGGTTTTTTTATTTTTTTTGGACTTTTTCAGATATTTTGAAAAGCTTAAAAAAAAATAAAAGGGTCAGTGCAAGAAGATGATGGACCTTTTTGGTGCGTTAGATGCAATAGAAACTTGAAAAATCAGGCAACCCTCAACTTACTTGGATTTTTTGAGATACTTATGCAAAATATCTTGCATTGAGTAAAAAACATGAAATGTAGGAAATTGAATCACCTTTCCGAATATATAACTTTTATGTATCAAAAATTTGCATAGCTATGTCAAATTTCATTTTTCCTAGCAGACACTTTTTATTTTTCAGGGAAATTATAAGGTATATGTTTTTGTGGGTGCCGCCTTTGAGGGCCTAAATGATCGAATCAATCTACACAAATTGACATCCATGTAGAGAACCCATAGCACTAGTGCGAAATTATTTTTTGAAAATTAAATTAGTAATTTTATAATATTTTTATAATTGTCTAAGTGAGAAAACCTCGAAAATGGTACGTGTTTTGTGGGTGCAGCCTTTGAAGGTATTAAAGCAAAAATCATGAAATGAGGCTTTGATAGAATGTAGAGGTTAGTGTCTACTTGTGCACCATACAATTTTTGTTTGAAGTGATCAAGAATTGAAAAAGTTATAGAAGAAACACTACCAGTGTATTTTTTGAGTTGAGGAGTGATGACAGAAGATAAATAAGAAAAAAATAGAAAAAATTATGTATTCTTGTTAAAATTTACATATTTAGAATATGCAAAAAAAACCATATCTGTTTCTAAATCCTCATAAAAAATGGAGGTGTGCAGCACAATCAGACGAACCGTTAAACATGAGCATATTGAAAATATGGATATAATGCTGAATTTGCCATGGTTTATCATACTCCAAGGAACAGGCATGTTGAATCCGAAGCAAAGTACAAAGCAGACACATAGGCATAGGAATTCCACGAAAGCATGGGTGGAGGCTCGGCCTTATCATTTGGAGGGAATAAAAATTTGAATTTATAATACGCGCGCGCGATTTAACACTACAAAACGCGTGCACGTTATGTTCATATAAATCGCGTGCGCGTTATGTTATTATAAAACGCGTGTGCATTATGTTCATATAAATTGCGTGCGCGATATGTGAAACCAAAAAAATAGCGCCAACATAATTTTGACATAATGCTTGGGATCATAATGCTTCTATTCTTCAATTTGGTGTACACTCCA
>LPNX010023962.1:130211-133348 GCA_001517045.1 Pseudotsuga menziesii | reverse complement strand
AATACAATTGATCAGCTTCACAGGAATACTGGACAAACATTCAAAGGTAACACCTCTAATCTAGGAATCTTAACTACATCCACATCACTAACCTTCAACAAACTGAGAATTCAATTCTAATACTGAAGTAGCTAATCCAAAGAAGCAATAAATAAGAGAGATCAGTAATATGAGGAGACCATCCACCTCAATCATCCAAAGGATGTCAATAGTAACAGCACATAAAAGACTCAAGTGATAAGGGATAGAAAAGTTGGAAAGTGCCCTGATCAGTACATTCACCATCAGTGAATTCAGTAAACTGAAAATGGCCTGAGGCCAAGGTTAATGCTTCTTTGGATAAGCTATCAGCCTTAGTATTGTGTTCTCTGAATATGTGAACTACTTTTATTTGGATAAATTAAGGTTCCATATCACGGATACGTTGACACCAACCATCAAGTGCAAGTAAAGTTAGTGCTGATATTCTATTGAACCAATTAATGATGGTTGTGGAGTCACCATGAATGTGCAGAGTGGGAAGGACCATGGATTTAGCACAATAAAGGAGAGTCCATAAAGCAAGTAGTTCAAATCTAGTGTTTGTACTCAAACCAACACCCAATTTGAAGCAAAAATAGTGGTCCTGGGTGATCAAAAGATGAACACCTATACCTCCAATTTGATTGGTTGAAGCCCCATCAAAGAAGATGTAGGTACAATTATCGAAATAGTTAATTTATTCAAATTTATTACCTTTCTTTTTCGTGTTGACTTAGCCACTTTCAATTCACTAAATCTAAAATAGCTAATAAGTGTTGGCTAATAATGGTGACGATTCCTGGTATTATGTTTCATAAGGTTGCAACATGGCAAACTTGTGAAAAAAAATACCAAGAATCCTCAGCGTTATCAAAATAGTTTATTAGGTACAATTATCAAAATAGCGGAAGATGTAGGTACAATTATCAAAATAGTTTATTTAGTCAAACTTATTACCTTTCTTTTTTGCGTTGACTTAGCCACTTTCAATTCACTAACTCTAAAATAGCTAATAAGTGTTGGCTAATAATGGCGACGACTCATGGTATTATGTTTCATGGGGTTGCAACATCGCAAACTTGTGAGGCATAATACCACGAGTCATCACCGCTGCTTAGCTGAACACTTGTTATCTTTTGTGAGATATAGTTCATGTGGATAGAGTTCTTGAACTCTGTCCTCATGGACAGTTTTGTTTGACGATGATATTAACAAGTATGTAGAAAAAAAATTAATATTTTATAATGATCTAGGGGCTAGGTTCAATTTTCTTGCTTATAAAAAAACATGGCTCGACAATCCTGCTCAAGGTAGCGACCGTTTTTCATCCTTATCCAACAGACCGAGCATACATGTGAGCGAAAAAAATCTAACTACCATGGCTATGGTGGAACTCAAATCCTGTTACAACTTTACAACTTTAGTCCTCACATCACAACATGCCAAAGAAGGGTGGAATTAAGAAGGCCAAGGTCACTGAGGAGAACTCGGACTTCGAGGTTTTTCCCAGAATGTAGATCATTTAGGAAGACGCAAAATTTGTCATGGGGGGATGAACACGAGTTTCTGTGGGGTCAAATATATCATATGATAAAGCACCAGAATGTATTAGATGCAGGTCTAGAAGATATAATTTTATATGTAAACATAAGAAAATCAGGTATTACAAAGAAAGCCATGCGTCCCGAGCTCTTCCCCTGTGTTAAGGTAATCAAATGGATCATACCTCGAGCAAACTCATCCACTATGATCATTTCTAATGCTGAAGGAAAAGCATTTTCTTCCTTCACCCCTACATATATAACCAATTCTTGCAAACTACCCGCTCCACAAACTATGATGACAGATGAATGGGTGAAAATGTGATTTAGATGTCTTTGAATGTGCTAAGTGGATGGTGGTAGCAGCAAAGTAACTATTTAGGGTTCTCACTACTCTAAGTGCCCCAACAAAGGTGGATTGTATCCCAGCTGCCATATCATATTTGAATTTCTCCTATTGCTTTTGGAGGTTTTATATTCACCACTTCTGCTTTCGAGTTCCCAAGGTTTAAGGATTTTGTCCCAATCCTTCTACTATATGTTTAACATCCCTTTGTGAAGACCTAGGTCTAAAGTTATATCTAATGAAGGCCACTTCCATATTTTGGTGTCTCTTGAGGATTCACATAGGGGTGAACATTAGGTTGTGTGTTCATTCCATCTGCCCATGAATTAGGGCACATAACATGACTCGTATATTTGTTTAGTGACAATATATAGAGAACCAATAAGTGAAAACCTCTCATAATTTTTGGAAGAAGGAAATTTATCATAGGAGAGAAAATAACAACAGGCTTCATATGGGAATTGTCTATACCTAGAACAAACGATTCTGGAACACAATGGGTCATCACATCCTTGACATCCATCTAAATCTCACCATGACTAATATCAGTCTCCAAACAACCTAAATGAAGAAGAGTATCCAGAGAGTGAACTTCCACAACTGGTGAAATTTCTCGGTACCCAAATCCCCCTTCCTCTTCATTTCCCTCTTTAACAAATCTTCCTACTTTTGGAAACGAGATAACCACTACTAATGGATCCGAACAAGTATTTATTTTGTTTGTTTCACTCAAAACCCTTGCCTCTTTTCATGACCTAATGGTTAGTTGGGATGAACCTCATAAATTGTTGTATTTATGACACCGCCAACACCTAAATGGAAACCCCTCATAGTCCGACATCTGAATGATAGAAATATTTGTGTGCTTAATTTCAATATCCTCCTTTAGACCCTCATGGTTGTTTAGTCTAACCAAAATGTGATAAAATTTCATATTGTCCGAATTTTTTAAATGACATATCTGTTGCAACAAACTCCCCCACAATATTTCTAATGCCCCTGAAAACATCTAAAGACCAATAGTCAAAGGGGAAACCTTAAAGTCACACCCAAATTAGGGTGATGTCTAACTTCTCTCTTTTCTCGTCAAACAGAGTTCTCCACATTTTTAGAGCCATTAGTGTCAAGCCTATACACCAATTCTATTTGAGATCCCATTGTGCATCTTTGTCTTTCTTAAGATGCAAGATGAACAACCTTTGGAGAGGACTAGGACTTTGAGCATGCAT
>LPNX010023962.1:117711-125211 GCA_001517045.1 Pseudotsuga menziesii | reverse complement strand
AGAATATGAAGGATATAATAAAAATTCACTAGCTAATAATTACCTTTCAGCTTCCTCAATCTACCTTTCCCCTTCAGTTGCTCCCCTTCAAATTTGTTATTGGAGTCCGGATCACAAATGCGACGTAAATTGAGCTTTGACCCTAAAATAGGAAGATATTCACTAACATACAACATGTTTTGGTATACCGTAAATCCTTCCATCATATAACCCTCTGCATGTGCTCGTTGTCTCACCAAACCATTCATAAATTTCAAGTGCCTTTGAACCATCCACATGGACCTTGAGTGCACAGGTCCACACAACTCAATATCCTCAACTTGGTGTATGAGGTAGTGTTTATGTGCATTGAAAAATGTCGATGGTAGATGCTTCAGCATTTCACACATGAGACAAGGAATTTCTCTCCTCCAATACTTTATATCTTCTTTATGGATTTCTTTAGATGTCAACCATCTACAAGTGATGCAAACCAATAACGATATTTAACAAAAATAAACATTAAATTACAATATATGCTGAAATAGTGCAAAAAAAAAACAAATGTAAATTATTATACGGAGAATTAAAGAAACACTAAGCACATGCAAGTAATTGCTAGTTACCTCATGTATTTACCAAGATTATATATAACTTGTTTGAAATTGTTGTCGAAGTTGTCCGGGAGAGAGAGAGGTAGAACATACTGTATCAATTTAAAAACCACACCATTTATTAAAAAAAGAGTATACAAACAAGAAAAAATTATATGGACATAACAATAATAATTACCTTGATGAAGACATGCCAATCATGTGTTTGACCCCCACAAAATCACCTTTTTTAGTTATGATATTCTTCAAGTATGCACAAAAACCGGTGGGAAATTTAATTTTCCGCATTAATACTTTGACAACATTGCTTTGTTGCTCCGTAAACATCCATGGAATTGAGTTTATATTAACTTGTTCTCCGTTGGTATGAAATTGGATGACGTCTTTCATTGCATGGTTGCTTTCTTTAATGTCTTTGCACACTTTCACAACTTTATCTTTCTCCCTCCTTAGCTCTAGTAGTCGCCATAAGGTTTCAGTAACATTCTTTCCAATATACATTGTATCAAACAAATGAGCAATTTGTAGGTGCTCATAGTAGGGCAACCTGCTGAATTGAATAGGATAACTTTTCATTCCTCGTGGAAGACCATTAATGCCTTCATGATCATGATGGAAATCATGAATATTAGTTTATAATTAATAAATTACATCATAGATCAGATATGGCCACTACAACAAACAAATCACAATAAAAATTAAAATACATAAAAATTCATATACGATGATCCATACGTACCATGATGACGATTTCTATTGTATTGCATCTTCCAAAGGTGAGGTGTCATTCTCCATGGTTTTAATGCAGTCTCCTGCTTCCCATTGAAAATATTTCTTTCAGTTGTTCTATACTTGTGATTCTTAGAGAGGAAATGCATATACTCATCAAACACCTCCTTTCTTAAGCTTTTTGAATGACGAGATTTTATCTTAGGACCACAAAATGGACATGCAAATTTACCCTTTGTCTAAAGACCTACAATATTTACACATGGAATATCTATGTCAAATATATTCATATATAAAATATTCTAACTACTCCATATCATTAAATGCAATTAAAGTGGAACTTAAAATTACAAACCACAAAATGAAGTTAACCCAGGGGCATCGTGTATTGTCCATACAACCATTGCATGGAATTGAAATTGCCTTTGTCGTATTGGTCTAGATAAGTCATACATAGTTATGCCATTCCATAACTTCAGTAGCTCATCTATAATAGGTTCGATGTATACATTCATATCTTTGACTTGGAACTTACCTCATTCATAATTTGAAGTACATATAAAATATATCATTATGAGAACCATTAAGATATATAAACCATGCAGAAGAGTAAAATAATAGATATATATATGAAATTAAGATACATATTATGACAAATGATATGCCACAACTACATTATAAATAAAATAGTTTTCGTCAATAAAACCTGGAATAATCATCGACAACATTATGTGCTCCCTCTTTATTGACAACCATGAAGGAATTTTAGGGTTGATAACAAAAATAGGCCACAGCGTGTAAATGGATTTCATCTATGCAAATGGATTAACACCATTTGCTGCCAAATAAATCCTAAGATTACGTGGTTCTTCTTTAAAGTGAGGACACTTTTCCTCAATATCTCTAAAAGCAGTACCATATGCAAGCATTCGGATAACATCATCTTGAATTCTATTCCTGGCATGGTAATCCATAAATTGCGCTATGTTTTTGCACCTGAACAGTCGTTGCAAACGTGGAATGATGGGAATATAACGAAGAACCTTCTGAGGCACCTTTTTTGTTACTTTATCTGTATGATATCTACTTACATGACATTCCGGACATTCTGTTGCAAATTCATGCTGATTATAATATATAACATGGTCATCGGGGCATGCATGAATTGCTTCATAATGCATTCCAATCTCTTTCATGATGGAAGATAAATCTTGATATGTGCGAGGTAAAATATTTGATGGTGGTAACAAAAATTCAGCTATCAAGCTACAAAAAAAAATAATAATTGTTAATGTAATAAATAAATAATATTAACGAAACATGCTTCATCCGTACGATGATAAATATGAGTTAACAATATAATTATTAGAGGAATACAAATAAAATTTATTACGATCCTATATATGTGATGGATTATTTTATATACCTTAGCATTCGTGTGATTGCAATGTTTGAAAGACCATTCATAAGCTTCAAGTTCATTATCAACAATAAAGTAGAGAGAAGATTTGTTTTGGAGCCTTCATAAAGGGGTTCATATGCCTTATCGAGAAGAGGTATATCATGAACATCATCAAATTCATCATCATTTTCATTATCAACATCATCGTCATCCATTCTAATGTTAAATGAATCATGCATCAATGTATTTGTACCATCATCTTCAATTACATCATCGGCATGATCATCTTGTTCAATATGATCATTCACTTGTTCTCCATTAAACATACACGCTCCATGATCCTGATCCTGAACTTGTTCTGAAATCACTTCCTCTGGATGACATGCTATAGGGTGTCTTTTCTTTAATATAAATACATGGAAACATCAATAGATATACATTAATATATGAAAAAAAAATACATACAATTACCAAAAAAAAATGAATATAATAATGTTTATAATGCTAAACCTACAAATGGACGATATTTGTTCCCCCCCTCAGCGTGTCCATGTTCCCTGCGATGTTTTGTGGCTATTGAGATCAATATTCTTCTCCTCTTAAATCCCTTGCATTTAGTACATGAGCAATAACATTTTCCATCACCCCTTCGTTTTGCTGCATCCCATAGTCTAGCAAGCAATTGTCGGTTGTCTTCATTTGGATTCGTAATATTTAATCTATTTGACATTTTGTCATAAACTTCATTAATGAATATAACTGGTTGTCTTAAAAAATCAAGTTCCACGCATCAACCATGCATCAAGGTTTTTTCAAACAAGGAGAAGTCCAAGAATAAAAAATTCCCGGCAAACTGTCTATCGATGAAAAAAAAATTCCCACAACCGCCCGTTGAAGAATAAAACAATTCCTGAAAACATCCGTCGAGGAACAAATAATTTTCGCAATCGTCCGTTGCTTCTACAACAAACATGTTGAAATGTTTAAAACAATTTATATTTATAATGGACATGCGTCAGATATTCGACACCTTGAACATAGTTACCGTTGAAAGTATGGGACCATAAAATTTAAAATCATGTAAACCTTAATTTTTTTTATAAAAAATCCTATACTGCTCGTCGGATATCCAATGCTTAGGGGTCAGATAACTGACATTATTGGGTTCACAGACGTTGAATATCTGATACATAAGTGTTGGTTATCCGACACTACAAGGGTCAGAAATCCAACTCTAGAGTGTCGGAGATTCGACGGCACTATAAATATTTTGTTATCGGCATTATGTTGATTGATTGATGTCCAACACATCCATGCGAAATGTTGGATGATGTCGGATTCTGACGTCGAAATTCAGGTTCAAATCCTGTTGTGACGCCTTTCTTCACTCACAAAAGAGGTCGAATCACAGGGTGGTGCAAAAGCACTGGATACTTGGAGAAGACTTCAATCTCATTCAAATCCTCTAGGAAAAGAAAGGAGTGATTCACACCCTAGGAACCTTAAACACTGAGTTTGACATATTAATCAACAAGTTATCCCTAGTGGACATAAGCACTGTCAACAGCTTGTACACTTGGAACAACAAGCACTCTAGGAATAGACATATCGCTTCCGGACTGGACCACTTTCTTATCTCGAAATTAATTCTAATAGGATGGGTAGACATATCGGCCCTAGTTCTCCCTGCGACAGGATCGAACCACTGGCCCATTAGTCTTAATTAGTACAGAATAGGGTAACATCTGAGGAGACCCTTCATATTTGGAAAAATCCGACTTGCTCATCCTGATTTTCAACCCCTCATTCAACAATGGTGAAGTGATTTTCAATCTCCAGTGGGAACTCTTATGTACAAGTTTCAACAAAAGCTAAAATATATCAAAGAGTGTTATAGCGGATTTCACCACTCCAAGTGAATCACACTTTGTATGGCCTTTCCCTGTCCCGCTATAGACTCTTTAGACCCCATGGACCATATTTTATCCTTTGATGTTACCTTGATCATCCCTAAAACTATATAAAAAATGATATACATGGATTTTTACCCGATAACCATGTACATACGCGGGTTTGACTCCTATAATCGTGTACATTGGGATGTGTGCATAGTCCAAATCCTTTTGGAGTTTTCCTTGACATGGATCCGACTCATTTGACTCCTGGCCTTCCATATGCCTTTAGATCGCTCGGATTCGACCCTTCATTATCCCTTGTGAAGCTATATAAGGAACCCCTTGGTACATTGAAGGCATATAGAGAGATTGAAGCAACGAAACTATAGTCCATTGTTGCCAGAACTATACTTGAGTCTGCATCCCTTTGTCCCTTTGGATCACTTTTGTGTTCTTCCCAAGCTTGCCTTTGCTAGTGAGATTGCTATCGAGAGATGGAGGATTGAGGTGGTGGAGGCCCAAGTGGGGGATTCAGTTTCTCCGGTTCGCAGACGTGCCGTCAGAGGTTGTATCTATCTTGTAATCTCTAGTTTATATTAATAAGAACTATCTTTCCTTGTCCAATGATGTGTATTTGATTGAATATTGTATCCATTGGAATATGTCAAATGCTTTTACATTATTCATTATATATGCTAGAATAGATCTAACACCATGATATATAGTATGCTTGTATTGTTTACTTGTTGTTGAGGAAGTATTATATCAATTCAAGCTGAATATTGGAAAGCTCAACGGGGATCTACTTCAACCGTCTGGAATAAGGTATGAGGTTTGATCCTTTAGTGTTAGACATTTTATTTCTATTGCATATTGGGAAAGATTGATTTCTGGAGTCATAGCTATTTGTTGTGGTACCCCAAGCCATAGGAATTTATCTCCATAACAGAATTGGCAACTCCGCCGAGGAGTTCCTACTAGTTGTCCTTTGGGGGTGATTTTCTCGACATTCAATGTATTTGAATTGCTCTTTCTTTCTTGTTTCTGTGTCGGGTCTGGGGGCATGTATGCCTGGTAGATTCTGATTGGAGTGAAGTTTGTCTTAGCCTGTCTGTTTACCTTGTTTTATGCACCTTTTCTTCCTGTACGCGGGTTTTTGATTTACAGTCGCGTATACACGCGGTTTCCTCTGGGATTTCCACGTATACACGCGGGTTTACTGTGAACAGTCGCGTATACCCTGGATTTTTCCCTTTTTGTGGAAGTTAATTGGTTTCTGGGTGAATGCTGTTAGTTGCTGAGTCTCCTTTGGCACTGCCTGAGTCTGTTTTGACCTCTGGTTCTGACTAGAAATGTTTTTTTTAGCCTAGATTTTTTTTTTAGGAAAGTTCTTGTCATGGCATTTTCGATTTTTTGTTTGAGATTAGTGCATTAGAGTTCTTTTACCTTAGTGCTTTGCTTGGATGCTGTCTATGTGTGCTTGCAGAGTCTAACGGTGGTAGAATCATTCTTTTGCTTTTTGCATCTCTTATATTTTCAAAAAATCCAAAAACATTTGCTTATCATAATGCATTGCATTTTGCACTTTGCATTGTACTTGCACTAGATCTAGATTTGCTTTGGAGTACTAGTTAGGACTTCATATAGGAAAATTTGCATTCATCATTTGAAGAAGAATTGTGCATTTCACGTAGTACGCATACCCTGTTTACATGGACACAATGCATTTGCATTGATTGTTACGGTGTGCATTTTAATTCTTGTTGCATCATAACACCACTAGTTGCACGACCATATCCTATTTTTGAGTAATAAAGCCAACTAAAATCAACGCTAATTAAAATGAATTACACTCTTTCCTTTTCTAGGGTGCACCAACAAGCTTAGGTTTTAGGATCTTGGAATAGTTCATTATAAGTTAATTCTCCAAGATCACTAAACAACAACATTTAGGTGTCTGTCCAGGGAGTGTGTGAAATCCTTGGTATAACCATCGTTCTAAGGATCCTCCTCTCAAGCGGGAGTCAAGCACAAGGCAGTGTGAGCGGTTATTGATTGGGATGACCCCTAGACATAACTGAGTAGCACCGGCGATATTGCCAGGATTGTATTCGTATCTAGGGGCTCTTTCGAGAGTTTCGGGCTTTGCTACCCTGCCCATACGGTCAATCCTGCGTGCGACTGTCCGCCTGAGCTTTGATTATATTGAGGTGACCTTAGTGACCTTACCTAGGATATCAAGGGGGTACTTGTACTAGAGGTTATTCTGCAGGTGTCCCGGCCAGGTTGGGGTCGGACAGCACAGTCGCTTTACGCGTTGAAGCTGAGGGCCACAATAATTGGTTACGTACCTCCGCTTGTTGCGTATGGGTGTCTCAGGCCTCTCCTAGGAGAGACATACCTGCTTCATTCGGGAGCTCACTTATCCAGCCCTTGTTTGCTTGCATTTGGCTTTAGATTTTATTAGTGATTGCTCTGTGCATGCTAGTTGGCCTAGGGTCTACGTAAATAGAGATTCTTTGCTTTTTGTTGAGTCATTATGGATTCGAGTGCGGTTCCGCGCCATTCTCGTCGGTTAGCAGGACTTACACCTTCCACTTCTCCTCCTCCTTTGGGAGAGGGACCTAGACATTCTAGGCGGACTATGTCACACACTAATTCACACACCATGGACGATCATTCAGAGACTATTCCTGAGCCACCTCCTCCCGTTCGTATTGACGATGGGGAACTTACTCCTACATACGATCCTTCACCTAACCTAGCTGAGTTCGGTCCCGTGATTTCCTAGATAGGATCTTTGCATGATAGACCTACTCACCCTAGGGCTGATTCCCCGTTGACACGTTACCGGTATGGAATGTCGAAAGATGTCGAGACA
>LPNX010023962.1:14368-106734 GCA_001517045.1 Pseudotsuga menziesii | reverse complement strand
TCAACGGGGATCTACTTCAACCGTCCAGAATAAGGTACGAGGTCTTATCCTTTAGTGTTAGACATTTTATTTCTATTGCATATTGGGAAAGATTGATTTCTGGAGTCATAGCTATCTGTTGTGGTACCCCAAGCCATAGGAATTTCTCTCTGTAACAAAGAGCAAGTCAAAATTTGGAACAAAGAGCACTTTGGAAACATCCATATGGAGAAGCTATAGATTGAAAGTCAACTAGCATATATTCAAAGAACCATTATGCAACATGGATACACGGACTCCATCAAAAGAGAATAAAAGAACCTACAGGAAGCTCTGGAAACCAGATAAAAACAAGAAGAAATCATATGGAAAACCAAATCTAGAAATATCTGGCTCAAAGAAGGGGAAAGAAACTCCTCCTTTTTCTTCAAAGCAACCATACAACATCATCAGGCCAATAGAATTGTTCGTCTAAAAGCAGAAAATGGCACAATAGAAGAAACACATGAAGAAATAGAACACATTTTCATTGATCACTTCAAGCAATTAATGGAAGAACCAGAGCTGGAAAGAGATACAGCTATTCAAGGAATCCTTGAAAACATCCCCACCCTTGTGACTCCAAAACAAAATAAACTCCTACTCCATCCCATTGAAATGGATAATCTAGAGGAAGTGGTTAAACAACTGAAAAAAATGACAAAGCCCCAGGCCTGGATGGATTTACAACCAACTTATTCCACACTTCCTCGCACACCATCAAAGACGAGGTCTTGGATATTGTTGAAGACTCTCAAAAAACAGGGAAAATCTTGAAAGCTTTCAACTCAACATTCCTCTTCCCCATCCCCAAAGAAAACGGAGCAGACTCTCCATGTAAATTCAGACCCATTTTTCTTTGCAATGTTATATTCAAAATCATTACCAAAACATTTGCAAATAAGCTCAAGCCCCTTCTACTCTGCCTCATTTCCAAGGAGCAATCTGGTTAGGGGGAAGGCATACAAATTCTAAATGGGAACATTCTTTCACATGAAATTATTCACTCACTCAAAACCACCAAAAAAACTGGCATGCTAATCAAGCTTGACCTATCCAAATATTTTTATAGACTCAACTGGACGTTCTTGAAGAAAATTTCGTCGGCTTTCAACTTTTGCAACCATTGGGTAAACTGTATCTTCACTTTAATATCCACCACTTTCTTCTCCATTCTAGTTAATGGCACTCCCTCGCATACCTTCCAACCTTCTAGGGGAATTAGACAGGGAGACCCTCTCTCTCCTTTCCTTTTTTTACTAATGATGGAAGGCTTAGGATGTATCCTCAAATCCAAAGTCCAAAACTGATATCTTAAAGGCCTCTCCCCACATCCTAGAATGGTGCCTCAATCCCACCAACAATTTGATGATGATACCATGATATTGGGGTACTCTTTGGTGTAGGAATATAAATCCTTCAAAACTAGCCTCAACACCTTCCTCACTGCTAGTGGTCTTGACATCAACAAAGAAAAATCCCAAATATTCTTCTTCAATACTTGTCAAATCACGAAGCACAACATCCTTCACATCCTTGAATTCTCAGAGGGACACTTACCTACTAAATATCTTGGAGCCCAGCTAGCAGACTCCTTGCAAGAAATGTCTCTTGGAAAGACCTTTTGGATAGATTGAATCAAAAACTCAGTTGTTGGACCTTTTTCTCTCTCAATCTCCCAAGTCGCCTAATCCTTGTAAAAGTTGTTTTGCAATCTATGCCTTTATACCTGTTCTCCATTTTAGCTACCCCTAAATCTCTTCAAAAAAACTCAGAACTTTGCAGCACAACTTCCTTTGGGGAGGCTCCGAAAATCATAAGAAATTGTCGTTGGTTTATTGGAATACTCTCTACACACCTAAACTTGAGGGAGGTCTTGGACTCATAGACCCTACAATCAGCAACCAAATATGCAACGCCGATATCTAGTGGAGATGTATCACTCATACATCATAGCCATGGGTGCTCTTATGGTAGGATAAATATGCATCTACCTAGTCTAAGCAGAATCTCATCAGATTCGACACTAATGTCAAATGCTCACAGATATGTAACTCGACACATGCCAACCAAAATATAATACAAAACTTCATCTTTTGGGAAATACGGAATGGCAATACTGTGGATTTCCTTCAAGACTCATGGAACCAGCAAAGTCTTCTCACTAAAGACCACAATCTCCCCATACTAAGAAAAGAGATGCAACTCAGACATGTCTCGAAAGTGAGTGATTTATGGAGCAAGACCAACCCAGAGGACCACTTCAAGAAATGGAGAAGCCTCAATTAATGGTAGAGCATCAGTCCTGCAAAATATATCCAAGCTTTTTGGGATGACCTCCAAACTCACAAAATCCAAATAACCCATGATAATGATAAAATAAGATGGGGGTTCTCACAATATGGCACCTTTAACATGAAAGAAGTAGAAACTTACTTTCCAATTCCAGCATTGATGATCAAGACAACAGATGGAAAAAAGTCTGGAGAGCCAACCTTTGGCCAAAAATTTCAACATTCCTTTGGCTCCTCCTTCGTGGGTGCATATTAACTTGAGAGAATAGAAAAAAAAGAGGTTGCATTGGACCAACTTGGTGATGTCTATGCAAAGACAATGTGGAAACCATTGATCATCTTCTAGAGGAATGCAACTTTGCTGACAATATCTGGAAAGAAGGAGAACGAATATTTAGAAAATATTCCAGAACAAAGGGACTCCCAAACATCTCTATAACCAATTGGCCACATCAACCTTTCAGCAGCATGCTTCTCAATAGAATATGGGAAATCTTCCTTGGTTTTGTAGTCTGGGAAATATGGATCGAAAGGAACAAAAGAATCTTCAATAATAGGATCAAAAACGAAGAGGGAGTATGGGAAACTCTAAAAAAACACATCTTTGAAACCCTGAAACTTTTAGTGTGGAAAGATAAGGACCCAACTACCAATAGAAATGAAATAAAAATATTAAAGGATTGGGGCATTAACACCATACCAGGGTCCAGATTACACCAGCCCTACCATAAAGAAAAATATCAATGTGAGCTCTCCAAACCATTGGACTCACCCCCCACCTTGGTACATACAAGCTTAACTTTGATGGGGCCTCCAAAAGAAAATCCTAGACCTGCAGGATTCGGTGGAGCAATCAGAGATAACGACGGAAAAATATAGGGATTTTATTGGACCTCTCTTGGACTCTCCACCAATGATGTGGTTGAGTTAGAAGGATTATTGGTTGGTCTTATCTAGGCTCTCAACCAGAACTGGATCCCACTCATCCTAGAAGGGGATTCTCTCCTCATTATCAACATGGAAAACCGACTACAACCAGGCTCAACATGAAGCAAGATATCCAACAATTGGAGGCTGGAAAGCAAGCTCAGAATTTCAAGCAGCATTCTTATGATGAACCCAGTGATCATCTTCCAACATGTCAAAAGAACTGCCAATAAGTTGGTGGACTCCATAGCCAACAAGGGAGTTATTATGAACTCCACCATGCACCACTTCTATTGGAATCACAACATTGAACCTGAAGACAGAGAGAAATGGCAACGAAATGTTATTCAGGACTATGGCATCCTAGATGCAGGTGTGCAATAGGATGACAATATAGAGAAAGGAGGAGTCAGGGCACATGCCAAGGAAGATGGCATCCCCTCCCCCACGTCACCGCACATTTAAAATCAGTTCGATGGTCCCTGCAGCTACATTGAAAGACATTTTATGCATGTCGATCGGATCTCATTCTGCAACCATGATATGTACAGCTATGGATATGGATGACTTTGGTACCAGCATGTCCCTTGATACTCCTCGACCATGTCGTTTTGTACCTGGATTATCCACCAGTGGACTCTTCATCGGCAGGGATGAAACTATATCAGACAGCAGTAGTGGGTGTGGAATGATAACAACTCCATTGTGCATAGGTTTTCTCTCCATCATTGGCATTACCGTGTGGGTCTGGGGAATTAGGATATCTCCACCATGGAGAATGGGACAGATTTTCAATGCTGCATCCTGGCCCATTTCTTTCACATTCAATTGTTCATGGCTTCATAGGGGAACGATGTGAATAACATCGATTGGGAGGCTCTCTTCCACAAAGAAACCCCGGAGCATATATACAACTCCATTGCAGCCATGGAGAATGAAATATTTTGGGAATTTCGGTATAGGATTGGCCTAGAGGTTGCCATATCGAACTACTGGTGACTAAAGTTCATTCTCTCTAGAGCCATGAGAGAAAGGGAAAGTTTTTGTGATCTTGTGAAGATTAATGTTAGCACCTTCATGGAAGATGTTGATAAAATCCTGATGCACATGAGAGATCTCATGCAACTCTTAGAACCACCCTTTCATTGTGCCAGCAAGGGAATTAATGAAGCTAGAACCAACAATGCCAATGAGGATGAAGTTGAATCCATTAGGAAGGCCTAGAATCTTCTCTGCGTTACATGCTCTGCTATCTCTTGCTTGGTTCATGATTGTGCTATGTTCATGGTTTATTTGTGTATATTTCTTTCTTCTAAAATCTATAGGTGTGTGAGGCTTACATTGTTAAAAGGCTGGGAAGCTTTCACAATTCTTAAACACTCGGTTGGTCTCTTCTGCATATCTTTCTTTTTTGGTTCCATGACCACTGTCTGACTCCATGTTTCAGGAGTCAGAAACGACTATGTAATATGGTTTGTTTATTTAAGTAATAGAAAATAACACTTCTTACTGACAAAAAAATGGTTTTAATCAACATTATGATTGGTTAAAGTAAACGCACGATCAGCATTGTGCTCAATTGAACTAAACACACCGACAACGTATTATTTAAGCATTTTACAAAATTCTAATCCCAGTGCGCCCATTCCACGTCAGTACACCGATGCCAGTTCTCTGACATGACATGGTCTCATCGACATTACATTTATCGAAAATGGTTAACAATGCATTCATAGAATAGGAAAAACCGATGCGATAATATGATTTTGGCACACCATTAGGTCCATTTTATAAATTGTACTAGTGCGTTGGATATTTGACACATGGTTTAGATTAATTTTAAATATATTAAAATATCGTATTGGTGCAGTAGGATTGTAATAGTGCACTGTAAGCGGTGCATTTGTGATGCTAAAGCAGCGTTGACAATGCGCTTCTATTCTTCTAGCGCAGTAGTAGTAACAATTTATTTTTTTAGAAAAATTATTGTTGATGTTACTAAATATTATTTTAATTGTATGAAATATGTGAAACAGAGACATGAGTGACGACATGCTACTAAACAGGATCATGCTCAGCATGACCAATATAACATGGCCAAACAATGGGAGCCTAGGGAAAGGGAGAGGGATATGTACCCTTTCCCCATTACTGCTCAGACTAGATAGCTCTTGAGGAGTGTTGGCCTCCATAAGTTCTATAAGGAGGATACATCAGAATTAAGGGAAACTATGCATTATTATGTCAGTTCATTTGACATTGGGATCATCAGAGGCAAGGATTTCCTTTCTGTAATGGTCAATGGTTCTATCCCACTGAGGAGGATATTTATTTCAATACTAGGCTATCTACTAAAGGGGAGGATTTACCCCAGTTCCCCGATGTCTCAACTAGTGCTATAGTAGAGATTCAGCTAGCTTACTCTCTAAGATATATTGGTGATGCAGTCGTCTATCCATCTGATTTTCAGGTAGGTGGTGGGAATCTTTGGATCTCTGATTTTGGTCAAGAGGAGGTTAGGTTCCTCTCTCTTCTTCTTATGATGTTGGACCACTCCACTACTGATTTGCAATGCATTAGTTTCCCCTTACTATAATATGTTGACTTTCTAGTGCAAAGACCTGGATGAATTGGGTGTTCTGCCATTTTTTGCGGCAGTTTTGGTATGCTTTGGATAGATGTCGTATAGTTAGTTATGGGAGGTCAAACTTCCCTTTTATTTTAGAGCTTTTTTATTTATTTTTTGAGATGTTTCCAGCGACCAGGTCATCATTTGAGAGCCTACCTACTAGGATGACGACTGAGGTGCATATGCACATGTAGGGGGAGATGATGCCCAAGAGGGGACAACCTAAGTTCCCAGCTAGGATCACCTTATATGTGTTGGAGATGTTGTCCAGTGAGAATGATCATTCACTTGACATGGTTCCATATCAATATGTTGGCTTGGTCTAGAGAGGGTTCCCGAAGATATTCTTTCCTCCAGATGAGCCACCTGATGAGAGAGGTAATATTAATGTTATGTTTAAATTACTATAGTTTAATTTTATTCTCTTTATACTTAATAAAAATGAGATACATTATAAATATTAAATTTTCTACTTATTATCTTCTACTATATATTTTGCAAATATTGGAAGATTCGATGCAGAGGTCGGGTTGCCTCCTCCCTCTCATGATGATGAGGATATGGAGAATTAGGATTAGGCTGACCCAAAGTTGGTTAGTAGAAATCATGGCCACCGTCCACATATTCCCAAGGATAGGTATATTCAGGATGTGGAAGACAAGTCAGCCATATTGTTGGTAGATGTAGGTGTTCATCATGTGTGGTCGCTTAACATTCATGAGGGCCCTAATATTGAAAAGATATGTATGATTCTTCCTTTTCATATGAGGTTGTTGATGCAGTATGTTGTTGGTGCACACTTTTAGTTGGCTAAATCATTTTCACGTCCTCCTCATACACTTACTCCCCCTCCAACTTTGACATCTCATCCACCTCCTCCTCCTCCTCCACCTTCGATGTCTCATCCACCTCCTCCTCCACCTATGTCATCATCTAGTCCTCTACTGCTACTCAACCTTCCTCTCAATCCTACATCATCATTTCCTCTACTCATGCTCGAATGACCCTTCCGTCCTACTCATTGGCCCGACCATCCATTAGTTCCTACTTCACCTGTTTCAATTTTAGAGATGATCAGAGAGAGTTATGCACTTCTTCTTAATGGACCTATCCTTCCAACTATCATACCTCTTTTTCTTTCTGGTATAGGTATTGATTCCTCTAGATCTGTTGGAAGAGGTGCTAATACTGCCTCCTGCTCTATTGGTAGAGGTGATGATGCATCTAGATCTGGTAGGATAGATATTAATGATGCCTCTGTTGGCGGAGGTGGAGCATAAATGTCATAGGAGTTATTGCACTAGAGATATATTATTATATTTGACATATTGTATCTTGAATTTGATATATATATATATATATATATACTGCATTTTTCATGTTTATGTTGATGTTAATTTATTTATGTGGTGAAAATAATGATCATGGAACATTAATTATGTGTACGTGTCTTATTAGTTATGTGTATTAGATGATCTTTAAATATGTTAGTTGTATATGTTACATGAATATGTGACGTAATGTTTATGATTGTACGTTCATCCTTATTTTCGGTTTTAGGTTAATGATGGTAAGATGGGACATATGATAGTTTTTATTTTTATGTTTCTTAGATGTTGACAATGATAATAATGGTATGTTTATGTTTATCTCATGCAAATGTTTATAATGCATTTACGTTTTTGTTAATACTTATGGTCATGGTTATGTTAGTATGATGATGTTTATGTTTATGTTTATGATTATGATGGCATGATCATGATGTTTATGTTTTTTAGGAGTTGAAAACGATGATGATCGTATGCTTATGTACTATGTACTATTCAAAATCGTGTAGGTATTTAAATCACCAAATTTTTATTTAGTCGACAAAAACATCGCAAATTGCATTATAAATTATAATGGATGAATTTGTGGCAACTCTATGATTTATGATTGTTGTATAATTTGTCATATTATCATTTATATAATTTTTTTATAGTTTTTCATAGTATTATTTTTATGTAATATTTATTTTATATAAGGTGTTCATATTGTTCTTATATAATTTCTATGGATATTATAATTTATTGTAATTTCTTAATAATGTAGTGATATTTGTCATAATATTATACATATATAATAATATATTTATTTTGTTGCAACTATATGTAGAGCATTATGAAATAATATGATAATGATAATCATGGTTGACATCCACTAAGACCAAATTTTGGTCAATCAGACCTAAAGAAACAAATTATTTAGTTTGTTTTAAAATTGTACTCTTATGCTCAAAGAGGTTGGAGAGAAGCACCCTGAGCTCACTATAATTTTGACATGTTAAAAGGCTAGGAAGGTCGGTATTGCAACCAATATTATGAAACTGAGATATAATTTGGGTGGACGCAGGGCACTCTAAGAGGAAGTTATTTTCATCCTCAATGTTCATATTCTCACAGAGATGGCATATTCTTTCCACCCATTGTGTTTTAGGAACTTCCCAATGACTGTTTCACTATGGAGCTCATGAGATTCCGTTCTTAACTTGGCTATATTAATTTTTTTCTTTGAACTATTTAAAACAGAGAGATACTTTTGATCTTCTAGAGTAGGGTTGATGACCTCCTTATAATATCTTAATTTTCTTTTGGCCTTTAAATCTTTCTCACACCACATTTTCTCTTTAAACTTAGAATTAACAATATTTTTAATGTTATGAATATTTTGTAATGCAACATTTTCGTCGATCTCCCAATGGTTTAACCAGGCCCTGGTATCTTTATGTCAACCTCTCTTGAGCCTTAGGTGGTTTTGACTGGAATTTAAATCTAGCTTAGGAAGTCTGTGGTCTCCCATGTTATTGATTTTGTGCTTGTACAACAGGAGCCTAGTAAGGAAATTAACTCTTCATTGTATAACGTTGTGTATAACTTAATTATATATTCAACTGATAATCATAAATGAATATTGTTTAATTTATAATTCTAATTGACAAACATCATAACAAAAAGTCAAGTATTATCATGTAATATTATTATAATATATGAATATGAACATGACAAAAAAAATGTAAATATGAACATCAATGTGACCTATCAATTTATCATTGAACATTTGTTTTTGACAATAACACACTTTACAATGACAAATATCAAATCTCTAATCGAAAGAAAGTCAAATACTTAATTAAGAGAACATTTTCTCTCAATTGTAAACCCAAAAGTTGCATTCTCCAAACTTATTAATTATTATTAATCATGATCATTTTCAATATATAATATAACTTTGTTCCACATTCATGGAATACATTTTATACCCTCTAAAGATGAGATTTAAAGCTAGCTAGTTTTCAATAAATTGCAATTAATTATTATTCTAACAATGTCATTATTTTTAAAGATTGTTGTATTACTTTGCTAATTTTATTTTTTGCAAATTTTATTTAATAACATTAAAATATTTTTGAAGTGAATAAAAATTTCAAAACTATGCAAGATTTAAGATATTAAATATTCATGTAATTTGAGTTGGTAAATAAATATATCTAATTTCTAAACTAGCACTCATTCATATTATTTATATAAATTATTAGATTAACATAGGATTATGTTATTATAAATTTACATTATTTAATAAAATCTAAATCAACTATTATAATGGATACATATATCAAATATTTTTAGTTAAATATACAACCATGGCTTTAATTTACAAATCAAAATTGCGTACCTATTTACAAACCATAAAATAAGGTCAATAAATATTAAGCATGCATCTAATTTATTGAGTGCTTCATATAAATCCTTATTGTCTTAACCAAATCTAAGATGGAGGTTAACCTCCAAGAAATATAGAGATGCAGAAATTCAATCCAACTTAATTAATATAACATATTTACTTAAAGTTGTTTTTTTCTCCTAAAGAAGATTCCATACCTACACCTCCATCCTTAAAAGTCGTTTTTTCTCTATTTTTGCCATTCAAAAAAAATTGCAAACATAATAACAAATGTGTTATAAATTAATGCAGCTATAATTTTTAGCATTATAATTTATAACAAAAACGTCATGAAATACAAACATTCAAATATTGATGGAAAACTTAGAAACCATCTTAAATTTTCTTGTAAATTGCAATTTTATCAAGGACATAAATTAAGTCATTGTAAACCACCTTAACTTTTCTTGTAAATTACATTGTTGAGTTTGTTGAGATTCTGCAGTAAAGATTCATGGCATCCTGTGGAGAGTCTGCAGTGAGTGAGGAGTTGATGTCGACATTTCGAGCCATGTGTGGCTCATCTTGAGTACAATAGCAATGTCTGGGAAGTTGTTCATCTTTCATTAAGGTATTAATACAGAACAACCCTCTTGAGATGGTGTCGACTAGATTATTAGGTTTTTAGGGTTTAAATTGTTTTTATTTTTTAGTCAGTTTACCATGTATTAAATTTTAATTTTAATACTAGACCTAATTATCAATTATATTTAATCCTATATTGTTTTCGGTTTTTTATTCATTTAATTTAAATGTACTTTAGTTTCTGGAATTAATATGTTGATATAGTTTATTAATTTCAGTTTTAATTTTATAATCATGTAGGTTTATATTAATAATAATTAGGTTTTAATTGATTTTGAGTTTTTATTTTAATTTCTAATCATGATTAGGTTTAATATTAGAGTTTGAAGAGCTCGTTAGTAAATTTAGTTTATTCATTTCAATTTTAATTTTTATAATCCTGATTAGGTTTAATATTATTAATAATTAGGTTTTAATTGATTTTGAGTTTTTAATTTTAATTTATAATCATGACTAGGTTTAATATTAGAGTTTTATAGTTAGTTAGTAAATTTAGTCTATTAATTTCAATTTTAATTTTATAATCATGATTAGGTTTAATATTATTAATAATTAGGTTTTAATTGATTTTGAGTTTTTAATTTTAACTTATAATCATGATTATTGAATAGTTAGTTAGTAAATTTAGTGATGATGATGATGATGATTAATGTCTATTGAGACCAACTTTGGTCTATCGGGCCTTAAGAAGGAAAATACTTAGTTTACTTTAAAATCTTGTTCCTGTGCTCAAAAATCTTTCCAAGCTCACTATAGTTTTGGCAAGTTAGGAGGTTATAAAGGTTTGTATTGTAGAAAATACTATGAAACTCAGATCTAATGTGGGTGTAAGCAAGGCACTCTAAGATAAAGTGATTTTCATCCTCAATGCCCAAATACTCACACATATAGCAAACCCTTTCCACCCATGGAGTTTTAGGAATAGACCAACGTCGTTTTTCACTATGGATTTCATGAGAGTTCATTCTAATATTGGCTATATTAATTTTCTTTCGTGAGCTAGTTACTACCAAGAGATACTTCCGATCCTCCAAGTTAGGATTAATGACCTCCTTATAGTATCTTAATTTTCTCTTAACTGCTAAATTTTCTACACTAGAATTTCTCTTTAAACTTACTAAAGTTATAATAATTTTGGCATTGTTAATGTTCTGCAAAATGTTGTTTTCATTAATACCCCAATGGTTTACCCAAGCCATGGTATATTTACACCAACATCACTTGAGGCATAGTTGGTTTTGACTTGAGTTTAAAGCAATTTTAGGAAGTCTCTCATTTCCCATGTTATTTATCTTATGCGTGTACACCAGGTACCTAGTCATAGCAATGCTCTCGATGGGGGAAAGACCCACTTCTATGAGGAGAATACGATAAGACGTATTGCTTTTAATTTTGAGGTTATAAATTATAAACTACTTCTTGATTTGCTCAATTTAGTAGATAAACATTGTTAGTTTAGTTAGTTTAGTGCATTAATTTTTATTTAACTTCAAATTTAGTTTTAATTTAATTTAATCTTCTTTTTTAATTATAATTTTTTTTTTAATTTTAATTATAATTATAATTGTATTTACCAATTTAATTTAATTATTACTAAGTTTAGTTATGCTAGGTAACCAAGATCTACTGATGGTCAGGTCGTCGTCTCTCTTCAAGCAATTCGAGTTCTTAACTATCTGCATTGCCTCTCTAATTCTTCTTCTTGACCAATTATCCACCTGCGCTAGTACCTGCATGTCTTATATTTTTATTGGGTGCTTTGTGTTATGAGAGTGCTCTACTAATGCTGACTTAGGAGCTCTATCCAAGGATAATTTTAGGGCGAAATTTAGCCCTTGGGCTATTTTTAGGGGTTCTTCTCCAAAAAAAGATTCACCATTTTTCATTTTTTGAAGCCCTGTTTCGCCCAATTTTGATGGGGTAAACTTTTTTCACCCTAAAAATCGCCAAATTATTATATAAACAATATAGAATCCTTGAAAATTAAAAAAAAAATTGAAAAATATTGCTAAACTTTTTATAGTTGGATTTTTAAGAATTGGTAAGATTCGCCAACATTTATACACTTTTAAATACATATGGTTCCTTAAAATTATCCTTGGCTCTATCAAGGTAGATGTAAGCACAATGTTCTTTAACCCTAGTTCGGATAGACTGTCATGTTTCGCCAATGTAGGATTTTCCGCATTCACAAGGAATGAGGTAAACCCCCTTTTTTAGACTTGGGTCTATCAGATATTTCATTGACCTGGGGATTTTTTTATGTTATTAGGAGGTGAGAACACAGAAATAATTTTTTCTTTTTTAGGTGTTTAGTTATTTTTTTTATGATCCCTCGAATGTCAAGAAGAAGCACCTTGTGATCACCCACCTTCCTTCCTTTGAAGGAATCCTTCAATCTGTTCTCATGGGCCTTTCTTATCTCGATGGATTTGCTGATTTGAGTTGGGTTATAACCATTGCTTAGGAAGATGTTGTGAAGGTTTTCTTTCTTAGAATCTATGTGGTCTCTATCAGAAACTCTTAAGGCTCTAGTGATCAGAGTGTTGAGAACACCCATCTTCTAGTTCAGGTGATAAGGTGAAAGGGCATGAAGGTATTGCTCTGTGTGGGTTTTCTTCCTATAGACCTTATGGGTTATGCCCCCATCATGTTTCTTGATAACAATGTATCAAGAAATGGAAGCGCATTGTTTTCCTAAAACTCTTTCGTAAATTTCATGGAATCAGATTGCTTGTTTAGATGATCCACAAACTTTTCTAACTCTTCCTTCCCATGGGCTCATATCAAGAAAATATCATCGACAAATATGGACCATCATTATGATTTTGGATTAGCGGATTTCAAGGCTTTTTGTTCAAATTTCTCCATGAATAGTTGGCTATAATAGGTGAAAGGGGATAACCCATTGCTACTCCACAGGTTTATTCTTAAAGATCACCCTTAAAGCTAAAAAATGTGGAATTAAGACACACGATAACGAGTTTGGATTTTTCAGGATCATTCAGGTATTCTATGATTTTGGCAGCTTATTTAATGGGGATCATTGTGAAGAGGGATACGACGTCCAAGATCAATAATATCTCCTTATCATCCATATGTATGTATTTGATTTCTCGATAAAGTATCATGAGTCTTTTATAAATGAGCTTGTATTTCCTACTAACGGCTTTAATTTATTTGCCAGGAATTTTGCGATCCTATAGGTTGGTGAGCCTATGGTGTCTACTATGGGTCAGAGGGGAAATCCGAGCTTGTGGATATTGGAAAGTTTGTATATTCTTGGAGCAAAGGGATCGGAGATCATGAGTTTTTTATTGATCTCTTCATCAAAGGATGATCTCTGTATAGCTTCAGTGACTTCTTTAGTATTCTAATTGAGGGGGTTCTTATTGAGTTTCTTATAACAACCACTTAGATCTAGGTGCGCTTTCATATTATTAATGTAGTCCTCCTTGTTGATAATTACCATAGATCCCCCTTTATCAACCTTCAAAATAACAATATGATCATTCTTTTTAAGTTCTTTGAGGGCTTTGCTTTATTCCCTGGTGATGTTAGGTTTCGGTGGTTTTTCTCTTCTTAGGATTACGGCACAATCTTGATGCACCTCTTTAGCTTCATTTTCTGGAAGGTTGTTTAATTATTTATTCTATACTGCAGATAATGTCTTCGACCAAAATATTTTTAGGGGAAAAAACAACATTAAGACCTTTCTCAAGAAGTTTTCTAATGGGTACATTTAGTTCGAGGCTCGATGGGTTGACAACTAGTCTATTGGGATTCTTGGTTATGACTTTGTGGTTAGTGCTGTCAGTGATTACCCTTATTTCATGTTGGTTTCCCTCCCTTGGTAGTTGGTCACTCTTACGATCCTATGTATTGATATCATGGTTTGTGCTTGCAAAGATAAGGTACATTGTTTACATATGATATGACTTTTTGAATCATTAGATTGGTCTTTGTATTGTAAGTGAAAAGTATGTATGTACATTATTTCCACTATATCCCTCGTAGTATTATAAAATTCTTTGCCTCTTATATTAACTTCCAACACCACTCTTGATGAGATAACGACCAATTGATCATCATTTGCATCTTCCATAAAAAAAACCTTATGATGACATTGACTTCTATTGTTGTCAGACCCTACATAACATCCATATGTGTATTAGATTATTTGAAACATATTAGAGAATAATCATAACTACATTAATACTCAAATTTAAAGAAATAATTCATATTGACTTATTTTATATTCACCATATTCATCCCTCTGCAACCTTTCCATCAATGTTTTACGCTCTTCTAAACTTAGATTGGTAAGAATCTTATTGAGCTTCCTCAATTTTTTGATTTTATATTTCACACATTAACGAATACATATTAGTGAAATTTTCAAATAATTCAAAAAAATTAATTTAAATACAAAAATTAATTAGAACCACTTTCCTTCTTTGTAATCTTGGATTTGCTTCCGCCATGTTGACTAAAGTTTTTGTTCATTGAACTCATAACATGCATTTTTATCAATAAACAGCCTGGAACATTAAATACATAAGCTATCAATATATTATCTAAATAAATTATAGACCTTCAAAATAAAAAGCAACTCTAAAAACGGTGTGTTTTATAAAATCAAAAGCATTGGTGTGTATATAGACATAGAAGCATCGGTGTGTGTACCACATAGATGCACCGGTGTGTGTAGCAGATAGACACACCAATGCATTTATACAACATAGTCTCCCCAATGCGTTATACCAATACAATTGCACCCTGAACAACAAAAAAATATATATCATTTTATGGAAATAAAAAAGGAAGTTCTTGCCATTATCAGCGTTATCTTTGTATAAATGCACCAACAATAAACAACCGAAAAAAATGATAAACGAAAAAAAAATTGTTTGTGTCGTATGTCGATAGTGGTGTATCATAACAATACATGCATCGATACATTTTGGAAACCCAAACACACTGAAATTGACGCATTTGTTTTTTTCAAAAAAGCTAAAAAAATAGGGTCGACATGGTTTTAGTTTCAATCTAAATAATGAACCCATCTTTCTCTAATATATATATATATATATATTCAACAAATCTAAAATCCCTAAAACTTGAAATCGTAATTTTGTGAAACAGTAGAGGGATTTAAAAGCTAATCTAAAATTTTACAGCCACAACAAACGAAAAGAAGCACGGACAAGACAAGAGTTGCAACATTGAAGGTACGTATGAAGTTTTTTTTCTAAATCTACTTAATTTCTAAATAAGATATTAATGTCCACAATAATATTTACATGAAATTTTTACTATGCAAGGTTTTTTCTCATTCAACATACCAGGCAAATTTTGATCTTCAGAATAATCCAATTACTCCAAAGACCTTATGCGTAAGTCCCTGTTCCAAATCTCTCCCCTAAAATTTTCAACAAAAGAATGAACTAATGTTTGGGATTTTTCATTTAAACACGGTTTTGAATTACTTATTCAAACTTAAAATTGTCGTTATTTTTCCGGTTTAGGGAAAAAATAGCTTATACGATTTATTTATTTTTTTGAACTTTTGATGGTTCGGTGCACCTGTTTCTATGACGTCGCTGGTGTGTTACTCCATAAGACGCACCGATGTACCACAATTAAAAAAATATGGGTTCTCGATGCGTATATATTTATTATGCACACCAGTGCACTTGGATTTAATAAACACACAGAATGAAAATAGTTGTAAAAATGAATGTATAAATATTTGCTACTAAATGTAGCGGATATTTTCTACTACGAGAGATTTTGTGGAGGATATTTCACGGTGTGTTTATCATTGTTACGCATCAGCATCCTATTACTTGATAAAAATATCACTCATCACTGTGCGTATACATGTAATGCATCGGTGCAGTGGAGTTTATGACACACACCAGTTTGAATAATTGTGTATAATGCATGTATAAATACGCTACCAAATTTTGCGGATATTTTCTCCCGAGGGAGATTTTGCATAGATTATTTTCACTGTTTTTTTATAGTTATTGCGTACTGATGTGTTTAGTTTGTTTAAGTGCATCGGTGCGTGTATATTGGAATAGATGCACCACTAAAAAATAAATTATGTTTGGTTTTTGCAATTCCACTTAAAACTAATATTCATCTCAAATTTTATTTTATTATTCAACAACACCAATTACAGTATTTCATAGTATATATATGTTGCTTAAACTCACCTTGTTCTTACAGAATGGTTTCCAAACAATATTGGAAGTTATATTGGAATATAGTTCTTAAAAAAAAATTAGGATTGTAGAGACATATATTGATTATTTATTTGTCTCAAATGCAAGGAGAAAACTTTGTAGTATCAAATGGCCAATTCTTCAGATTCCTACTCATTCCTTCATGTTCAAATTTCGATGATTTCTCCCTTTCCATCCCCAATAAGTTTAGGTTTTATTTATATTTTGACTATTTATTTGAATTTATGTTACTTATTCATGTGAATCTGAAATTATATCAATTTATTCTTTATTGCAAGATCCCAATTCAGTTTTGAGTTCAGATGGACAAGACATTCCACCATTTCCAAAACCTTGTAAGCTCTTATCAGTAGCAAGATACCACAAGCAGTTTGTAGATGAAAATGGGAATTCACTTTACCCCGCAAATTGTAACGTGTCATCTTCAATCTATAATCCTTGTTCATCACCAGTAATTCATAATGAGCTAGAACCCTTTTATGACACCCCAATGGTTTATGGTTTTTCAAAATGTCAAAGGTTGAAGGAGAACATTCGACATGTCACACTCATCCATTACACCAATGATATATTACCCAATGTTGATGGTCTAATACCCCCCACGGCAGTAAAGAATCCAATAGGTAATATAGAAAATACCCGCATGAACTCTTCCCTATGCTCTTTTTTTAATAGTTGGAACCCAAAACAACTATGTCTCATCCTAAATTGACAAACCCCTCTGCTTATGTCCAGACAACTAAAATTTCTAATGATCCAAAGTATGATTTGAATGTCACACAACCCATCTCTACTAGAAGATCCAAAAAGTTGCATGAGTTGAGAGCAAAACTGTCCAAGTACACATCGATGTTCGTCCAATTGTTAGAGGGTAGCGATGATTTCTCCCCTCCTATAAATTTGCAGAGTAAATATGAAACTTCTTGCAACCGCGCTTTGTATGGCGCTTAGTCATATTCTCTACTTGTTCCTGATGTTAGGACCAAATTCTCCTTTTGTGGTATTCATTTTATGGTTCCAAAGTCTAATATTGATACTGCAAATATTGGGTTATTTATCCTTTCACATGTACTTGTTCATCTAAAACAATCGGTAGCACTTACAACATTTTACGGTCCTATCTATTGTCGCCCTGATTACTTGAATATTGTTAAATGCAAGCATATCATTTCCATGTATAGTATGTGTATGAATGGTTATTTGTGTGACTTTAACAAAAAGAACCTATTATATATAAATGGTCATCACGCACTCATGGGAATACTGCAGCATTCATAAATAGTTCTAAGTGCTCTTTATTTTCTACAAATTTTTCACTTGAGTAACACTTCAATAACCATAATGTCTTTATGAAAAGGAAAGCATCAAGTTTTGTTGTTGTACATGCAATACGTAGTTTGTCTCCTAGAGACACGTTGTTAATAAATTACAACTTTCATAGAACACCAACCGCTCGTCAAAGACATCTCGCATTGGGATTACACTTAGACTTTCCATTGGGTCATAAGATAAAAAACATTGATTCGTTGTATTTTTCAATTTACAATGGGAGCCATGTTAATGTATTGCTTAGTTTGAAATCATGTTTTATAAATTGTTAGTTTAATTTATAAATTGAATTTGAAAATGTGTTGCTCAATTTTAAATTTATATATTTAATGCAAAATTGATCTTAACTTATCGCGCAATCTGAACATTTGCTTTATAAATTGTTTGTAGCTTATCATTTTGTATTGGAAATGATTCTTGTTCTTTTGTAATAATTATTTTATATAATAATAGATAAAACCAATTGCATTGTGCATACTAACATCATCGATGTAATGTTGAATTTTTTTAAAATTAGGATTCTGATGATGAGTGACCTGCCTACCATATTTTGTTGCACTCGAGTACAATGTCAAATTGAGAGAAAGATCAAGAAAGAGTGCAACTTGCAGGGGAAGCATACCAAGCATGGTTGAATAAACCACGTATTAATTTTCCACTGTGTCCATCCTCACCATTTAGGAATGCCTACAATGATAGCAGTTCTTCAGATGTTGGCAATGGAAGCAATGAATTAGACATTGGTATGGATGAGTTATTACAACAAAGGAGTTCCATGTATGTAATTTTGTTTCATACATTCTATGAGAAGGAGCTAGGGGATGACACTCGTGTCACCAAATCCTTCTTCGAAAGCCTTAAAACAAAAAATTCCACACCTCTATTTGAACCTAGTCAGACAACAATGTTACTGTACAACTTGAAAGCAAGGTATGGCATGTATGACGTGAATTTATCAACGATGTTGAGGTAACTAACCATCAACTACATTATATTTTGAGTAAGATTGTTACACAATGATCATTGAAAATAGTTGATTTTATGAGTGTTAAATGGCATTGTACAATTCTATTTCCCACTAACAATAGGTTATTCAAAGATAAGGTACTTCTGAATGATAATGTATTTCTTGAAAGCTACAAGGAGGTAAAAGAAATGTTGAAAATGTTGCGTTTCAAGTACATATCATATCATGTGTGTCCTAATGATTGTATTCTATATAGAGGTGAATATGCAGACAAAGAGATATGTACAAAATATGGGCATGACAGGTACATAGAATTAAATAACAAGGCTAAAGCACATGGTCCTCATAATATATTGAGGAACATGCCTAAAATACCAAGGATTCAAAGGCTCTTTCATTGCAAGGAATTAGCTATTTTGCAAGGATGGCATGCATCACATCAAAGTGAGGAAATAGTATTGTGAATCCCAACAGATTCAATAGCCATGAAGCATATAGAGTATACATGTCCCAATAAATTCAAGGATGAAGTACGCAACCTTAGATTGAGCATAGTCATTGATGGCGTAAACCCATATTCCCAACCAGACAACACCTATATTGTTTGGCCTGTAGTGGTGATCAATAATCATATCCCCCCATGGTTTTCCATAAAGAATTAACATATTATGTTGGATCTTATAGTCCATGGTAGGGTACAAGTGAAGAATATGGATGCTTACCTACAACCATTAATCGAAGATTTTAAGGAATTATGGCCCAGGGCTACATATATATGGTGTATCGAGACCCATCCCATCAGAGAGGAGTTTTACATTGTATGGCATATGTGAGTACACTACACATGATTATCCAAGGTTGGGAGTTTTCTCAGGTAAATATTTCGTTTGATTTGTTTATATTCAAAGCAGTCGTTTTTTGGCATATTTAATTCGTTGTAACTATCTTGATCTTAAACATTGACAATGTGCTCTGTATACCATAACATCGTAGGTATTGTAACAAAAGGTTATCATGGACATAAATGTTGTGTACATTATATGAAAGCCAATGTGCGACTTCTCTAGGGTATTCCTTCCATAAAACCACCCTTATAGAAGAGAAGCATATGCTTTCAATGGTAAACCAGAGAGAACCCAAATGCTTAAAATAATGACAGCAGATGACTGGCTTAGGGCATATGACACAGAGAAGGAGAAGGAAATTACAGAGATGTTCGATTCAAATGGGGAACCTATGTTCGATGATCCTAATCTCTTCAACACCTATGATGAGAAAATTCCTAAAGGGATGAATAGGAAATCAATATTTTAGGAATTCCAATATTGGGATCATATTAAGATTACCCACTTACCAGATCTCATGCATATATTTAAAAATGTTTCATGTTCTTTGTGGCATCACAATCATCCAAAAAAAGTGGCAAGTTGAAATTCAAGAAAGATCTTATTTCTTCAAATACTAAAAAGAAGCATTGGTCAAGACAAGAAAATAGAGGAGAGGAAAAAAGATCTTAATTTGGAAAAGGAAGTTATATTGGACATGAAGGTGATTTATTGTTATGGGTCTTCTCTATGACGTTGCTTCACTACAGCTGCAAAGTTGATGGGTTTGAAATCACATGACCATCTCAACCTTCTAAGGGTAAGTATATTGTCCAAAAAATGTTTTTATTATTCTTTTATCTTTTACCACACAAGTTTAAATGAAATTAATTGTTTGGGTTTACTTTGTATGTCATTATCCATTGTTTGTGTGTGGGTGTGTGAACCATGACTTTCCCGATGACCTGTGGTGTGTCATATCTAGACTATCTACATTTGTACGATGTATCACATCAAAGTATATTTACATTGCTACCATACCTTGATGGCATCAAGAGATAGCAGAGACTGTTCATATCTTTGAGAAGGAATTGTCGTCGAATTTCATGGACTTGTAAATTCATCTTCTAAGTCACCTATTCAATGAAGTTGAATTAGTCAGGGGTGGTCTCATGTCACTGGATATTCTTCTTGGAGAGGTACATGAAAAAATTGAAGGTATTTGTTTGACAGGGAGAAAAACCCGAGGGGTCTATGGCGGAGGGGTACATAGTATATGATTCGTTATATTATGCCAGTGAGTACATCAAGCAAATCGATGACACACCAAGAACAGTGATTTGGGATGATGGATGTGATGAGCACAAAAGGGAAGGTGAGTTATTGTAAATGAAAGGAAAAAGATACTTGATAAGGAGTAAGTCCCTTATATTTCGATCTTCACATTTCCACATAGTAACTATTCACAACAAAATTCAAAATCTATATTTCATCCCATATGTATTGAATGTGGTTTTGTTTCTATGAATAGTGACAACAAATTTAGAAATTGATGTGATCAATAAATTTGTTCTTTACAACGTAGAGGCAACACAGTCGTGAGCCGCATTGTATGAAGAGAAGAGGAGGAAATGGGACATTAACAGAAAATAATTCAGGCGGTTGCACAGTAGAAGCATTCCTTTTCCATATCATTTAAAATAAAATATGCCAATGATTTGTCCCCTAATAGTTGGGTTGCAGACCAAGTCAGATAAAAATATGGTGCATTTGTTTGTTACCCGCCTGAAGAGGAGGATGCAGTAAACATTAGGATCGTGTGCAACATCTCGGTAATAAATTATTTTGTACATTTCTAACATTAAAATGCAACTTTAAATTGTAACATATATATTTAATATATTAGTGCTTGGGTTTTTAGACATATGACACCATCATTTGTTAAATTTTCGCACAAGTGCATTCATTCCCATCTATGTGGGCTTATGGACATCATTTTCGTACCGAGGATGTTGATGATGGGCGTGTTGCACAATATTGTGGAGTGGAAGTCGAGTTCGAACAATCTAGTCATGCTAGCCACTGTGATCAAAACCTTATAGGAGTGATGTTGGTTTATGTCGGAAATATACAAGAGATAATTTAAGTGGACTTCTCATCTTTCCAATGTGTTATTTTTAGGTGTGGGTGGTGGGACGCATTCAACAGGAATAATGTAAAGGAAGATCGTGATAGTGAGATGATATGTATCAACTCTAGAAAGATGTGGGATGAAAGTAAGGAGCCTTATGTTTTCCCAAAACACCACAACCAATTTTGTTTACACAATTGTGTTGGATAGATATTGGTGGTTCATATTAATACAAGACCCTATATCTAAACATGTTTTTGAGAACAACAATGTTAGCATTCCAACCAAGAAAGATAATGAGGGTGATGGCAACGAAGATTGATATGTACATGTTTTATTTCATCATTTACAGATTGATATATCATTTTTTTAGTGTTATCTTTGATTGTCTAATAATATTGTTTGTTTTCATGATATAATGGTGGAAATAGAAAGTTGATTACCAGATGCAATAACGTTTAAACAATTGTAGTTGGTCAACAACCAATGATGTGAAATATGGTTTATGTCTTTGGAGTAATTTATGCGTGTATGGAATGATTATATGTCATTTTCCAAATTACTCATATTATATAGTGTGTATACATGAAAATAAACCATGAAAACAACTTACATGATTCAATTTTAATTTATTTCTATGAAAGTAAAGGATAACATATTCTTCTAGAGTTGAAGGTGTTCTATAATTTCTATATTATTATTGCAATAATGCTTGTATTTTATGATGTGTTTATTATGAATAAGAATTATACTTGCATTAATTTATGGTATTTCTGTTAAATTAATGTAATGTGTTTTTATTATATGATTAGATTAACTTCAATTAATTTATGGCCTCGGTAACAATGAATTAATTTATGGCCTTTCTAACAATGTAATTTAAAAGAAAAGTTAAGGTGCTCTACAATGACTTAATTTATGGCCTTGATAACAATGCAATTTACAAGAAAATTTAAGGTGGTCTCTAATTTCTCCATTAATATTTGAATGTAAGTATTTCATGATGTTTTTGTTATAAATTATAATGCTAAGAATTAGAATTTCATTAATATATGGCATTTTGTTATAACGTTTGCAAAAAAAATTGAATGGAAAAAAGAGAGCAAAAACAGCTTTCAAGGATGAAGGTGTAGTAGGTATGGAATCTTCTCTAGGAGAAAAAAATGGCTTTAAGTAAATATGTTATATTAATTAAGTTGGATTGAATTTCTGCATCTCTATATATTTCTAGGATGTTCAACTCCATATTAGAATTGATTGAGACAATAAGGATTTATATGGAGAAGTTAACAAATTAGATGTATGCTTATTTTTTATTCACATTATTTTATTGTTTGTAAAAATGTGTGTACTTTTGATTTGTAAATTAAATCCACAATTGTATATTTCACTAAAGCTAGTTTTTTTTTTAACAAGAATGGTTAAGGAGTATTTGTATTAAAAAGAGAAGCAGAAAGTTACATATGTAGGATAATGAACTGAATCCAAAGGCATTATGAGACCATAACATCTTGTTCTTCATTTACAAAATGTAGCTTATTTCGAAAGAGTCCAATTCTTTGATGACTATATGTTCTTACAAATTTCCCAAGGATGAGGCTACAAAAACAAAAAATATCAAAAAATAGTTTGCAGTTGTCTTCAATTCCAAATGTAACATAGAGTTCATTTTCTTCTGAATTTGAATAACAAATATGCTCCTATATCAAGGAACCCAGCAACGGTTAGGATTTTTCCCATTGCAAACAATGTAACCAAAGTCTAGCCGCACCCCCTTGTTTGCCATTTGGTTTGCAAAGTGATCGTTTGTTCAAAGGATGTGGAGAAAGTTGAAAGCATTAAAATCACTGACAAGATTATTGAAAATATGGTGCATCTTTGTAGAGGGAGTTTTATAACTCCTGACAAGATTTCAAGCCTCTCTAATGACCAGAAGCGAGTCTCCAAAAACTACTAGATCTTTGATTCCAAGAGTGTTTACAATTTCCAGCCCCTTTATTAATGTGAGCCATTTCTCCTAGTTATTTGATTTTTTCTCTAAGCCCCAAGCATAATATTTATGTGTGTTCCCCCCATGGTAAAAAATGACCGCTCCCGCACCTACCAACCCAAGATTTCCTTTAAAGGCATCGTCGAGTAAAAGAGAATGACAATCCAACTTTGTCCACCATTTGCTAAATATTTATGGGTTCATTCAAATCTGCCATCTTAGAGAGTTACGTTTTTTTTTAAATAAGGGCCTCCCAGAGTTGGATTGGGAGGGAAGAGATCACTAATCCATATTTTTTCCTTAGAATTTAAAGGTTCAATATGTAAGTGTCTTAGAAATTTGGAGAGAAGTGCTTTGATCCATAAGGCTTTTGCTGAAGAGGAGACTCTGGCAGGAGGAAGGGTCGAGTTTTCAAATATTCCCTTGTTTCTAGTAGTCCATATTTTCCAACATATATACTTAGGAAGAGAAACCCACGCTCTTGAAAAATCAGGTTTCTTGATTAAATATCCTTGGTAATAATCATTCCAGTAGGCAAATAGATCTTTCCAATTTGTTGGAAGAGTGAGACTAAAATGAAGCTCTTTAAGGGTTGTGCACCATACCTTATTAGAAAAGGAACATTCCAGAAAAAAAAATGCTCCAATGTTTCTTACGGATTTTTACACATAATGCAATGGGACATTCCTTCGATTCCCCTTTTTTAAAATTCTCAACTGTAAGGATTTTGTGATGTGCTAAAATCCAGCAGAAGGAATTGATTTTAGGAAGGTCATCCTTGCTCTAGACGTTTACCCACATGGCTTATTTTCTGTTGTTTTTTTGGATGGTGTTTTAGCTAGATTTAACTAGATATGTGGGTTGTGTTTTGACATAATCTCCAAATTGGAGATTCATTCCTGACAGAGGGGAGGTCATCCAATCATCTTTTCTTGTTTCTTCTAAGATACTTTTTTCTTAAAATGTCCTTCCACCACACTTTCTTCCCTGAAACTATTCGCCATACAATTTTGGCTCCCAGAGAAAGATTCATTGCTCCTAGATATTTGATTCCCACTCCCCCACGGCATTTTGTCTTGCACACTTTTTCTCAATTAATTAAGTGGAATTTCTTAGTGCCACTGGATTTTCCACCTTTCCAGAGGAAGTGTGTGAGATCCTTTGTGATGTCCTGGATTATCGACTTTGGAGCTAGGGAAATTGAGCAGGAGTAAATAGGGTAGGATGCCAGAACAACGTTGATGAGGATGAGTTTTCTAGCAGGATTGAGCCATTTTTCTCCCCAAGATTGGATTTTTTGTTTTGTATTTTCAACCAATCCTTTACAGTCTGAAGATTTCATTTTTCCCTTGTGAACAGGGACTCCAAGATAATTAAAAGAATTCTAGTTTGTATTTCCTTTGTATCCCAAGGTCTTGGCTATCCTGGTCGTAGTTCTTTCAAGACAGTTCCAGCCATAAATTTTGGATTTTAATGCATTTACTTTTCCATGTGAGGCTTTGAGAAAGATGGAAAGGGCTCCTTTGAATATTTCAATGATTATGACTAAGGCCCCTCCAAGAAGGATTGTATCATCTGCGTACTGAGCGTGATTAGCATCTTTTACACCTCTGTAAATTTTTAATCTTTTGAGTTCTCCATTGTTTTGAAGGGATTGCAGCTTCTTTTTTAAAGACTCATCTACTATAAGATAGAGAAATGGAGATAAAGGACAACCTTGACAGATCCCTTGAGAGGCTTGGAAGAAGATGGTAGGCCTACCATTGACAAGAGGAGTGATCCAATGACTGTTGATACAGGATTTGATCCATCTTGTATTTTTTTTTTAAATCCCACTATGAGCATGATCTCAAGCAAAAAAGAAGTGGTTGAGCCTGTTGAAAGTGTTTGCCATATCCATATTTATTGCCATAAATTGTTGTTTGTGTTCCAAGATGGAATGGAATATAGCTTCTTGGATGATGATTATATTATCCATGATCTTTCTACCAACAATGAACCCTCCCTAAGTGTCCGAGATGATTTTAGCCATGATCTTTTTCATTCTAGTGGCAAGAATTTTGGTAATAATCTTGTAGGAGGTGTTACATAAAGAGATAGGTTGGAATCTTTCTATTAATAGAGGATTTTTTTATTAGGGATAAAATCCAAGAAAGTGGATTTTGTGGCTCCTCCTATTTTGTCTTTTTTCTAGTCCAGTTTAGCATTCTTCTTAAATATTCTTTGATTATGTCCCAAGCAGCTCGATAGAATTTGATCATAAATCCACCTGTCTCTGGGGACTTGTCAGGATGAAGAGTCCAGATTGCTTCAATGAATTCATGGTCTGTGATAGGGTTTTCTAGCTCCTCATTTTCTTTGACATAAATGTTGGGGTGAATGCCTGAAAGAAGGTCAACTTGGGAGATAGGGTCTGTATCTCTACTATCTAAACATAAAAAAATTGAAATGTTGTAGAGCCAACTTCTTGATAGCATCCTGTCCAATGATTTTGTTGTTGTTGTTGTCTTTCAATTCTTTGATGTAATTGAATCTCATTCTAGTCTTTGTTTGTTTATGGAAATATTTAGTATTCTTATCTCCCCCTAAATATTTAGTATTATTTCCTCTAAAATGGGCCTTTTAATTTTTATTCAAATTCCATGTCATCATGTGTTAGCCAATGACATTAATTTAAATTTGAAACACCGTATAGGTCTTAAACAATTTTTTAATATAAATTTGGGGATAGGTATCATAAAAAAAACTACTTTTTTGTTTGTATTTTTGACATATCTCCCCGTGTTTTTACTCAAATTTCTATCGTGAGAGCTTGTTGGATGCGGAATTAAATTCTGCATCCAACGAGTACCCACTCGGCATACTTTTGACAGACCCCGCTAGCCAAAAACAAGAAATACCTGAAAAAATGCAATGATGATGTCATCATTCCATTTTTTCAGGTATTTATTGTTTTTGGGTTAGCGGGGTCCGTCAAAAGTATGCCAAGTGGGTACTCGTTGGATGTGGAATTTAATTCCGCATCCAACGAGCTCTCCCGATCGAAATTTCAGTAAAAACACAGGGAGATATGTCAAAAATACAAACAAAAAAGTAGTTTTTTTTCTTTTCTTCCTCCAAAATTAATAAATATTATTTTATTATTTTAACTATTATTTTATTAGTTCATTTTAGGAGGCCCATTTTGAGTTTAAATTTCCTCTAATGGATCCCTGATGATTGATCCTCCTCTTTTTTCCATACTTGATTTCATAGTATTGAAATCCCCTGCTATTGTTAACCCAAAAAATCCCTCACTCGGCTCTACATGGTCTACACCACCCAAGGACACCCATGCATGACCCTCATTTCACCCCGTTGGACCCCCACACCCTCAAAAAGGATTAAGAATGAGAAAAAAGGCTTAAAATCCCCTAAAAAGAGCCAAAATAGCTTGCATAGGGGCTAAAGCCTCCAAAAATGGGCTAAACCCCCTCAAAGGAGCTTAAAACCCCAAAAGGAGCTAAATATAGGGCGGAAGGGGATAAAAGCCCAAAAAATGGGCTAAAGCCCCAACCAGGGGCTTAAAACCCCAAAAAAGCTATAAATAGAGGGGTGGGGGTCACTCTCAAATCATTCCTCCCTTCTGTATTGTTATGCTGCCAGAGTGAGTGCCTTGAGAACATTTTCCTGTCAATCCATTCACTCTCCCTCTCCCCCATCCTTCCATTGAGCCATAGCTCCCCCTTCCAAGAGAGGTGCTCTCCCAGCTAGGGAATGGTGGCCCATTCCAACCAGAAGGTATACCTGTCTTGTTTTATGTCTTTGCTTTGGTAGTTTGCTTAGTTTTTGTTTTCTAACCTATGTTTGTTTGCAAGTTTATTGCTTAACATGTTTTTGCAGGGATTTTGGTTTATGTTCTAACAGTTGTATGCAGGGCCTTGGAGTTTAAACCCTAACCTTGTGTGCATAGGGGTTTCATTGCATTTCATTTTCTGTTTTGTTTCATTTTTCTTGCATCCACCACTAGGAACCTATCCTTCCGTCCTATAGATGGAAGGTAGCCATTTCTGCCCTGTAGCAAGGGAGAAAATCCCTGCTACGTACAGAACTGGCGACCATACTAGGTCGATCCCACAGGATCCCTGGGTTTTATTTTTGCAATTTAGTTTTTTTTCCTTGGTTTAATTTTCTGTTAAAATCTAGCTTAGATTATTGTTTATTTACATTTCTAGTTACTTCCGAGCCTCCTCAAGGCAAATTCGAGTCCATTTCATCACAGTACAGGTTACTGTCGGTCAGATCTGACTCGGGGTAAAAAAAAAAATTAGTTTTCGAAACAGGTCGCTCTTATCGGGCCCAGAAAGGGGACCAGGTCACTCATTTTGGCCTCACATGTGCAACCAGGTTGCCTATTTAATCCCAAAAAGCACGACCTGCAAAAAAAAATGTTTTTTTTTTTTCGGCCAAGTCGCACTTATTAGGTCGAAAGGTGCGACCAAGTCACTCATTTAGGACCGAAAGGTGCAACTTCAACCCAGAATTCAACCCGCTTCTGTCTGCAAATTCTGAGCGACCCCATCTCCTGTTTCTGGAAAAATTTGGTGACCCCCTCACCACATTTGACCCGAAAAGTGAGATCTGTCACTCAGAGTTTGATTTTTTAAAAGTTAAGGACTGTCAGTGCAGCTCAGCCGCCTCTGTCCATCCAAATTGTTTTTATTTCTATTTATTTTTCTTTTTATGTCCATTTCATTTACAGAACAAATATTGATTAAATCAAAGTGTAAATCAATGCTTAATGGGTTAATGAACATAGCTTGATTAAAATTTACTTAAAATCAACATCTTGCCTAACCCTTTATCCTCTTCCCAGTCATCACCCTCGGGGTATTCTGGGATAAGACGAAGGGCGAAGCTTGTATAGTAATAGGCACTTCACCTAATATTTTTTGAAGCCACTAAAAAAGGGTGACTTGGAAGGTAGAGGAGGTAGAGAAGGAGGGCTTCTCACGGTGCTCAGCGTCCTCCCTATTGACCAACCTTACATTCGGAGGGTGACCTGTGGATCTATGGATGGGCTTAGTCCCATTGTGTTGAAATCCCAGCACCTTCTCCTAGTTGAAGAGAAATATAGGTGTAAGGTAGTCACCTAGTCAGGCTATCACGATTCAGGATTACAAATGGTACATGTCTAAAAATTTCTGATTACTATTTACTTCTTTCATTCACAATGTTATGAACTCTGCGGAATATTCATAAACCATTTAAGCAGCCACCAGATATAACAGAAAAACAAAAGGCATACACACCATACCATATAAATCATCCCAACTCAGTTCATGACGCTGAGTGAGCCAGTAAAATTTACAATTTACACTAAGTTAAAAATCTGCAGTCTTTGAGGACATAAGTCCCTAACTACCTTAACCGTGGGAAGTACTTGGGCTCAGCCCATAAACTCATTGTGAGGAGTACCATGGGAACCCCAAAGTAGCTAGCCACTGAGAGGAATTTCCAAGCGAAATGCGCAACGACCCCCACCGATTGAGTAGCACTCCCATAAGGAAAAATCCAAGCGCTGTCTTCTGGCAGTCTTGGTGGCCGAGTGACCACCTACAGCCAATAGGAATCCATTGAAACCAGGGTCCAAAAATCATTACCACAAGTTTGACATACAAATTTGACACGATTGATCCCTCATGCTCGTCCTCACGCCTAAGAGGAAAACCACAATAGTTTAGGTCATTAAACTGACATCGTCGAGACCATTCTCAATGACCTCCCACACCATCAGAAGGCCATACAGCCTCTAATTCAGATTCAGATCCATATCATTCTGAACCAGATCTGCACACTACACCATCAAGCCCCATGGCTGGTGCAAACCCAAATCCATTTTTCGGCATAGCAATTGCTAGTGGACCCATGTCCACACCACAAACTATCACCAACAACCCTGCAGGTGGCCCCAACACAGTTATCCAAGACGTCATAAGTCAGCTGCCACCACCCATATTGACCAGTCAAGTTGTCCCACCTGCAACACATGGGGGCAGTGGCCCTTCCACCTACACTGCCCCTCCTGTCATACATGGGGGCAGTGGCCCTTCCACCCACACTGTCCCTCCCACAACACTTGGGGGCACTGGCCCATCCACAATGGTGCCACAAGTACACCCAGCTATGCAGGTGCATTATGCACCTGCAAACCTCACCACTATGGCTACCCCATCTCATATCAACCTGGGGTCAAACCTTCCTTTCATGGCACGTCTCAACTTGTCTGATTTGGCTCGGTTAACAAATGACCCTATCCACCATCAAACTTTTTGGCCTCCCATGCCAACCAAACTTCCCTCAGATATTCCCAAGTTTGAAGGTAAGGCAGGGGAGTTCCCCCAAAACCACATCATGACGTTTCATCTATGGTGCTCATCAAATAGCATCGTAGATGATTTGATCAGGCTAAGACTATTCCAACGCACCCTCACAGGTGCTGCAACGAAGTGGTACATTGAGCTACCACAAGCCAAATACCCACATTTCAACTCCCTGGCTTTCATGTTCTTGTAATATTTCCAACTCCCCATCAGATATGATGAAAGGGTGGAGATCTTGTTATCTTGCTGCCAAAATACTACGACCCACATAACCGACCACATCCATGAGTGGTGGGCACACCGTAGTTTGTGTAAGATCCAACTTGATGACAGGATCTTCCTGGATTGGTTCCTTAAAACATTGCTCCCACCTATAGCAAAGGACGTCGCATCCGAATGTCCCCAGTCCAAAGAGGAAGCCATCTTGAAAGCCCAGCAGTTTGATCTGATTTATGCACAGTCTAGGTACATTTACATTGTCAGTCCAGATGCTCCCCATGTGGGTACCTCCTACCAGGATGCACCGGGGGCATCCCATGCTGCATATGGCATCATAGGCTTGGTCTCCCACCAACCACAGCACCATCTAACACCACCTGCAATACCACCACAACCAAGCAACACTGCTAGTGTTGCCTACCAAAACCAAACTCCAGACTATGCAAGAATGATGTCCCAGTCTGGAGCCACAACTTCTTACGCACAACCTATGCCACCGCAACAAGCTCAGGCCTTGGCTTGGCAAACATAGCAATACGCGAGACAAATTCCCAGATTTGTGGCACTAGCACCCACCCAAGTCTACTATGCACCACCGGTGCAACCCGTTCAAGCCCTCGCCCCTACTCCACCTGCTCCATTGGGACAGGTGTTTTCATAATAAAACCGTCCCAGCCAGCCATCCCCCAATAACCAACAAGTGCAAGCCAGGAATAACCGACCCCGAAACCAAGGAAATAATCAACCACAGGGAGGCGGTCAACAACCAAACCCACCCAACAATGCCGCGGTAAACCGGCCAGCCAAAAATCCTCAACGACCAAATGCACCGAGATGCAACGCCCTGTTGCATACAAACCAACCATGCACACTCTGTGAGGTATACGGGCACTACACATTCAAATGTCCCTTCATGGGTCATGCTAAGCAGGCCATTAGGAACGAGGTTCAACATTCCACCAACACAACGGACCAAGCCTAACCCAACCCGGCACCACAAGGACTTCCTCCTATGGTGCTCCAATACCAATTACCAATCCAAGGATTGGTGGCAACCGCACCCCCTCCCCAACCCAATCCCAACGCTCCGGGGGCACCTCTCACAGCAGAAATAGGTGTCCACCACCTGCTAGCTATGACAACTGAAGAGTTCAATCTACAAACCAGGCGAAATCAGTATGGAACCAACACTAAACCTACTGACACATCAGCAGCATCTACGTCTAAAATAGTCAATGCACCTCTTCAGTTGCCCCATTTCCTGGGCCCCCCCATACGACGGGTTGTCAATATCACCACGACTAGAGATGCTATCAACTACAACATCATGGATGATTTGGCCCAAACACCTACCTCCATGTCCACTCTTGAGGTACTCAAAACTTGCCCAACGCAGCGAAAAGCCTTACTAGCCACCCTTAGGGCTGTAGACCCCTCTAACTCCAAGTTGATCACATTCGACACGAAGGATGGAGAACCGCAAATGCCATCAACCATTGCCTTTCAAATCCCAGTGTCTATCCGAAATTTGGTTGTGCACCGGTGCATAGTGGATGAGGGGGAATCCACGTGCGTTATGTCTACCCTAGTTTGGTAGAAACTTGGATCCCCAATTCTTCAACCATCCTCCACAACTCTGTGGGCTTATGCTGGCCATCCCACTAAATCCCAAGGAATCCTCCCCCATGTCCCCATCACATTAGCCGAGAAGACAGTTCTGATTGACATAGAGGTTGTCAACTCTCAATTGAACTATAACCTTCTCCTCGGAAGTAGTAAAATGTACGCCATGAGAGTCGTAGCATCAACTGTCTTCTGTATCGTGATGTTCCCCCATGAAGGGAAAATCATGAAGGTTGACCAACTGACTTATCACAATTTACAAGGGCTCACGGTACCCGCCAACGTTATCCCTATGATCAACACCATTGATCTACAAGGGATGACCACACACGCCAATGTTGTCCCTGTATTCAACACCATGGTTGACAACATACCAGCCTCCCCATTGTTGAATGTGGGCCCTGGGTTGTTTGCCGATACCACTATGATGGCTTCTTTCCCCTTAGTATCACTACCGACACCAAATGGGACTACGAATTTATGCATGCTCTCATCCAGAACCACTGCACCCAAACAACAATCGCAGCCGCAACCCCAACCACAACCACAACATCGCCCGCAGCCATAACATCAACAACAGCTGCAACATCATCCATAGCCGCAACATTACGTGCAACCGCAACCACAACTTCATCCCCACATACAACCATTAGGGAGTTATCTGGGCTCCTCTCCAATCCACACAATTCCCTTCCTCTTTCCCCCACCTGGTGTCATGAGCAAGCCAGCAATGGCCACCCTAAACCTACCCAACTTTAAATCGGGAATTCCTGTGTGGTATCTTGATCCACCAGCTCAACCACCAATTCTTGAGGTAGTCTTAACCCCCGTGCAACCCATTACGGTCGAGTCTCATCCTTCACCCGGCCTGCAAAAACCAACCACTGCACCCGCACCCGCATAGCCCCACCCAAAAAGGGCTAGGGGAAAGAATGCAAAAGGTACCGCTGAACCTCGACAGATCCCGCCTTGCGCTGTCTATGAAGAACATGGCCATCCAACTCAGAACTGCCCTGAGATTCCTATAATCCACGCGCATTTGGATGACATGGATACAACCAAAAACCTTCCCGTGGTTGAAATTCCAAGCGTGCCAACAGTAAGAAACAAGTCATTGAGAACAAACCATGCTTGCGCCCTTTGCGGATTCTATGGAAACTATTCTCACCACTGCCAAGACTTGTCCGAGTTTCGAATGGCTTTAACCAACCTCCAACAACATCCCCTTGAATCTAAGATCACTTTGATTGAAGAAGTTCACCCCCCACCTCCTTCTTTAGATACCATGTCCATTTACATGATGTCTAGTTCTATGGACCCTCTTGTCTCCACCATCACTGACGGTCCATCAGACTTGTCTCTTTCGTTGTTTCCCTAGCCACAGCCACAACCTCAGTTACCAAGAAACAATGGGGTTCATTCCCACTTAACATGATCCTTTTCCTTTTCCTTTTCCTTTTCCTACCATCCGGGATCATGAGTAAGTATGTCTTGGCAACCCACAATATACAAGATTTCACATTGGGAGATCCTGTGTGGTACCTTCAACCACCTAGCCTACCTCTAATCCCCCAGGATGTGTTGATTCATGTCCATCCAATTGAGATGATGTTGCACCTACCTATAGGTCCATCAAAGACTCCTCCTGTCTCCAGGCATGCCCCTCTTCCTCCAACAGAAACTGGGGGCAAGGCCACAAAAACCACAACCAATACCATTTACATGATCTCTAGCACTAGTTTCCCTTCCATCTTGTCGGCTATGGAAGATCCACCTGATCCATCCTAAAACCACTTACGCGATGACGGAGAGATCTGTAAGACTGCCTTTGGTTTTACCCCATTCTCTTTAAACCATAGTGTGGAATCGATTCTTCCCATAAAAGACCAGATTATGCCATCCTACCTTGCCAATGACCTTCATCTCGGCAAGGGGGCATACCTCTTCGCTGACTCAGAGGGTCGACTCTTGAAGAAGCCGCACAACGGGCTCCACCTCAAGAGAGTCTATGCCTAATATAACCACTATGAGTCCCTTATAGTGTAGTTTTTTCCCTTTTTTTTTTTGCAATGTTTTTACCACAAATCAAAGACCCCTATTTGGGGGCAGCACCATCAGCTACTAAATCAGAGTCACTCAGAGCCTGTTCGAGACATCTCTCACACCTTCGAGCCCAAATTTCCATCTCCTTATGAGACCATCGTCTCATGTTTAATAAGTAATTTTCAAGACCACTACCTGGAAGTTACCTCGATTTACGAGCCACACCATGGTGATACAAGTGTCTGCGAACCTGTACTTGCATCACACTTTCCTACCGCTACTCATGCAGGTTCTTGGGCCACCACCTGTCAAGGAACATCATTTTGGTTTTTTTAACATATAGTTGTCTACTCCATCCACCGCACATTATGTAGATATCCGGACCATCATCCGGAAAACGGATCATTTCCTTTGCATGTATTTGGCATATAACTGCCTCTGGACTTGCACTCACATCACATGTAGTCAAGTCCATCCAACACAATTCACACACGACTCTCCTGACCTCTGTTCAAGAGCCACCTCGGTTCGCATGCCTCTGCCACACTGACTCACGTGCCTCTTCCACGATCTATCTTGTGCATGTATTGGTATGTTTAAGAGCCACCTGCTTCTTTCAAGCTCTTTTCTGACTCCTAAAAGAATGAAAAGATTGTCGAGCACAGCTGCTTCCTTTCTCGCTCATTAAAGTATAGGAAAGGGCATCTACATTGTCTCGTATATCTCCTTTTGTGGACTATGTAGACCATCAAATGAAAAGGACCACCTTGGCATATTCAAGCCAAGACCATTCCCCTCTGCATACTTTTATGCTTTCTCGGGCAAAGGGGCTGAAATTTACGAAAACGCTCACCATGGGTTGTCGTTAAGCTCTTTTCCAGCCTTCTCATCAAGAAAAGATTGCTGAGCAAACTTGGTTCCGTTCATGCTCGTAAAAGTATCTGAATGACCGTCTAGTCATTATAGGTTTAACCTTTTACAGCCTGAATGGACTACCAATGGTAAAGAAGTCTCTCATCCCCTACAAGATGGGCGAGCTCTCCTGTGTATACTTTTATCCTTTTTCAAGCACAGGAGACTACCAATGAAAAAGAGCCCCCATTGGTGTCTTCTTCATGCTTTCAAACTCTCTAAAATTGAAAGCACCGTCGAGCATTTACTTTCTAGGGCTCGCCAAAAATCCACGATATTGTACCACAATGGTGTCTCTACACACCACCCCACAGATAACAATTTGGCAGAATTCCCACTTTGGGTCACCTTTGTTTAGAGTACTCTGCAATGTGTCTTCCTTGGATCCCATCAACATCAAAAGTGTCTACCTCCCCCAAGTATTTCCCATCTGCAGTAACATTCCTGGTATTACAGCTATGATCCCATTCCCATGAATCAGTTTCATTCAATACCTAGTCCGCCCTGTCGTCATACTCTGAACAAAGGAATTTTGAGTCTACTACACTCCCCCTGCCCCTGTTCAACTCTTTCCCTCCCCCCCCCCATTCAATAGGTCAGTCCGCAGATTTTCTCACATCTTTTGGTTATCTCCCTCACTCTTCTGGTCAAGGAAACAGCATTTCCTTTACCAGGGGCAGGTCTCCCTCTGTCAACGACAACACACATATTCCAGGGGATAGACCCATAGGTCCCTATATCTTGGTTTCATTAACCTCATTGATGAGTTCCTTGGACCACTTGAAAGGAGTACTTAGTGCCTCTCGGGATGATTGTTTCTCACGTGCTCAACTCCAACTACATCATCGCACCGTTGAGATTCATACAGGGTATTGGTCCGTACAGTATTTGGTCAAAGACCCCAGATGTCACTTGATTCTAGCACATAGATGAGTTTATTCGAGGGACCTAATCAAGTTTATGTCCCTTGTGATTTATGGGTTGCATTGGAGACAGTGTTCAAAAGCCCCAGCAGCACTTCTATATAGATTTATGATTGATGCAGCATACTTGTACCATAGAGACTCTGACTCTCCATCAGTGAGTCCATACAGCTATGTACCATCCCATATCCAGCAGGCTATCAGTCATGAAGATATAGCATTCCATGAGAATGCCATGGGTCTAATGTAACAGTTCTTAAAATAAGTATTGTATTCAGCCTCTCATCGAGGCAACCACTATGTGTCATCAGTTGTACATGATCGGCTCTCGTATTATAGAGCATAGATCACATTATTCTTTTGACATTGTTATGAGCATGGGGATGCCCACCTCATCCATATACATGTCACACATTATTTGTATCTCACCCATTGATGGGAACCATATTAATACAAAAACCAAAAGCCACCATGTCACAGCCCCGGAAGCACCACCTCTCCGCAAAAAATCCTATGATGTTCGTCGGCCATACGATGAGCTCCTACCCTCACACATCAGGGGGAAATCTGTTAACCCAAAAAATCCCTCACTCAGCTCTACATGGTCTACACCACCTAAGGACACCCATGCATGACCCTCATTTCACCCTGTTGGACCCCCACACCCTCAAAAAGGCTTAAGAATAAGAAAAAGGGCTTAAAATCCCCTAAAGAGAGCCAAAATAGCTCTCATAGGGGCTAAAGCCTCCAAAAAGGGGCTAAAACCCCTCAAAGGAGCTTAAAACCCCAAAAGGAGCTAAAGATAGGGCAAAAGGGGATAAAAGCCCAAAAAAGGGGCTAAAGCCCCAACCAGGGGCTTAAAACCCTAAAAAACCCCAAAAAAGCTATAAATAGAGGGGTGGGGGTCACTCTCAAATCATTCCTTCCTTCCCTATTGTTATGATGTCGAAGTGAGTGCCTTGAGACCATTTGCCTCTCAAGCCATTCACTCTCCCTCTCCCCCATCCTTCCATTGAGCCATAGCTCCCCCTTCCAAGAGAGGTGCTCTCCCAGCTAGGGCATGGTAGCCCATTCAAACCAGAAGGTATACCTGTCTTGTTTTATGTCTTTGCTTTGGTAGTTTGCTTAGTTTTTGTTTTCTAACCTATCTTTGTTTGCAGGTTTATTGCTTAACATTTTTTTGCAGGTATTTTGGTTTATGTTCTAAGAGTTGTATGCAGGGCCTTGGAGTTTAAAACCTAACCTTGTGTGCAGAGGGGTTTCATTGCATTTCGTTTTCTGTGCTGTTTCATTTTTCTTGCATCCACCACCAGGAACCTATCCTTCTGTCCTATAGACGGAAGGTAGCCATTCATTCCCTGTAGCAAGGGAGAAATCCCTGCTACAACTTTGATAATGTCTTTCCCTTGCAGCTCCAAATTTAATGAGAGTAAGGAGTCCCAGAAGTCTAGCTTATATCTATAATGGGTAGTTCCATAAACATTACAAATAAATATGGAGTCTTGAGTTATTTTGTTTTTAACTTCTACTAAAATCTAATGAGTGTTTTCTTTTGCTAGTCTTATTTTGTATTTATCTGTCTACAGAAAGTTGCAATTCCACCTGAGGTGTCTCTTGATCTAATGGCCTTTCCAATGTTGTTTTTCCAGAAGAGGTATTTCGGTTCATTACCCCTTCTTCTAGCATCGTATTCTCTTGAACAAGCAGAATGACCAGTTTCTCAAAATTTAAGATATTTTTCAAGGCTTCCACCTTAATTGATCCTCCCAGACCTATGCAATTCCAAGAGACCAATTTCATTATTTCTTGGATTTGTGAGATCCTTCTCGGGATATGAAATATTTTATTCTAGAAGATTTGACATTATATAGAAGTTTTGTATCCTCTATGCTTAGATGTCTTCCTAGTTCCAATTCGCTCTCTGCATCTTTCTCTTGATGTTGTCTTTGAGATTTTCTTCCCCGCGTGGCTAGGGATGGTCCTAGTTTTTTTTTTCCCTGGGTCTCTTGAGATGATGATTGACCTAGAGTTGGAGAATTTGGATTGATTCTGCTATGCTTTACCATTTCTCCCCAAGTTCCCCCATGGGAGGCGGATCCTTCAGGTGCCTTTTCTGTGTTCTCTTCATCTACTGCTACCATATCTTCCCAAGTTCCTCCAGGGGAGGCCGACCCATTAGGTGCTTTCCCAGTGATCTCTTCAACAACTGCTAGAGAGAGTGTAGTAGGGGATTGAGTCCTACTATCTTATATTATGTCTTCATTAGTTTGGTTTTCAAGATCCGGGTTTTCTCCTTCTTCATTCTGGAGAGAGTCAAATTGATTGCTTGTAAAGGCTCCCTTGTTCTTTGTAGGTTGCTCCTGAATTTTTTCTTGTTGTTTTCCAGGGTTATAAGCAGAGGTAGGGTTTTTTTGGTTCCCTCTCTTAGTTTTTTTCCATCCCTCTTCGTGATTTTTCTCAGCTTCTTCCTGGGTATATTTAGGGAAATTCTTTATGAAATGTCCATATTTGTGGCATTATCTGCACTTAAAGGAGAGTTGTTCATAATCAACCTTCTGATAAAATTCCCATCCTTCCATGAATAAATTTAATCCTTCTGGTAGTCCTTTCTCTAGATCTACTTCCATGTAGATCCTAGCATAGGAGAATAGAGGGCCTTTTGGTTCGGCTTTGTCGATGAATATGCCTAGATATTTTTCGATAGTCTAGAGGGCTTCATCGTTCCAGCAGTGCAGAGGTAAATGCGGGAAACAAACCCAAACCAGAACTATTGAGGGAACGTATTTTTCTAGATTGAAGGAGAGATTCCATCAATTGAGTTAGAGACCTATTGGTCTCGTGAATTAAGGGCTGCTTCAAAAAATGAGATCTTAATCTTCCTTGTTTTCAAATAAAAAAGTGTAGAATCCATTGCCACAAAAACAATGTTGCAATCCCCTAGTAATGAGAGGCATCCTAGTTTTTAAAGATCCATATCTCCATGGATTTTGGTGAGGGCCAGATCCTTGAGAACTGGCCAATGAGTCCTCGATCGCTTAAAGCAAGAGCTTTCATATGTGAAATTGTCGACGTTATTTGGACTTTGGGTGTAGCGATGCGTTTGAAAAAAGAAGAGGATGGAGGTAACGTAGTAGGAGGAGCAGGGGTGGAGGAAACTAAGGCTGGAAAGTAAGATCCAGGCTGCGATGAGGCTCCTGTGGGGGAGGATCCGGCGAAGGAGGAGAGGCCATGGCCATCTCGTCATGATCCTGATCTCGAGTTCAGCAGAGCTCCTTGCAGTAGTCGTTGTTTCAATCATTCAAAAATTCACTAAAACTAATTTATATATGTATCAATATATAATAATTGATTTAGATTTTATTAATTAATGTAAATTTATAATAACATAATTCTATGAAAATCTAATAATTTTTATAACCAATATTTATATACTATTTTAGAAATTAGATATATTCATTCACAAACTCAAATTACATGAATATTTGATATCTTAAATCTTGCATAGTTTTGAAATTATTATTCAATTCAAAAATATTCTAATCTTATTAAATCAAATTTGCAAAAAATAATATTAGAAAAGTAATACAACAATCCTTTAAAAATAATAACATTATTACATCAATAATTAATTACAATTTTTTTAACACTAGCTAGCTTTAAACCTCATTTTTAGAGGGTATAAAATGTGTTCCTTAAATGTGGACTAAAGTTATATTATGTAGTGAAGATCATCATGTTTAACAATAATTAATAAGTTTGGAGAATGCAACTTTTAAGTTTACAATTGAGAGAAAAATGTTGTTCTTTTAATTAAGTGTTTGTATTTCTTCTTATTAGAGCTTTGGTATTTGTCATTGTAAAGTGGGTTATTGTCAAAAAAATTAAAATGTTCAATGATAAATTGATAGGTCATGTTGATGTGCATATTTACATTTTTTTGTCATGTTCATATCCATATATTATAATAATATTACATGGTGATACTTAACTTTTTGTTATGATGTTTGTCAATTAGAGTTATAAAATAAAAATATTCATTTGTGTTTATCATTTGCATATATAATTAAGTTATACACACCATTATGCGATGAAGTGTTAATTTCCTTATTAAAAATAAGGTTACACACACACACACATTTAATTCTCAACATATTGTTGTAACAAAATAAAATATTATTATGTGTGTATAATATTATGACAAATATTACTACATTATTAAGAAAATTACAATAATTTATAATATTCATAGAAATTAGATAAGAACAATATGAACACCAAATATAATAAAAATTTATTACATAAACATAATATTATGACAAACTATAATAATAAAAAGAAGTATAAACATGATACTATGACAAATTATAGAACAATCATAAATCATAGAGTTGTCACAAATCCATCCATAATTTGCAATGCAATTTGTGATGTTTTTTACTACTAAATAAAAAACTGGTAATTTAAAGACCCACATGATTTTGAATAGTACAAACTTCTTTTAATACATAAGCATACCATCATCATCATTTTAGACACCTAACAAACATAAACATCATGATCATGCCATCTGTTAATGCAAAAAATTGCTCACTTAGCTCTACATGGTCTAAAACCACATACATACATCATTTTCCTACCATGTTTCCCTTACCTTTGACCTTCACAACTATGGTTTACCTTCATTCTCTCTCAAAAAAGGCCAAAAAGCCCAAAAAGGGGTGGCAGAAACCCAAAATAGGGCTAAAACCCCAAAAAAGGCTTAAAACCCTAAACATGGCTTAAAACCTAACTAGGGTTTCAAAACCCTAAAAGAGAGATGTTGGAGATATTTACCACCATACACACTCTTTTTGGTCAAATTGGCCTAGTTAAACCACTGTCCTAAGTATAATTGACATAAAATGACATCAGTGGAGCATTAATTGACATCATCCAGTCACACCCACGCCTACCTACAGTCAAAGGAGGCTCACTTAGCCTTCTCCTACAGTCAAGGAGGCTAACTGGAGCACTCTGGGGGTGATCTGAGTGATATCAATGCACCTAATTGCTAACTAGTGGTTACAATCAGTTCAACCAGTCAGTTAAGGCGCCTCCTCTCATTAAATATATTATTTACTGATTATTTATTATTATTTAATGATCTGGAGTCAACAGGGGCGCCTCCACCAACTTCTGATTATCAGTTCAGCTTCAATTAACCTCACCGGGGTTCATTGAAGTGATTGAAGCACTAGCACTTGATGGTTGGCTTGTTATGACATGTGTTTGATCTCTTTCGGTTGAGATTCAGTCATTTATTGCACTTTGAATTAAGTTAGGGTTTGGTGAGTCAATTAGGGTTTTGGTCAAGTGGTTAACAGAGTGTGAACCAATGGCTTACAGTCAGTTAAGCTAGACTCACTCATTGAATTCGAATGACCTCCTTAGGTATTCGAATTCCTCATTGATTCAAGCTATTGCTTGACATTGTAATTGTAACTATTCATTCTTTATGTGAATACAGAGTGGCTACTATTCCTGTAGACCAGTTACACCATTTCATGAGTTATTTGTTGATTATTTCTTGATGAGATTGATTATTTGTTCCTAGATCAATGTGCAAGATTAATAAGAGAAAAGGTCAAAAAACCTAAAAACATATTATAAAAATAGTGTGAAGGTCTCTATTAAGAAGATTCTTATCCATTTTTTCCATTATTCTATTCTATGAGTACGGTGAGAAACCATTATTCTCAAAGTATTCACACCATTTTTTCCAATCATTCCATAGCCCCACCATCTCCCATCCGGTACGTTGGCACATCCTCCGTACCAACCAGCCTATGGAGAGGCGGTCCATTTTCGAGTTTGGTTATGGTGGCCCATTTTCAAGAGAAAGAAGGTATATTTGTCATGTATTTTTTTTATTTAGTTTAGTCGTAGATGTGTAGTTGATTTATTGTTACCGATATTCTTTGTTGTTTTACCTTTCTTCCATGAAATATACCCTCCTATCCCATTGACATAAGGGAGGTGACTTTGCACGTAACAGGGATGAAAACTCCGCTACAATTTTGGTGACCTTACTGGGTCGATCCTCTTGCATCCCTTGTTTTGTAGGTGTTTCTTTTCTTTTTACTCACAGCTGTTACTGATCGAACCCCCACGCGGTCGATCCGAACCTATACGGCACTAGTTCCTGCCCCCCTCGACCCTTGTCGACTTTTTGTGCTTGATTTTTTCCCGTGCAGCCCAAGTCACACCTTTCGGGCCAAAAGCCGCAACCTAGTCACATACTTTTTCCCGTTAGGCACGACCCAAGTCACGGCCTTAGCCCCGTAAAGTGCAACTTGCTTCACAAGGCCAAGTCGAGGCTATTTTTTATGTGTGAGCGACCCAGTTTCCTTTGTTTTTTCTGTTTGAGTGACCCATTCGCAGCTGTCCACCAGTTAAGTGTGGCCTGTCTATTTCTGAGCTGATTTGCTTATGTTTTCCTGCTTTGTCTGTATTTTATAAGTTGGAAACTAACCCACTTTTTTGGCCCCTGCTCCTCTACTCGGTCATCACCCTCTGGGGTCTTCTGAGATATAACGGCGGGTTGAGTAAGTTTTAGTAATAGGCATCAGCTTTACTATTTTATTTTCAACTAAAAACAAGTGATTTTGGAGGGTACGAGGAGTGAGAGACTGTTAGGAGTCTCACGGTGTTAGCTTCCTCCTTGTTGAGCACTAAGCACTTGGTGTTTGACCTATGGATCTATGGTTGGACTTATTTCCACTTTGTTGAGAGCCCAGCACTCCCTCTTTGATTTGAAGGATACTAATTTGGCGTAGTCACACTATTGGTTTGCAAACATAACAATCAGTTTCCTGAACCTATTTTCAGACACTTGTCTGTCTTGCACATTGTTCAGATATGATTTTACCTTTCATACCTGCTTTGGTACAACCCTTTTCTTGTTTCTTGCAGGAAATCCATTGTTATTTATTTATTTCATATTTGAAAGTAAAAGTTTCATACACAAGTGCACACATACTCACATCAATAATCAAACACGCTTGCTTCATGACATTGAGCAAAACCTTAAAAGTAACCAAATTTACTTAATAAAATTCGGTTTGGGACATAAGTCTCATCCGCAACAACTGTGGGAAGTACTTCGGATTTTCCCTAAAACTCATAGTGAGGAGTACCACAGGAACCCCAAAGTAGTTGGACATTGAGAGGACCTACCAAGTGAAATGGGAAACGACCCCTACCGGATTGACTAGATACCCACCTATGAGAAAAACCAAAGCGTTGTCTTCAGACAGTCTTGTTGGTCAAGTCACTCCTTTTGAGCCAATAGGAAGTCGATTTAAACCAAGGTCCATATTCATTACCTGTTACTACTACAGCCATCATTTCTTCACCACGGTATTCCCATCGAATTAGGGGGCACTCCCCTCAGTTTGGTTCTTTTGACCGTCACGGTCGGAACTGTCACATGCCCAGATTTGCAAAACAATTTTTTGTTATTAAGGAACATTATGTTATATTTTATGTTAAAGTTTGTAATTAATGACCAAGTGGGGTCAAGGATAATTTAATGTATTGCAAAATATTTTATTAATAAATAAATAAAAGATGAGACAATAGCTTAGGGAAGCTGTTAAATGAGTGTTTACTGGTCGCTTGGTGGAGGAGACTAGGTTGATAGTAGATTGACATGTGGCAGCATCCTCAAACTACTTCTAGCTGTTGCAGATGGAAACTTTCCTATTTTTGTGGTCATGATTCCCCAAGAAAGTGGAATAGGAGAAGGTGGCTCATTAAGTAAAAACTGGCCCAAAAGACCTAGGCATGCTAATAAAACTTCCCATTGAAGACAGTTGAGGCTGCTCATTCTGGATTTGTGATCATTCTGAGTGAATGAAGTGCACATGTGAATTCGATGGAGGGGACTAGCTGAAGTAAGTTTGAGGGGATAAGTGCTGAAGACTGAACTAGTACATCTATTCTAAGTTGAGTTCATACTGTTGTAAGCAGACCAAGTAACTACTGAACACTCAGTGGAGTTGCAGAGGATTTCAAGACTACATTTCTCACCCAGTACTCTACCAGGAGGACTAAGAGACAAGCTTGGGGGTCCTAAGAAGTGCAGTCCGGCTCTTCTCCGAGAGTTGGTTGGGAGGAACAACCTCCTTAAGTTGTTGTCACCTCTTCTATACTTCCAGGTTTTGCTTAGTTTAGTTATCTTATTTATTCACTACATCTGGAAAGTTTAAGAGTTTTCATTATTATAGTATATTGATTTTTTATTTGTGTTAAGGGATCAATAGGAAAAATTATATATGTTGTGAAAATTAGTAATTAACTAGATTAGGGTAAATCAGTAAAGAAAGTTTCTCAGTAATTTGATCAATAGGAAAAATTACCTAAAATGTATTTTTTGGCACGCTTTTTGTAAGGCAGTACTCTAGTACAGCAAGTATATTTATTTCAAATAGGTAGATTTAATTAAACTTGAATGCAGATGCAAATGATTACTTTCTACAGGGTTTTGTGAAAATTATTAACAGAACTTTAGCTGTATTTGTATTATCTATTGAAAGTATTTAAATTAACTAGTTAAAGGTAGAGGAATAAATTTAAATATTATACACTAGTATGTATAATATTTTATACAATAAAAATAGTAAAGTTACAAATTATAAATGTAGTAAGTAGACCTAAATAAATAATATATAAACAGTAAAATATATAAACTAGGTTTAACTTAGTAAAACAGTATATTAAATTAACTATTTACCTAGTTAGTTCTTTCATGAGAAAATGTAAACTAGGATTACTGAAACAAAAACACTAGCTCTATAAACCATTAAGAATAATTAGGGTCTACAAAAGATCTGTTTTTCACAACAGAATAAAGTAAAAATTTATAATACTAAAACCTAGCAGTATATTCCAGAAAATTACAAAAAAGAAATACTTCTTTATAATCAATCCCATTTCCAGAATTTATTACAGTATTATTAATTTTATTGCTAGCAAAATAATTATTAACCAAATATTATTAAAATATAGTCCTTTAATAAGAAACAAAATATCTTACTGATCTAGTTAACTCTGTCCATCGAAAAAGTAAATAACATTAAAATAGTTAAATAAACCAAATTAACATAAATATAAACCAAGCTAAAATATTGTTGAATCAACAATAAGTTGTGAAAAATCCTTTTAATAATAAAAAGGAAACTGAACAAACTGAGTCTCGGCTCACATTTTTTATTTATCAGACAGAGCTTAAAAGGTTACATGAAAGTATCAATACTTAAACAGGGTTCTCAAAAATTGAAAACAACCATCTGTTCAGCTACGAAATCCCTTTATCAAAGCTAGTAGTGCTGTAATAATAACCCTTCAAGTTTCTTTAAAAACCATAATCAGATCTTCGTGAAACGACCAAATGGCCTGACAGTAAAGTCACGGCTTAAAAGCTAGTTTTAAAATTATTACCATACATTCAACTAAAGACGAGAAGGCTCGAAACTAAATATGTAAGTCACGGCTATGAAAGCCTTACACTCACATTACAAATAGCCACTAGGGATTTTAAAAATAGAATTTAAATGGAACAAACAGAGAAAGTAAATACCACGGCCGAACCAACAACCACAACACATGGCAGTGCCATAAAAATTCACCTCACAACTGTGCAGGAGAAAAACCCTAGGTGAAACCGACGCTTACCAGTTTCAAAGCCTTCGCAAAATCTCTGTTGATGAAGTTAACAATACTTCGAGCCACCGTGATGAGCCTGCACAAACAAGACCAAAAGAAGATGGTTAATACTGAAATCCATAAATAAATAAAACTAAAATTATTCAAAGCAGTAAAACTAGTCGAAATTCTTACCTAGAGCACGGTGCAATGGCTGAATGTAGCAGTCTTACCATGCTTCCCTTGTGAGCATTACAAACTGAAGTGGAACCCTGCCAACATAAACATGCAAGTGTGCGGTATTCAAGATGGAGTCTCAGGCCGCGGCAAGATAAGACCAAAACCCTCATGGAGGAATGAGCAATCATTAAGAACTCAGTTCACATAGTGAACAAACCCCATCACACTCTTTACTAGTTTAGAGTTCCAACTCTCACAGTAACACGAAGGTGAAATCAAACCCTCAGTACTCTCAACACAGTTAAAAAACCACCTCACGATGACAGAAAGACTATTTACTCACCCTTCTACACCAGCTCATAAGGCTAACAAAGGTCTGTGTGCCTTTTTAATGGAGGTTCGACACCAAACATGGTGGCCACGAGCTCTCAGCTCAGCCACTCCACAACCCAGATAAAACAAAGCGCATTTTCAGGGTTGAAGCCAGTTTTATAGCATCTCAAGTCAATGTAAAAACCTAATCATCAACCACCATCCACATGTCCTCCAAAAGCATTTGCAAATTATCGGTAATGAGCTATGGTTTGAGAGTTTCGTTTATATCCTGTATAATCATTTCAGATACAATTCAAAACCTTATATAAATCATTGCATAGTAACAATATTTGTTCCTTGTTTAGATTTCTTGGTTTATAACCATAGGATAGTAAAAAAATTGAAAAGTGCTCATTTTACTAGAAAACTTGGAATAACAATATTCTATCTATATTCTTCTTAGTATTATACAATGTTTACATTTGATAATAGTAAGACAACAATGATGGAGGTAAATTAACCTTCCCTAGAAGTACATAACCTTGGATCTTGTCTTTGGAAGGTGTTCATTTACAATATGGTTTGCGTATAGTTTTAATTATAAGCCTAAACATTTATAAGAGTCCCTCATGTAAATTAATTCCTTCTTTGACAATGGCAGTTTACAAATCAAGGAAGATAAACTAGTTTTATGAAGACACCTAATCATAGGAAACCTGGAGCAAGGATCAATATGTAAATACATTTTAGAAAGCACAATATATTTATTGAAACCAAGAGCTCATATAAAATAAAGTTTTATATACAAGAAAACTAAGTAATAAAACATGATTTAGAAAATCACCAACATGGAGTATTTAAAGTTTGAAACAAGAACTCAAGTAGATATGAACATAACCATATTCCAATTTCTAAACGACAAAGATGTAGCTATGGATGAAAGTATGTATAACATATCTTCTCGTTTATTAAATTACTTAGGCCACTAAACTCTTATTGGCAGGAGTAGAAATGTTCTTAATCTATAACATCCCCAAAATGAAAGATAAGCATATAATTGAAAATACAAGAAGGGAGATTATTTGGATCAAGTACTATAGTGGTAAACTTGACTACACATAACCCATCCTTTCACAGTATTGTTTTACCATCATTTATGCAGTTTGATAACATTAGAAATACCAACAATACCTTCTTCAAGGTCAAGCTGCAAACAAACATTTTTACTAGCATTTATCCTATGCTAGTTGAATATTATACTCGATCTGGATATTTTTATTGGTAACAACACTGCTTACCTGTTTAGAACCTATAAAAGAAGCATCATTCCACTGCGTTAGCTGTAAGCTAAGTAAGCCCCGACCTCATCTAAGATTCTTTCCTACTTGACAAAAGAAAGTAATAACACACTTAGTATCAGAGGAAGATGTAGTTTCCTTTCTGGATTTCTAAAACATAAATTGATGTGTTTAAACATCCCTAACATAGCACTTCAAGATAAACTAATAAATTATATAGAGCTAATGGAATATAATACTCTTTGTTAATTATGACTGTTTGAGTATCCATTAACAGTTATTGGTTCATTGGCAATGACAACCTTGAACATTTTATGTTACATGAAAAATTTTAAATTTTTATGAATTTTTGGGTTATTACATGTGGTATCAAAGCACAAGGTTCAAACACTGGGCCTGAATGTGGCTCAACTTGCATAAATAAAATAGTAGATTTAAAACACGTATACTAAATTTTATTTTTATTTTGAATTACTCTACAGATAATTTTTCTGACTTAACTACAGGTATGGAAGGATTGGAAGAAAATGCGGATGAGGAGTCCCCATTTACTGAACGAAGTAATTCTAAAAGAGAACCTATATAGAAGAAATAACTAATAACTCATATGAATTACTACAAACAGTCAAGGAACTAAGAACAGAGATGGAAATGGTAAAAAAGGAAAATGAGAGAATTTTGAGAGCTCAGGAGGAACTAAAGCATATTTTAATGGAAAGATTTTAGAATGAGGAAAAAGATCAATGAATAGAGTCTAAAGATATGCGTTACCAACATAAAGATAAAAAGACTAAACAGTTTAAAATCAAAATTAGCTCATCTTCTGAGGTTTATGGCAATCCACATAAAAATAATTATCAAAATGCTAATGATAATAGCGAAGATAATCATCATACAAGAAAGAGAAAGTTTAAACCTTGTGAAGAAATCTCTAGAGAATTCAAGAAAATCAAGCCACCAACCTTTAATGGTGAAACTGAGAAGGGAGAAGAGGCAGAATCATGGCTATCTGGGATGAAGAAATATTTTCAAATTTATAATTACTCTTATCAACTGAAAGCCAGAATGGCTATTTATAACCTCACTGGGAAGGCAAATATTTGGTGGCAGGACCTAAAAAGAGTAAAAGGTATTAGGGAGAAAAACATTAACTAGAGTATGTTTAAGAAATATTTTAAGAAGAAATTTTTGTTTGAACAGTACTATGAGGAGCGAGCTAAGGAATTTTATGAATTAAAACTGGGAACAATGAACATGAAAGAACTAAACAGTAAATTTCTAAGTCTGCTCAGATATATGCCTTATATCATGGATGAGAAGCCTAAGGTACAGTGGTTTCTTAGTTGTTTACCCTATCATATAAAAGACATAATTGAGTATGACAATCCAAAAACTTTAGAAGAAGCAATGAGAAAGGCGAATTTATGTTATGAACAGAATTGCAAAAAGGAAAGTATGACAAACTGGAAGGCAAAAAGAACTAACAATTTTGAACAGAAGAAGAAATGTTTTGTACCTAACCAAAATTTTAAGAATAATAACACACGAAATTTTCCTAGTAAAAATTTCCAAGGGAACAAAAGTAATTCACAGACAAATCCAAATGCTCAAAGAAATAAAGAATCTGTTAATAGTCATAGTAACTATACCAAGAATTTTGAACGAAATGAACTAGTAAAGTGTTGGGAATGTAATGGTCCTCATTATGCATCAGTTTGCCCCAACTGGAAGAAGACTGTTAGCAACATACATACGATATAGGAGGAGATGATTGTCGGTGATCTAGCAAGGACAATGCCTAGGATCAATGCAGCACTGGAGAACAGGCAAGCGGATTACCAAACTTCCATGGTGGAAGTGGAAGGTAAGCTGAATCAAATACCTATATCTATTTTAATCGATCCAAGGGCTAGTTTAATCTATATTTCTCCTTATTTAGTAGAAAAGTGTAAGTTATCAGTAGAAAAGTTTGCAAATTCTTGGTTAGTCCAGCTAGCTTCTGGTGCAAAGAGAAAGGTAATTAGCTTTGTTAAGAATTGTACAGTAAAAATGGATCAGTTTGAAACCTCTGTTAAGCTTAATTTTTTACCTTTAGGTTCATATGATATGTTAATAGGTATGGATTGGTTGGAACAGCTTAGGGTAGTCCTGAAATATTTTGATAAAACATTTACTTGTGTAAGTAACGATGGATAAATAATAAGTGTAAAAGGAATCCCTAGGAAAACAACTATGAGACAAATTTCTACTTTGCAGCTTAAGAGAGTTGTTCGGAAGGGTTGTAAAGCCTTTGTTGTAACAATAATTAACGAAGAAAATACTAGTAACAAGGATAAATTAAAACTTGAAGATATTCTAATCCTAAGGGAGTATTTGGATGTATTTCCGGAAGAAATTCCAGGACTACCTCCGAAGCAGGAGTTAGACTTTACTATTGAGCTGGTACCTGGTGTAGTTCCCAGCTCAAAATCCCCTTAGTAGATGAATATACTGGAATTAAATGAACTAAAGTCCCAGTTAAAAGAACTCATTGATAAGAATTATATTAGACCCAGTGTCTCTCCATGGGGAGCACCTGTTATTTTTGTTAAAATGAAGGACGAAACTCTACAATTATGTATAGATTACTGTCAACTAAATAAAATGACTATCAAAAATAGATATCTGTTACCCCACATAGATGATCTGTTTGATCAGCTACATGGAGAAACAGTATTCTCGAAGATTGATTTATGATCTGGTTACCACCAAGTCCGAATCAAAGATGAAGGCATCTTTAAAACAGCTTTTAGGACCCGGTATGGTCATTACGAGTTTGTTGTTAGGCCATTTGGGCTTACTAATGCCCCAGCTATCTTTATGTGTTTGATGAATAATATAATGCATAAATACCTTCATAATTTTGTGGTCGTATTCATTGATGACATCTTAATTTAATCAAAGTCTGAAGAAGAACATAAAGAACATTTAAAAATTGTCTTACAAGAGTTACAAGAACATCAACTCTATGCAAAATTTAGTAGCAGGCAAGTGTGCAGTATTCAATATGGAGTCTCAGGTCGTGGCAAGATAAGACCAAAACCCTCATGGAGGAATGAGCAGTCATTAAGAACTTAGTTCACACAGTGAACAAACCGCATCGCACTCTTTACTAGTTTCGAGTTCCAACTCTCACAGTAACATGAAGGCGAAATCAAACCCTCAGTGCTCTCAACACAGTTAAAAAAACACCTCATGATGGCAGAAAGACTGTTTACTCACCCTTCTACACCAGCTCGTAAGGCTAACAAAGGTCTGTGTGCCTTTTTAATGGAGGTTCAACACCAAACATGGTGACCACAAGCTCTGGGCTCGGCCACTCCACAACCCAGACAAAACAAAGGGCATTTTTAGGGTTGAAGCCAGTTTTATAGCATCTCAAGTCAACATAAAAACCTAATCATCAACCACCATCCACGTGTCCTCGAAAATCATTTGCAAATTATGGGTAACGAGCTATAGTTTGAGAGTTTCGTTTATATCATGTATAATCATGTCAGATACAAGTCAAAACCTTACATAAATCATTGCATAGTAACAATATTTGTTCCTTGTTTTGATTTCTTGGTTTATAAACATAGGATAGTAAAAAAATTGAAAAGTGCTCATTTTACTAGAAAACTTGGAATAACAATAATCTATCTATATTCTTCTTAGTATTAGACAATGTTTACATTTGATAATAGTAAGACAACAATGATGGAGGTAAATTAACCTTCCCTAGAAGTACATAACCTTGGATCTTGTCTTTGGAAGGTGTTCATTTACAATAGGGTTTGTGTATAGTTTTAATTATAAACCTAAACATTTATAAGAGTCCCTCATGTAAATTAATTCCTGCTTTGACAATGGCACTTTACAAATCAAGGAAGATAAACTAGTTTTATGAAGACACCTAATCATAGGAAACCTGTAGCAAGGATTAGTATGTAAATACATTTTAGAAAGCACAATATATTTATTGAAATCAAGAGATCATATAAAACAAAGTTTTATATACAAGAAAGCTAAGTAATAATACATGATTTAGAAAATCACCAACATGGAGTATTTAAAGTTTAAAACAAGAACTCAAGTAGATATGAACAAAACCATATTCCAATTTCTAAACGACAAAGATGTAGTTATGGATGCAAGTATGTATAACATATCTTCTCTTTTAGGAAATTACTTAGGCCACTAAACTCTTATTGGCAGGAGTAGAACTATTCTTAATTTATAACATCCCCAAAATGAAAGATAAGCATATAATTGAAAATACAAGAAGGGAGGTTATTTGGATCAAGTACTATAGTGGTAAACTTGACTGCACATAACCCTTCCTTTCACAGTATTGTTTTACCATCATTTATCTTGTTTGATAAAATTAGAAATACCAACAATACCTTCTTCAAGGTCAAGCTTTAAACAAACATTTTTACTAACATTTATCCTATGCTAATTGAATATTATACTCAATCTTGATATTTTACTGGTAACAACACTGCTTACCTATTTAGAACATGTAAAAGAAGCATCATTCCACTGTGTTAGCTGTAAGCTAAGTAAGCCCCAATCTCATCTAAGATTCTTTCCTACTTGACAAAAGAAAGTAATAACACACTTAGTATCAGAGTAAGATGCAGTTTCCTTTCTGGCTTTCTAAAACATAAACTGTTGTGTTTAAACATCCCTAACATAGCACTTCAAGATAAAATAATAAATTATATAGAGCTAAAGAAATATAATACTCTTTGTTAATTATGACTGTTTGAGTATCCGCTAACAGTTATTGGTTCATTAGCAATGAAAACCTTGAACATTTTATGTTACATGAAAAATTTTAAATTTTTATGAATTTTTGGGTTATTACAGGAACCCTGTTTGAAAACTCTCCTCGCCTTCAGAAGGACACATAGCCTCTGATTCCAATTCGGACTCCTACCACTCCGAACCAAACCTGTTCACTACACTATCTAGCCCCATGGATGGCACAAATCCTGATCCCTTCTTGGAGGGGTAAGTGGTGGTGGAACTATGTCCTTGCCACCCATCATCATAGGTATCCCTGTCAGTGCTACCACCACCACTACGCATGTTTTTGTAGTTACGATACCCATTAGTGGCAGCCTCACACTAGTTACCACGATTCCTATTGTACCACCTTACATATCTGGGGGAAGTGCCCCTTCCATGACCATTCTGATTATGCCTACTATGGGAGGTCAACCTCATATACCCCCAGCCATGCATGGACATCATACTCCTAAAAAATCTGGCACCATTGTCGGTCCATCCCGATCCAACCTCAGTTCTAACCTACCATTTATGGCTCGTCTTAACTTGCCATATTTGGCTAGGTTAACGAATGACCCCATCAGTCATCAACCTCATTGGCCTCCCATGCCGACCAAACTTCCTTCAGACATCCCAAATTTTGAGGGAAAGGCAGGCGAGGACCCCCAAAACCACATCATGTCTTTCCATTTATGGTGTTCATCACACAGCATTCTGGATGACTCCATCAAACTGAGGCTATTATAGTGCACACTTACGGGTGTTGCTGTGAAATGGTACATCGAACTGCCACATGCCTCTTACCCCAATTTCTTCTCCCTTGCCTCCATGTTCCTCCATTACTTTCAACTACCCGTCCGATATGATGAGGGAGTGGAGATCCTTCTATCCTGCTGTCAAAATACAGCTACCTACATCACTGACCACATCCATGAATGGCGACGGCGACGTATCCTATGTAAGATCCAACTGGATGACAGGATCTTCCTTCACTATTTTTTAAATACCTTACTCCCACCCATATCCAAGGACGTCACCTCTAAGCAGCCCCAATCTGAGGAAGAGGCCATATTAAAGGCTCAATAGTTCGACTTAATCTAATCCCAGTCTGGGCATTTATATACCATCACACCAGTTTCTCCTTGTGTCGGCACCTTCTGCTATGATACACCGGGGGTATCCCATGTTGCGGATGGTGTCATCAAATCTATCACATGGAACCCTCAGTACTATGTGGCACCCCCTATGATGCCAGCGCACCCAGAAAACACCCATAGTGTTACACAACCAAACCATATCCTCGATTACTCACGGATGATGGCTCAATCTAGAGCCACCTCCTTCTATGCACATCCCACGCCAAATCAGCATGCCCATGGGCCAACTTGGCTGGAACAATCGTATTCAGGTCAAGCGGTCATATCCACAGCTCCCCCATCTCCTCAAGTCTATTACGCACCACCAATGCAACACGCTCCGGCTCTAGCCCCATCCCCTCCAGTTTCCATGGGATATGTTTTCGCTCAGCATAACCTTCCCAACCAACCCGCCCCCAACAACCAACAAGGGTAGGGAAAGAAAAATAGAGGAAGGAGACGAGGTAATAATCATCCACAAGGAGGCAGTCAATAGCCTAACCCTCCTAACAACAACGGCGCTAACCCACCAGCACAGAACCCCCAAAATCTTGATCGGCCGAGAAAGAAACCTCAGTTATGGACTTAGCATCTGTGTGCTTTATTCCAAACCTATGGCCATTACACCCATCTATAACCTCACATGGCTCACGTCCAAAAACTTCTCCAAAATGAAGCTCAACGAGATACTAATGTGGCGGCCCAGGCTCATCCCAACCCAGCACCACCAGGCTCTTCATCTATGGTGCTCCAAAACCCCCTCCCACACCAAGGAATGGTTTCAACCACACACTTTTCCCCACCTACTCTCATTGCCCCCGCCGCAGCCCCAGCTGCAAAGACTGGAGTGCATCACTTGATGACATTGTCAACCTCCAGACTCGGCGCAATTAGTATGGATCCACCACAAAAACCATTGACCCATCAGCGCCATCTACCTCTAACACTTCCAACATGCCCCTCCACTTACCTACACCCCCCACTAAGGGGGCGGCCAGAGTTCCACGGTTTCCTATACGACGTATCACCAACAACGTGACTGCTCGAGCTTCCCTAAATTATAGCATCATTGATGACTTGGCCCAATCACCTAAAACCATGTCCTCTCTAGAATTTCTCAAAAATTTCCTGACACAGCAGAAAATGTTGTTATCCACACTAGGTGTCGTGGATCCCTCTGATTCCAGGTTGATCACGTTTGATCTGGATCAAGGAGAACCCATAATTCCATCTATCATCGTGTTCCAAGTTCTTGTATCAATTGGGAATTTGGTCGTACAATGATGTATCATTGATGAAGGGGCATCCACCTATGTTATGTCAACTTTTTTTTGGCAGAAACTCGGGTCCCCTACCCTCCAACCGTCCACTACCACCCTTCGCGCCTACGATGGTCGCTCTATAAAGGCTCAGGGAATTCTTCTGAATGTTCCTATTTCATTAGCCGTTAAAATGGTTTTGATTGACATTGAGTTTATTAACACCCAAGTTTATTATAACATCCTCCTTGGACATATCTACATGTATGCCATGAGAGTTGTGGCCTCCACCGTCTTTCAGGTTTCCTCATGATGGAAAGATCGTGAGGGTCGACCAGTTAACTTACTACGATCCACAGGGACTAGCCATACCGAAACACATCATTCTGACCATCTATACTACCATTGACAACATGTCCATCCCTTCCTTATATGCGGTAGGCCCTGGATTGTTTGTTGATGGGCCTATGAAGGCCCACCTTCCCATCTCTACCGCCTCTACCCACACCAACTAACATAGCAGATTTGTGTACTTTATTATTCAATACCATCTCGACCACACCACAACATCATTCATAACCCCAACCAATGTCACCCAGGAATTATTGGGGTTCATTCCCAATCCACACGATTCCCTTCCTATTCCCACCATCCGGCATCATGAGAAATTATGTCATCGCTACTCGAAATTTACCTAATTTTACGTTGGGGATTCCTATGTGGTACCTTGAACCACCTACCCCACCTATGATGCCTTAGGTTGTGTTGACTCTTTTCCAACCAATTGAGATAGATTCATGCCCTCCTTCGATCCTAGTGAACATGAATTCCATCCCCAAACCTGCCCCTCCTCTCCTAACGAAGGATGGGGGCAAGACCACCAAAGTAATAGTCGAGCCTAGTCCAACTCCACCTTTGTGTTTGTGCGATGTCCATGGTCATGCAACCCAAAAATTCCTAGAAATACTTGTCCTTCACAAACACATAGACGTTATGGATACAGCTGATGGTACGACAGTAGTTTGCATCCCAACTCTGCCAACAGTTAAGAACAAGTCTTTGAGGACCAACCATCCGTGCACGATCTGCAGTTTCTACAGCCACTATTCACACTATTACTCGGACTTGGTCGATTATTGGTCAGTCCTTCATGACCTTCAGAAACACTCTCATGAGTCTGAAGTCACTGTCATTGAGGAAATTCACCCTCCAGCTTCCTCCTCGAACACCACCACCATATACATGATTTCCAGCTTCGACAGTCCTTCCGTCTCCACAACCATAGACGATCCTTCTGATCTATCCAACCATTGTTTCAGCAATAATGAGGAGATCCTTGAAACTCTGTTGGATCTTGAATACCATTGGGATGATATGCACCATCGCTCATTCTTTATCCCCAAGGAACCTTTATTAACATCAGATCAATATTCAGTCAAAGCCAAGGACTTCATCCATGGTAAGGTTGACTGGTTCAAAAAACCCATTCTAGCACCCAATGCCTTTGTAAAGGGGAACATGGCCAACATTTCTCCCACTATTAAGGTCAATATATAAACCAACCCTAAAGTTGTTGAAGATATCACACTCGAAGCATCATGCTCCCCTGAATAATTCGCTTCCTACAAAGCACTTTTTCAGGAATTCTGTGATATTTTTGCTTGGTACTACACCAAGATGCCTGGGTTGGATCCATCTATCGTCGAACATCATATTGACACATGGCTTGATGTGGAACCTATTCATCAGAAACAAAGACCCAGTCACCCATCAAAAGCCTCTGTGGCAAAAGCCAAGATTGAGAAACTGCACACAGCAGGTTTCATATACCCCATCGCGTATACCACATGGGTTTCTAATCCTATACCTGTGAATAAAAAAAAAGGTACCATCTAAATTTGTACTAGTTTTCATGACTTGAATTTGGCATGTCCCAAAGACAACTTCCCTACTCCATTCATTGACCAAATCATTGACGCTTTTGCCAGACATGAGGTCTTTTTGTTCATGGATGGTTTCTCCAGGTGTAACCAAATTCAGATACAGAAAGAAGACTAGTACAAGACTACTTTCACAACCCCCTAGGGCATGTTTTTATATCGAGTCATGCCATTTGGCCTTAAAAATGTTGGAGCCACTTTTCAAAGAGCCATGACGTTCTACTTCCATGACCTTATCCATATCATATTGGTTTACTTGGAGGACATCGTCACTCACTCACGGAAGTGTTCACGGCATTTAGATGACTTACGGAAATTCTTCTTACACTGTCGCATATATAAAGTCCACTTGAACCCTCTAAAGTGTGTGTTTTGTGTCCCAGTTGGTCGTCTGCTTGGGTTTATCGTTTCTCATAAAGGGATTGCGATCGACCCTCTCAAGGTTCAAGCCGTTTTGAATCTTCCCTCACCATGTACTTTGCGCCAACTGCAGAGTCTCCAAGGCAAGGCCAACTTCCTTCGTCATTTTATTTCGAATTATGCGACAAAAGTGCATGGTTTCTTACGACTGCTCAGTACCAACGTTCTATTTGTTTGGGATAAGCATGTGCAAAATTCTTTTGACGCATTAAAACAAGTTATGGCCTTCGCCCCGTTGTTGTCTACACCCGATTTCACCAAGGATTTCATTCTCTATGTATCGGAATCTAAAAATTCCATTGTTGTAGTTTTGGTCCAAGAGGACAATGCTCGTAAGGAGCATGTGATCTATTATTTTAGTCAGAAGTTGAACGATCCCCCTTTACATTATTCACATGAAGAGAAGATGGCCCTCGTCGTCATTTTTTCTATTCAAAATCTACGTTGTTACATCCTTTTGAACCACACTAGGTTCGTGGTCGATTCCAACCCCATGAGGTACCTCTTGAGCTACCGCCTCCTACAAGTTCACGCTTCCAAGTGGATTGTCGTTCTTCAGTAGTTCGACTTGGAATTTGTTGCCCCCAAGAGCACCAAAGCTTTAGTGTTAGCTACACTAATAACAGGCCTTCCCCCATTTTTTGCATCACCACTGATCACGATCAACCTTCTGGATGAACTATTATTTGTCATTTCCACAAAGGATCCATGTTATGGGGACATCCTACTATACCTACACACCCAGAAATTAGGGGCCCACCTAAGCCATGAAGATAGACAGCGCATCCGACACCAAGATGCTCTCCATCTCTTCATCAGGGATGTTCTGAACCGTCGGGGTGTTGATACCATATTACATCATTGCCTCACCCATGACGAGGCCAAAAAATTTCTTAATGACTTTCACAGTGGAGCCTGCAGTAGCCACCTCTATGGTTTGGCTACTGCCAAAAAGATTCTTCGTGCCAATTATTTTTGACCTACCATTTTTGTCGATTGCGTCGAGGTAGTCAAACACTGCTGGCATAGTTGTCAACTCTTTGCTCCAAAATCAAGGACTCCCCCTGCATCGTTGCATCCGGTGGTCACAGTCGGTCCCTTCTGCAAGTAGGTGATTGACCATAACTACCTCATCGTGGTCATCAATTATTTCACCAAATGGGTCGATGCCATGCCGACATTCAATTGTAAGGCCGACATAAAGGCACATTTATTTTTCAATCATGTTATCACACGCTTTGGTGTCCCCCAACAAATAGTTCATACCACGATCGTCACTTTTGAGATGAGGTTTGGACTAATCTTTCAACCATGTTGCGGTTCGAAACACTAGTACTCCTTCGCTTACTACCCTCGGGGAAAAAGGACAAGTTGAAGATGTCAACAAGATCATTAAAACCATGCTCCTGCAGATGGTAGGCGACCATAAAACCAACTAGCACCATATTCTCTTCTCACCTCTTTGGGCCTACCGGACATCAACAAAAACTACCACCGGCTTTACCCCATTCACTTAGTCCATGGTGTCGAGTCAGTACTTCCCATTGAGTGCCAGATTCTGTCATTCCGCCTTGCCATAGAGCTCCTTCTCGATACATCACCATTAGAAGAATGCCTTATTCTTCTTGAAAAGACCAATGAGGATCATCTCGCTTCCCTCCAAGTAATTGAAGCATCTAAAACTCGGTCGAAGTCACATTTTGACTCCCAAGTCCACCCTCGCACCTTTAGCGAAGGCGATCAAGTCCTCATTTACGACCAACCCAACAATAAGTTAGTAAAACGGAAGTTTGAATCCATGTGGTACGGCCCATATGCTGTCCACCGCAACCTCACTAAGGGAGCATATATTCTTGCTAACTGCAATGGCCACCTCTTGAAGAACCACCGCAATGGTCTCTACCTCAAGAGGTTCTATGCCTGATGTCTCTACCATGAATCGCTTGTAGTATAATTTTTTTGTTTTTTGTTTTACACTGTTCTTGACATGAGTCTTACATTATTGTTCCCATGACTGCTCCATATGGATCCTACCTTGCATCGCTACATTGGATTTGCTAGCGGAGCAAATAGATGGTCTCCTAATCTTGCCTCGGCTGCGTGGGTTGTCTATTCCTCATCACATGAGTTGATCCATACCGACGGAATCTATGTTTGCATTGCTACCAAAAACCATTCTGAGTACGATAGTGTCATTGGTCTCCAGGCCATTGCCCTTCAGTTGGGTATTCGTCACCTTGATGTCTTCTTAGACTCCCAGCTGCTTGTCTCCCAGTTGAATAACTACTACTAGGTACGTGATCCTTGTCTCTTTAGAAAGTTCATGTGCACTAAACAGTTGTTAGAAATTTTGAATCCATCACATTCATACATGTTCCCAGAAACCTCAATAGTGTAGCAGAACAAATGGCTAATGACGTTCTAGAGTAGCATATTCATCATCGCATATAGGAAATTAAAAACTGCATCATGCATACATATGTCATATACATCATCTAGGCATTTTCATCATAAAAAGATTCATATAAAAAACATAAAATGTGCATCCATGTGCATATATATATATATCTCATGTAATAGTGTTCAGTACAAAATGAAAAGCTCCATAAGAGTTCTCAGTTGAGCATACATATCAATATAAAAATCCTAGTGCACCGCCGCACTAGGGGCAGCACCATTAGCTTCTAATCAGAATCGGAATCCTCCTCCTGGTACTCTGAATCTACATCCTATGTGTCATCCTCATCACTGGATTCCTCCTCATCCTTCATCAGTACATCACCCTGGTTCGCCACTCGAACATACTCAGCTGTGACTACAATCCTCTTCATCAAGGGGATCCACTCGTGAGGTGCGCGGTAACAGGAAGCGATCAGGTCATCATCTAAGTGTTGTCAGTCGTCATTACTAACTCCATCTAGCAGATGCTCTATGTCGCGACAAAGCGATTTCGGGACACTCTGTCGCCCCTAAGTGGGGGGGTCTATCCCCTCCACTCTGCCCCTTCGTCGCTCGTAACCTGCGGGTGGGTGTGGTCCGACATCTGCACATACACACAGTACATCATCGGTATCTTTCATATGCATAAACTGGATACTGCTAAGCTAGTGAAATATATATGAATGTAACCACATAAAACATCATGTATGCATACCATCTGGTCCCCAGGCCTGTCCTGGAGGTCGAGGCATCTCCAGATCTCCCCTGTAGTCCATCCCTATGAACGGGTAGTCCTCGATGAGGACTGGTAGTTGTCTCCACTGTGCTAACAGATCCCGAGTAAAGAATCGACCCACTAATTTTCCTCCCCATACGAGGCTCCTGAGGTCCGCCATCCTGCACTGCCAAATACGGTCGAAGGGTCGAAAATATCTCTAAAAAGAAAGAGCACAAAAATGAGGGGAAACAGAAATCCCTCCCACAGTCCTGGCCTGGTTCAGTGAATTTCGAACCATGGTCAAATACATTTATTCCCACTCACAGAGATCATCCAAGGTCACCCCATGGGTGAACTTCGGCGTAGTATCATCGATCACACCCAACCTAGGGATCCCAGTCAAGAAGTACACATTGGATAGTGTGATCTTTATCTGATCCCCCTGGACATTAAATCACTCTAAATATGTATCACAGAAACTCACACGTGTCTCCAATAATAGTCTACGGTCCGCATAAGTGGAACCTGAAAGTACTTCAACAACCCACTCCGGGAAAGTGTGTCCACCACTCCCTCGTTTCTCATCACCTTCCCCCACAACGTACAAATATCCTGCTCTCGCCACACTGGTCGTGACATCCTGCACCTCAAACCAATCTATGTCAGGCTCAATCTCACATAAAAAATCTCATCCATGGATGAAATCGCTTATGTCCATCCATTATGAGCGACTCAAGTCGCACTTAAACATTGAATAGATGCAACTCAGCCGCGGTCTTTGGCTGAGCAGATGTGACCCAAGTCGTGCCTATCTCTTTGACATGTGAGACTGGGTCACGACTGTCTGGCCATTAAAAGCGACCCAAGTCATGTATTTTCCCTCAAAAAGTGTGACCCGTCCCTACAAACCCTTACAGTTCGATAGGGGCACCTGGATGAGCTAAAACCAAATGTAAACCAGTGAAAAGGATGATTTTGATTAGTACTCTTACCTGCAAGTCTCGAATCTAAAAACCACCAATAGGAATGAAAGAAATCAACAAAAGAGCTCTGGGGTCCTCCACTCCAACTCAGCACTGAACAGCAACAATGACACATGTCATGTGGTCCCCCCCTATTTATAGGCCTCCATTGGGTCTATTTTTCTTTCGTGCATAACAAAGTCATCCGGAGTCTGTTTAGGACGTTATTCGCACCACCGGGTTCGGTTTTCTGCCCTCTATCTGTTGACGAGAACCCTGACTCATGTTCTCACTAGGTTTTTTGGGACATTTCCTGGAAGCCACCTCAATTTGTGTGCCATCACATGAATCTCCCCTCATGTGTATTGATGTGTTCACAAGCCATTCGCTCCATCCATACTATACAGTCGACCATTTTTTACCACCTTCCATTGTCCCACAAGGGGGGCCCATTAGTGTTCTGCATTTTATTCCCATCAGCCATGTTCAAAAATAACCTATTTCCTTATATCGAACACTTCCCCCTTGCTTGATTGACCATCATGGAGTTTCAGTTAAGCTCTTTTTTTACTCTTAAAAGAATGAAAATATCGTCGAGCAAGCTTGCTTCCTTTCACACTCATTAAAGTATTTGAAAGGGCATCTATGTAGCCTCCTTTAACTCCTTTTTTGGACTATGTAGACTATCATAAGAAAAGAACCACCTTGGCACACTCAAGCTAGGAACGTTTCCCTTTGCACCCTTTTATGCTTTCTCGGGCATTGGGACCAAACTTTACGAAAAATCTCATCATGGGTTGTCTTTAAGATCTTTTCCAGCCTTCTCATTAAGAAAATATTTTCGAGAAAACTTGGTTTCGTTCATGCTTGTAAAAGTATTTGAATGACCTTCTAGTTAGTGTAATTTTAACCTTTTCCTGCCTGATTGGACCACAAACGGTAAAGAAGTCTTCCTTCCCCAAAGGTAGGGAGAGATTTCCTGCGTACACTATTATCCTTTTTCGGACTCAGGAGACTACATATGAAAAAGAGACAACAATGGAGTCTTCTTCCTATTTTCAGACTCTCTAAAAATGAAAACACCATTGAGCATATACTTTCTCCGGCTAAAAATCCATGAGATCGTGTCATAATGGTGCCTTTAGGCACCATCCCATGTATACAGTTTGGTAGCTTCCCCACTGTTGGTCACCTTTGTTCAGAGTATTCTATGATGAGTTTTCCTTGGATCCCCTGGATACCACTATTCCAGTTACTTCCCTCAATGTTTCCCATTTGCAGTTATCACAACTATGCTCCCTATCCCATGAGCCAGTTTCATTTGCTGCCAAGTCAGCCCTGTCATCATACTCTGAACAAAGGAATTTTGAGTCCCCCGTACTCCCCTACCTCTGTTCCCCCAGTCAGTGTACCAGTCCCCAGATTGTCCCACACCTTTGATTGTCCCCCTCGTGCTTCTCATCAAGGAAACATTATTTCCTTGATTATTTGCAAGTCTCCCTCTGTCAACATCAACACATCTATTCTAGAGGATAGACCTAGAGGTCCCTGTATCCTAGTTTCATTCACCTTATTAATGAGTTCCATGGACCACTTGAGAGGAGTCATTAGTTCCTCTCGGGGTGGTTGTGCCTCACGTGCTCAACTCCAACTACATCATCGCACCGTTGAGATTCATACAGGGTATTGGTTCGTCCATTATTTGATTCAAGACCCTGGTCGTCACCTGAGTCTAGCACAACGATAGGTCTATTATGGGACCCAGACAGGTTCATGTCCCTTGTGATTTTCAGGTTGCAATGGAAATAGTGCTTTTATGTAGCTCTAGTATTGATGTGGCATATTGTACCACTGATATTTTGACACCGCATCATGGAATCCCTCCAGCTATGTGCACTTCCAGATTCAACAGAGCATCATTTATGAAGATATCGCATTCCAAGAAAATGCCATTATTCCTATGTATCATTTCTTCATATCAGCATTGTATTTAGCCTCTCATTGAGGCCACCAATATGTAGCATCAGTTGTATATGTATTGATCGGCTCCAATATTTTTTAGCATTGATCCCATTATTTATTCTTTTGACATTGTTACAAGCATGGGTATTCTGGCGTTGTCCATATACATGTCACACATTATATGTATCTCACCCTTTGTTGGGAACCATTAATATAAAAACCAAAAGCTAGCGTGGTTCGAACGAGGAAGCATCACTTCTCCATGGGTCTCTCCAGTCTCTCCACTAACCCCATGATCCTATGATGTATGTCAACCATACGATGAGCTCCTACCCGCACACATCAGGGGGCAATCTGTTAACGCAAAACATTGCTCACCTAGCTCTACATGGTATAAAACCACATACATACATCATTTTCCTACCATATTTCCCTTACCTTTGACCTTCACAACTATGGTTTGCCTTCATTCTCTCTCAAAAAAGGCCAAAAATCCCACAAAAGGCCAAAAAACCCAAAAAAGGGCTAAAAGGGCTAAAAACCCCAAAAAAGGGCTTAAAACCCTAAACATGGATTAAAACCCTAACTAGGGTTCCAAAACCCTAAAAGAGAGAAAAGGTCAAAAAACTTAAAAACATATTATAAAAATAGTCTAAATGTCTTTATCAAGAATATTCTTATCCCTTTTTTCCATTATTTTATTCCGTGAGTACAGTGAGAAACCATTATTCTTAAAGTATTCACACCATTTTTTCCAATCATTCCATGGCCTCACCATCTCCCCATCCGGTACGTTGAGACATCCTCCATACCAACCAGCCTATGGAGAGGCGGTCCATTTCCGAGTTTGGGCACGGTGGCCCATTTTCAAGAGAAAGAAGGTATATTTGTCATGTATTTGTTTTTATTTAGTTTGGTCGTTGATGTTTAGTTGATTTATTGTTATTGATATTGTTTGTTGTTTTATCTTTCTTCCATGAACTCTACCTTCATGTCCCATTGATAGAAGGGAGGTGCTTTTGCACGTAGTAGGGGTGAAAACCCCGCTACACCATCATAAACATAAACATAAACACCATCAATATACTAACATAAACATAACCATAAGTTTTAACAAAAACGTAAATGCATCATCATCATTTTCACGACATAAACATAAACATACCATTATTATCATTGTCAACATCTAAGAAACATAAAAATAAACACCATCATATATGCCATCATACCATCATTAACATAAAACCAAAAATAAGCATGAGCATACCATCATAAACATTATGTCACATATCATGTAACATATACTGCAACTAACAAATTTAAACATCATCTAACACACATAACTAATAATACATGTAAACATAATTAACGTTCCATGATCATCATTTTCACCGCATAAATAAATAAACATCTACATAAACATGAAAAGTCACGCAATATATTTATAGATATGAACATATATAACATCAAAGTCATGATACAATATGTCAAATATAATAATATATCTCGAGTGCAATAACTGCTACGACATATATGCTCCGCCTCTTCTAGCAAAGGCATCATCGGTATATCTTCTACTATAGCTAGATGCGTCATCACCTCCACCAATAGATCCAAAGGCAATATCAACACCTCTGTCAGCAGAGGTAGAAGAATTAGTACCCATACCAGAAACAAAAAGAGGTATAAGAGCAAGAAGTATATATCCATCAAGATGAATTCTATGGCCCTCTCTAAGCATCTCCAAAACATAAATGGGTGCAATAGGATCTAGAGGATGGTCAGGCTGATGAGTCGGTCGAACACGAGTAGAGGAGATGATGATGGCGTAGGATCAGATGGAAGTTCAAGTAAAACTATAGTACTAGATGATGACAAAGGTGGAGGAGGAGGATGTAGATGAGACATCAAACGTGGAGGAGGAGGAGGTGGATGAGATGTTGAAGGTGGAGGAGGATTGTCACGTCCCCTCCCCTCTATTCACCGAGAGAGAGGATGTGACTTGACAGCTCTGTCTATCAAACCAAGAAATCTAGCCCCATGAACATAAATGGAAATGCATTGAAATAAAATACATTTACAGATGCATAATACATGTAAATATAATGGAATCAAATCTTATTCATTCCATTCAACATTTTCATAATAATTTATAAAACAAATATATTGCAGAGAATATACAAGAGTGCACTTATATTGATAATGAGCTTCCCTGCAACTAGCTATGTCGTTGCAACATTCCACCCAACCATAGGCCAATTTTTCTCATCAATCTCTCAGCACAACTGCCACCCCCGAGCTAGGCATGATTTCCACAAGGAACTAGGGGACAGCAGGCTCACACATAGCCAAAATACACATCAGAATTCAACCAAGCCAAACTACAATTGGGTTTATCAAGCTGCCAAGGCAGGAAGAATTGCTAAGCTAGTGAGCTCAACCACATAGCCATGGACACTTGCACAAGATCTATCTAGATTGGCCTCAACAATAACTACACACCCAACACAAGGAAGTATCCCCTTCATTGCTACACTATCCCTCAGGCCATACCTTCCCTTCCAGTGTTCTCTTAGGTGTGCATAGAAGATAAGCCAGCCCCTCTTTATCTTTTTGTGAGGTTCATCTCTTCACTAGGTTTATCAATCCAATTATGGACCTGTTCCACTCCTAACAGTTCAGACCAAAACAAGGATTTACAGAAAAACAAAACACAAGTGTTGGGTATGAACAAAAACGTTCTGGCAACCAAAAACGAAATTGAAGATGGGGAAATAAACCCTAGGAGAGAAAATCTGATTTCAGAAAACATTTAATGGCTTCACAGAGGCAAAAACAACCTCTAAAAACCCCCAAATCGTGGATCTATCTTCCCAGCCACTGAGCAATACCAAAAATGGCTTCCCATCAATGGAGAAAATGAAGGAAACTACAAGAAACGTGAAGGGAAATGCACAACAAGCTCCAACTGCGCGAGGAAGAGGAAAACATGAATGAGGAATGGAATGGGCAGATATTTGTGGGTGTTTTCTTGTCCCACAAGGAAAAAATCGTTTTCCCAAAACTGATGGCTTCCCGAATACAATTTTTTACTGCCATACTCTTCCATTCCCAAGGCATTAACTGCTTCAACCAACTTCAGGAAGAAGTAAATGGTTGGGTGCATAAGACAAAAAAGGTAATTGACAGCTTTATGGGTTCTCCCATTGACATTTAGCTTTACACTATTGTCTCAAGGGTTTGAATAATTTCCCTCCATGTTCCTTATGAAATCATGCCCCCATCTCTTTGTTGCATTGCATAGCTAGTTGTGGGTATTTTTATTAAATTGCATATTTACATGATGTCTTGATTTAATATTGTGTCTAGCTAGCACGAGAACCATATGCATTGATTTTAATTGTCGATACATAAAACGCTAATTCGATGGTGGGGCCTTGGCCTTGATCTCCTCACCATGATTTAATAACGTTATTTACATCATTTATAATTTTAATGCAAATGGGTTCAAAATCAGGATATTACAGGGAGGAGGTGGATGAAATGTATAAGGTGGAGGGGGAGGAGGTAGAGGCTGAGGAGGACATGCAAATGATGCATCTAACTCAAAGCATGCACCGACAACATGTTTTATCAATAACCTCATATGATGAGGAATAATCATCCATATCTCTGCAATCTTAGGTTCATCGTGAATCTCATGCGTTCGCACAGGTTATACACCTACATCAACCAACAATCTGGCCAACTTGTCTAGCACATCTTGAATATATCTATCTTGAGGCCTACGTAGATGGTGGCCAGGATGTTTACCAACCACCTCATGTGGGTCGGCCTGATCCTGCTCCTCCATATCCTCACTATCATGAGCATTAGGAGGTGTCTTGACCTATACATCAAATATGCCAATATTTGCAAAATATATAGTACACAATAATAATAGGACAATTTCATTAAAAAAACTATTTATAACATATTTCATTTCCATTAAGTATAAAGAGAATAAAATGAAACCATAGTAATTTAAACATAACATTAATATTACCTCTCTCGTTAGGTGGCTCATTCAATGTGAAGATCTTTGGGCACCCTCTCCAATCCATGTCGTCATATGGATATGGCACCATGTCAAGTGCATGGTAATCCTCATTGACCAACATCCCTAGGACATATGAGGTGGTCTTGGCTAAGAAATCAGGTTACCCCCTCTTAAGAATCATCTCCTCCCACATGCACATATGCACCTCAATCATCATCCTAGCAGGTAGGCGCTCAAATGATGTCCTGGTGGTTCGAAACCTCTCAAAACATAAACAAAAAATATTTGAACCTAAAGGGAAGTTCGACCTCCCATCAATGACTGCATGAAATATATCCAAAGCATAACAAAACTGCTACAAAAAAATGGCATACCACCTAATGCATCTAGTTTTATGAACTAAAGATTCAACATAATACAGTAAGGAGAAACTAATGTGTTTTCCTTCATAAGTGGAGTGTACCAGCATCGTAAGGATAAGAGAGAGGCACCGAGAATCCTCTCAACCAAAAGCAGAGATCTAAAGCTACCCAATTCTCATCTAAAAATCATATAGATGAATGACCACATCATTGATATATCTCAAATAGTAATCTAGCTAACTCCCTATTGCAGCACCAGTTGGGACATCGGGGAACTGGGGTAAATCCTCCCCTCTCCTAGATAGCCCAGTGATGAAATAAATATTCTTCTCAGTGGGTTGGAACCACTGACCGCCACCAACATGAAATGCCTACCTCTAGTGATCCCAACGTCGAATGAACTAACATAATAATGTAGAGTTTCCCTTCATGGATGTTCCTCCTCAGAACTTCAGGAGGCCAACAATCCTCGAGAGGTCTTTGTTCTAAGAAGTAATGGGGTGAGGGTACAAATCCCTCTCCCTCTCCCTATCCTCCAACTGTTTGACCATGTTATATTGTTCAAGATGATCATGGTCATGTTGAACAACACCTCACTGCTCATGTCTTTGTGTCACATAGTTCATACAATTAAAATAGTGTTTAGTAACATCAATAATACATTTTCTGGAAAAAAAAAAACTTATTATCGATGTGCCATAATAATATAAACGCATTGCCTATGGTGCTTTATGTTCACAATTTCACTGCTTACGATGCTCTACTACAATCATATCACACCAATACTATGTTTTAACAGACCTAAAATTAATCTAAACAATGCGTCAAATATCCGGTGCACCGGTACAATTTGTAAAATGGATATAACGGTGTGCCGAAATCATATTAGTGAACCAGTGCTTCCAAATTTATGAACGCATTGTTAACCATTTTTCGATAAATGTAATTCAGGTGCGTCAATGTCACGTCATAGCATTGACACCAATATAATAACGTGGAATGGGAGCACTGGCATTCAAATTTTCTAAAATGGTTAACTAATACATTTTCGATGTGTTCAGTTCAAGTAAGTGTAATGTGAACAACGTGTTTACTTCAACCAAATGCACCTTTTATTTACAATTGTTATTAAAAAAAATTTAAAAACTTGATAGTGCGCTTATGAAATGTAAGAGCACCGCTAACCATGCACTTAAATTCCCTAGAGGAACCGTATAATTAATATGTTCGTTTATTATATAATGTTAATCGATGCGTTAGATATATTAAAGAGCACAGTAAAACTGATGCTCCAAAATATTGAATGCACCGATTACCATTTTAACGTTAATTTTTAATTTTTACAATCTCGTTTGTATCTTACCAGTGCGTCTAGGCCATGTCAAAACATTGAAACCGGTGTCATAACATGACATAGGTGCACCGCAATAGTTTTTTTTTTATATTTTATTTTTTTCGTTTAAAAATTTCATAATTGTTTATTATATATTTACAGTTGTGTGGTGTGTTTGATCCGTTCGTCTCGCACCGTTGTTGGTGCAACATGTAAAAATATATAGGGTGCACCGAATTCAGATGCGACCTGTAAAAACTTACAGGTTGCACCGAAGTTCAGTGTGAGTCGAACCACTTGAACGCACCCCATGAAATTTTTTATTTTTTTCTAAAATACAAAAAATTAAGGCTTCGATAGAAAAACTAATCCATTAAAAAAATAAACTGTGAGGTAAGAAACAAATTACTTGTTAAAAGGGCCTTTGGGGAGGCATCATGGCGATGTATGGAAAATTTAAATTTTTACCACCATTTGTCAAAATTCAAACTTACAGCAGCAGCTAATACAGATGAATATTGTGTCCATGTTGACCACGGATGTCAGGGAGTCCAAGTGGGTAAAGTTTCACACCTGTGCTCTTGGAAGAAAATGCACTAAGAAGAAGTAAAAGTGATATTTAACTCACGGTTTTTTTTATTAAACCCTATTTCAGTACGTTACGGGGAAAGCACATTTGTGCGCGCAGAAAACTTGACACACAAGATAATAGGTTTTTTTTTTTAAATTGACGAGTTTTTTATGCATTTTTTAATGTTTACAACCGGTGCATTTGGAAAAATATGTTTTAGGTGTTCTCCACCTTCCCTTTTTCACTATGGAGCTCATATGAGTTGGCTCTTGTCTTTGCAAGTTTTACTTTGGAAAACAAGGTAAAAGATGAAAAAACATTTTCTTTTGGAATTCATAGTGTGCATGGAAACTATATCTCATTTTCAAAACATTTGTAAAACCTCTAATGTTTATAATGTGTTAACCCATAAAAAGAAAAGTGAACTTGATAATCTTATATGCAAGCCATTTTAGCATAGAAACAACATATAAACATAATATTTGATTTTTCTTTATTAAAATTTGATAAACTAATATTGGTCTCAATGGATGGTAAAGCTAAATTTCAAAATGTAAAGAGCTAAGAGCCTTAAATCAAACTTTAAAAATCAATTTAAACTACTTAAAAAACAACTAAAGAAATAATAATCAAGAAAATATTTAAGTATATGTATTTTTTATAAAATCAGAAATTTTTGTTAGTCTTTAAAATTTAAAAATGTCAACTATAAATATTTATCAATAATTATATTATAATCATTATATTAAAAAAACTTTTAATAATAGAAACGATATAATATAAGGTGATATACATCTTTGTTTATGGGTTTAAGGACTCTCGTTGCGTAACAATTTGACTACTTAATCTACAAAAGTGTACACAATATTAATAAAAATGGTATGTTTTTTAATATATATAATAAAATAATGATACTAAACACTATCCTGTATTTTTTAACAATAGAAATATATACAAGTAGAAAAAAGAAAAAAACTTTGGCCCTGTAGTTTTTTTATGGAGTAAAAACCCAAGGGAGAATGGTCCAAAAGCAAATTAGTGTAACATACTCAAATGCCTTTCTTGGTCAACACCACATTCAATTTAAAGATCTTATCCTCTAATAAATAATAGTTAGGCTTAATTTTATCTATAATAACTATATAGCTTCGAATTCATATGCACATACAAATAACATTTCATATTTCAAATCCACTTGTTGTAGCATTTCATGTTTCAAATCCATTTCTTAACATATTGCAACTAGAAAACATGCATAGTTAAATAAGCATGAACATTTATCTATAACTAAGTGCAAGTTTACCAAATTAGTTTCTAAGGAGTGGTTCATTGCCCAACCATAGGAATCGTCTACATATTCCATCCCCAATCTAGGCCATGATACCACCAAAATGAAGAAAGCTCCTATAGAGTTGTAATCCCACTTATACCAACCCATTGCTCTCATCACAATACCAACCTATAGACTACTATGTACTCCAAACCCTCATTCGGCCATTAATTAACAATGACACTCTCTTCCACTACCATACACAACATAAAGAAGATATTCCCCTTTTCTAGTCCATAGTCCCTTAACAGTTTTTGTCCCTTATAGGGAAGGTGGAAGGATTCCAAACTACTTTTGCATACTAGGATCAATTAAGAGGAGAAACACTTGGTCAAAATATTCAATAGGGAAAAATAATAGGGTTGCAGGTTTGTGGTGTTTTCTTCCAATGTTGTGGACATTCTAGCCATGGTTTTTCCCTCAAAACCATCCCATTTTCTCTTAAAATTCTCAACAACAAGTCCTTAGCCTCCATGGGATCTTACTAGCAATCATTTTATGGGATTATTTTGCCATTTCTAAACATAATCAACCATGTTTTCCTACAAATTGCTCCATGAACAAGGAGAGGTGGAATGCTCCCAAATCTAATGGAAGAGTGGAGAATGTTTATGGGAGAGGAATGTTTGATGGATAAATTCTAATGAATGGAAAGAAGGGACATGTTGTCTGCCAAGTTGTACTCCTTACAAAACCTTGCTCTAGATATCACACTTGGGAGAAATAGGATGGGAGGAAGCACAAGGTTAGGGCATATTGTGCGACATGGAGTTTCCCATGTTGCTCTAGGCCATCAAGCCAGTCCTCGTGCCAGGAGGGTTCCCTCTATGTTACTAAGGAAAGTGTCCTTGTTTGTCACCTAAGAACAAACTTTTATCTATGAAGTTTTGATTGGATTTACAACAGAAACTGATGGTGCATGGAATTAACCTTTGTTGTTTATTAAAGAGAAGGTAAAAAGATCATGTTGTGTTTTTTGAGGGGGTAACCAAGAAGTCAAACAGAAAGGGGATTCAAAAGGTTTCAACCATAAAAATGATCTTCAGCACCATGAACATCATAATCTAGTTCTAGAGTAATAAATAGTTGGGTGAAAATGAACAAATATGAGCTTAAGAGGGGGGGAAACTCTAAATGGGAAAGATGCTCACAGGTCCATCGGTTCATTAGAAAAATTGAAGGAAACCAATAAAAATTGCTTGAAATTTGCATTGCTTCATCTAGTGGTAGATTGCATCAATCCTAATTGTACAATAAAATGAGCAATAAGTCTTTTGATTACAATGGAGGTCACCAAGAGGGACTATAGAATCTTCATCCTAGCCCTTTTGCTTTCCTTCCCACAAGATGGAGCACCAGATAGTGCCTACAAAGAGAAAGAGAAGTAGAAGAAGAAGAATGTTACATACCGGTGCCAAAAATAGTGGTGTTTTGGGCAAATCTCCAATCTCTAATGGTCGCTTGCTTCTCTTTTGCCTCCTTTAATGCTACTATGAACTTCATTAATCAACCTCATGTGTAAATGAGAAAAATATGTCTATTATAGTATACTGAGAGAGAAACGTGAGACCCACAAAATAGGTTAAAATCTTTTTCTCATCCTCCAATTATATACTTGATTTTGCCTTTATCAAATGTAGTTAAAATAGGGACATTTTATTCCCTTTACTAAATTCATGAATGAATTTGGAGCTAATTTAGAAATTGTGTTTTTCTTCTTTTTAATTGTATTGGATTTCTTTCTTGATAACCTATTTTAATCCTTAATTGATTAATTACCCAAAATAACGACAAATTCTCATCCTTTATATATGCAAAATGCATCATGCCGAAGTGAGAAAAAAAAATCAATTTAGCAACAACAAACTAAATTAACACTCATGTAGGCTACTTTGCCTTTAAACCTATGATTATGGTAGCGCTTTGCAATAAGCAAGAATAGAACTCTCGACCTCCTTTTTACTTTTATAATATCCATTTTTTTCAGAGGAAAAAAATACCAGACCTTGATATTCATATTGAATCAAAGGACATCATATACAATCAGCCTACTACAGGCAGTCTGAGCTGCTGCATGAACATAATCATTTGGGGACCCCTCTAATTACTAAATAAGCAATGAAGCATACCAATCTGCCATAATACAAGGGCACAGAAAGCATAAAGCCTGCCAATGGCAGGCTTTTCTCATCATTCCTGATAAACAGGTCATAAAATCTTGTTGAATATAAAGATCGAGAATGACCATAAAGTAAACTAGTCCTGAGCATAACAACAAGGCTGAGAGTCTCTTCAATGTTAGCTAGGATCCAGTTCTAACATGTACAGAAATACATGCCAAAGAAAAGAGAAGGGACAGAAGCCCGTCACAAGCTAAAAAAGATGATAATTCCCATGATCAATGATCATGCCATCCAAAGATTCGATAAAGTTCCCAAAACCAGGATCCATCAACAAAGCTTGTTTTGAGAGACTGTAAGCCTTCTGGTTGTGCTCACGATAAATATGCTCGATGGTCAATGGAGGGACAAGTTGCAGCAGAGATAGAATGTCATCATAGCAATGACTCAGATTTGGGGCATTTAGTGATGTAGTTTTGTTTACCCAAGAAATAATGACAAGTGAGTCACCATAAATAGTAAGGAGAGGGATCCCCAAATGACTGGACACTGCAAGAAGGGCCCATAGAGCCAGAAGCTCAGATCTTGTATTTGTACTTCTGCCACAACCCAGAGGGAAGCTAATAGAGTATGAAGCACTCAAATGAATCACAAATCCAGCTCCACCAATATTCCCTGCAGCAGCCCCATCAAAACAACCACAAGGGTATCCGAGCTAGGGGCCAGAGCCAATAACTCTAATATTTTTCTTCTTTTTAGGGACCAGATAAATATGAAAAAGATCATCAATTTGTTTAAGAAGAACGAATACTGAGGCTTGTTTATTGTCAAAAATGCATCGATTCCTTTATTTCCATATACACCAAAAAATGAACAGTGGGAAATAACTAAAGGCTGAGCTTACAGGAATGCCATTGAACCAATGTTCCAAAAAGGATTTGACCGAGCTGTGCTGGATAGAGGGAAGCCCGTAGTGGTCACCTAATGCTGAGAAGTCTCTTCTGGAGAAAGAACAGTCAATAAACAGATGTTGCGTAGTATATTCACTCTTCCTACAAAGAATACACAAGCTCGGAACCTGGCTGCCACATCACTGGAGCTTATCCGAAGTCAAAACCTGATCCCTAACTAATAACCAGATGAAACAATGAATTTTTGTTGGTATGTTTAGTTCCCAGAGAAGTTCAAGAATAGGAGACAGATCCACAGTGCAATTAGTGGAAACAATGCACTCATATCCATGAGCCGCAGTAAGAACACCCACATATTTATCATGTGACCATAATAAAATATCAATATGATCTGAGAGTCTAATTCTACCATACTCAAGCCCTGATGTAAAATTGTCCCAAAGAAGCTGCCAGTCACCACCCAGATCCAATTCCTCAGTAGTGAACCAATATTTCTATGCACCTGTGGATAAATTTCTTGCTTGGTCCAGCGTAGATATACCATAATCCTCCAGATAGTCTCGAAGGTCTTAAGGAAGTGTAAAAGGAGAGCCAAGACCAGCAATTGGGTCCAATCCCATTTACAACGGACTTTATCACAAAACGATAAACCCACTTTAGACTTACTACTTAAAAAAAACCCACTTTACCTATTTTTAAAACAAAATTACTTTATTATGGTGGTGAATTGAATGTTTTGGTGAAAGGATAACATAAAGTTTTAAAAATGATTTAATATGCCCACAAAATTCACACCTAATGGGACCCACCATAGAACCACATGCCTTCAAGAGAGGAATCATAACTTTTGGTTTTATAACCCAAGGTTTAACATCTACACCACTCCTTGTAATTTATACGGCCTAACCTTAGTACCTTAACTCGTGTATGGATGAACCTCCAAAACTCTTTGTGGTCGTCGATTTCCATTTGTCTGTGGGTTCTATCCACCTTTAGCGAGGATGTAGTTGTATCTCCCTCGTCCTCTTTTATAACCTCGCATATTTTGAGGGTTGTCCTATAAACGTTGTTGGGGTGAATTAGGACCATTGGTGGACACCTTCCCCGCCAACGACCTTGATGTGTGGAAGAGAAATCAACATTGGTGGAGAGGTTTAACGAAAAATTGAGGGCTCGGAACCTGGCACCAAATCTCCATAACAATCCAAATCAATGTAAATCTAGTAGGTATTGGAAGATTGTCTTTGAAGCCTAGAACCATGTCGGGGAAATTGAGGGCTTGGAACTTGGCACCAAATCTCATAACAATCCAAATCAATGTAAATCTGGTAGGCATTGTAAGATTGTCTTTGAAGCCTAGAACCATGTCATTTTGTACATTGTGCAGTTGTGAATCGTGACATTTTATGCATTGTATAGTCATGAACCGTGAGATTTTGTGCATCGTATAGTCATGAGGAAGAAAATAAAGGTTATGGATTTTTATTGACGATTGTGGGAGTTGTAGTCCAGCTTAGAAGCTGAGAAATTTTCCATGCCCAAGCCTTATGGACACCAACATATTCCCCACAAGATTTCATCATTTGATGAGTGTGTTGGGTGAATTTTGCAATTGAAAATCTATGGAAACTTCCTCTGCAAAAGCTACGTATGCAAATTTCTTTCATTATGATGCATTCGACTCTTGAAAACAAAAAAGAATGATCTGTGGGCTTAGAATTAAAAAATAGTCTCAATTTTGGGTTTGGGATGCTAGAGACATCGTTTCTAAGCACATGAAAATGGCCTATGTTCATAATTTTTTTGTTGCTTATGTGGTTCACATGGGGCCGAACAAACTATGTGGCACGTATTCCAAGACCTTAGCAAGAACCTCCTAAAATTTCTTCTTGAATGGCAGACCAGAGAGAGAGAACTATCCATCGAAAGTTTACATTAAAAACTTGGCATAAACCATTAAAATTGTGTGTCCCTTTGGTTTATGAGATTAAAAGCGGCATACCTACATATAAAGTCAAAATGTTGATTCATTAGAGGCGGTGCATAGTAGACACAGAGGGCTTTACAACGACTCGCTACATCTTTGATATTTTTTTAATCAAAATTGAAACTAGGCACCTTTGCGTGAAATTTTTTAATGTTGTGTTTTTGTACTTCTGGAGGTTGAAATTGAATTATGCCATCTCCATTATGTTTGGTGGCTTTAATAAACATGTATAACCCAGTCCTTTTCTTCAAATGAGTCATTTTGCATGTATATCTAGTATGTCTTAAAGTGGTTCCCACCATGTTCTCATACTTCCACAACTTGAAATTTGATATTATTAGTTCCAACACGATCAATGACCTCAAAAACTCTGTCTAAGCCATTCACTAAAACTCGATTTCATCCAAGGTGGGCCCCATGAGCTAAAACCATTTATCATGCTTTTGAAGATCACAACTGGATTTTATCAGTACCTTCATGATTGATCAGCCCCATAAATCTACTTAATCCATTCCCTACATTCAAATATGTCATTTGGTTCATTTGCAAAATTTGGCCCAAGGTGGGCCCCATAGGCAAAACTAGTTTTAGAGCCATGAGCCTTTTTTAGGAACAGCGGGACCTTTCTTTGCATGAATCAAGACTTTTTCTTTGCATGAGTCCTTCCCTCTTCCCAATAATGTGACATCTTGTACTTGAATACATATAAGTTAAAGAATGTTTTATAATCTTCTAAGAAACATAGGTAAGATAGGATGTGCTTCTCAAAGGATAAATATCATGTCAAATCACCCATGCATCGCCTTTACTCTTCCCCTCTCATGGTAGCATTGTCCCCTTATCGCTTCTCAATAAATCTTTTTTGTGGATATTAAATATTATGTATTTCATTTTATTTATTCATTTTCATATAAACATAAGCACACCATGGAAAACATAAAACTCACACCATAATCCTAACTCACCATGGGGACTCAAACACATGTGTTAGTCAAGCCTCGGCCTTGACTTGTACAATAAGGAATATATACATTGCACATACATTATTTACGCATTGGTTATCAGTGTTAGAGTTTGTACTTTAATTCAATTTGATTAGGATCTTTAACTGAAAGAATAACAAGCACAGCAAGATAAACAAGACACAAAGATTTTACTCAGGGAAACTATAAAGGAGAAACCCATGCAAACTTCCTCAGAGATAGATTTGTCACTAATACAATATCACAAGATGGAAAACCCAAGAATAAGAATTATTTTGTAGCTCTCTCTCTTTCTCCTCTAGCAAACTTGTCCTCTATCTCTTATAATGTGAAATTGAGAATGGTCGAGTGTGTATGTGTAAATGAGGGAGGTTGCCTCCCTATTTATACACATCAACTGACATGACCAAAAACCTAACTGGGCCGACCTCTTGACCTAGCAGGGCTGACTTCTCCTAGGGAAACTCAAAAATGCATTTTACTTTATTTATTCGGGGGACTATTGCCCCAACTTACAATGGAGGTTTTACCTCAATGACCAAACATAATAATGACATCCCAAATGGAGGAAAAACATCTTTGACGGGGGTACAATAAAATACAAGAATAATATACAACAAAATATCTTCTGAAGTTACATTTACAACAACACTCCCTCTTAACTGGGAAGGTATTATCTCGCCACAGTCATCAACACTTCTAGACGTGTCATTATCGTCATTATTGTTGTAGTCCTCATCTTGTCAATCATTCATTAGTGACATATTTTAGATCTATCTATCATAATAATTTTCTACAGAGCCAACCCTATATCATGTTGGATGTAGGTTTAGCCCACATCTAGGTCTTCATCCTATCCTCGAGCAAGTCATCACGTAGGTGCAGCCTAGGACCATACATTGCATTGCCATAGTAATCAACTGTATCTCCTACCATCATCTCATCGTATCCAGATCATCTCATCATCACACATGGAGAGCATTCCAGATGCACACCTCATGTCCAACAAACCACTTGTGTTCTACCAGCATGGGAGCAACCCAAGTGCATTACGTCCCAAGGACCATCTGTGTCTTTCACCATGCGAGAATCACCTAGGAGCACCCAAGGTGCATTACGTCTCTCAAAGTTCATCCTGCATCTACCAGCATGGGAGCACACCAGGAACACCCCAGGTGCATTACGTCCCAAGGACCACCTACGTATTCCACCATGCAAGAATCACCTAGGAACACACCAAGTGTCTTTGTGATCGGTGGAATTCTCATCATATCCAGCATGGGAGCACGCCAGGAGCACCCCAGGTGCATTACGTCCAAGGGACCACCTGCATCTTCCACCATGCGAGAACCCACTCTAGTGCATCAACGTCTTTCAATCTTTCATTATCTTTGGCATGGGAGCACAGCCAAGAGCACTCTAGGTGCATTACATTCCAAGGACCACCCACGTCTTCCACCATGCGAGAACTCATCACACCCCCCTTCTAGGGACCTCGATCTGGATGACACCAAGATTCTCTCTGAAGTATTAGAACTTCACTCTAGATAACAATTTGGTCAACACATTAGCTATCAGTTTGTATGTTGCCACATACTAGAGCTTCACTGCTCCTCTCTGCACCATATCTCAGATATAGTGATACATGATCTCAATATTCTTTGAATTGTCATGGAACACCGGGTTCTCCAACAACTTCATGCAACTCTGGTTGTCGCAAAAGATACAAGTTGCCTCTAACTTGAGATCAAACAAAACTTATAGTAGCTTCTGAATCCATACTGCCTCATAATTAGTCGAATAGGCTGCAACATACTCTAATTTGGTTATACTCAGCTCCACGCATGATTGCTTCCTGCTAAACCAATAGATCATACTAAATCCCAAACTGAAGCAGCATCCCAAAGTGCTCTTCCTATCAGTCGTACTTCCTACCCAATCTGAATCAACATAACCATGCAAGTTAATCTTCTGATTCGCTTCATACTTGATTCCATACTCATTTGTACCCTTCAGGTACCTCAATACATGCTTTGTAGTTATCAAGTGTACATGTCTCAGATACATCAGGAACTGGCTTCGGGTCTTCACATCAAAGAATATCTCTATCCTTGTGTTTGTTAGGTACATCAACGAACCAATCATATGTCGATACATTGTGGCATTGATTGTCTCTGGTGAAGCATCACAAAGTAGCTTAAAGTTCGATGTCATAGTTGTGGTCATTGCCTTGCAGTCCAACATTTTGAATCTCTTCGGAATCTCCACGACATACTTTCCTTAACCAAGGAAGATCCCATCTGCACTCTACCACACCGCCATGCCTAAGAAGTAATGCATCATCCCTAGATATTTCATATTGAACTCAGTGGAAAGCCTCCTCTTTGCATCTGCAATGAACTCATCCTCACCTGTCAAAAAAATATCAATGACATATAGCAGGAGTATCACTAGTCTTTCTCCTTCAACCTTGAAGCAAAGGTTGGAATTTACTTTACTCTTGGTAAAGCCTAAGCTCATCAAGAAGTTGCCCGTCCTATCGTATTCATGTCCTGGGTGCCTGCCTCAATCCGTATAAGTATTTCCTTAACTTGCACACATGAGTCTGTTTATCATGTGTCTAAAATACCAGTGATTGCTCCACGTACACTTCCTCTTCAACTACACCATTCAAGAATGCTATTTTGACATCCATCTGGTGTACCTTCCATTTCATTACTGCAGCCAATGAAAGTATATATGTAATGGAATTGTACCTTGCTACATGTGCAAATGTTTCCTCATATTCTATGCCTTCTTTTTGGGAGAATCCACGTGCCACAAACCTTGCTTTTTGTTTTTCAATGCTACCATCTGCAGCATGCTTGATCTTGTAGATCCACTTTGAAGTTACAACAGACTTCTCTTCTGATCTCGCAACTATCTCCCAAACATCATTCTTCATTATCGACCAGTACTCCTCGATCATGGCATCCTTCCATTCTTTCTTCTTTGTTTCGTCTTCATAGTTGGAAGGTTATTTTTCAATGACGTCACATAACAGGGCCACATAGTTGTTGTATGGTTTAGGTCTCTTTATTTCTCTATGCATCCCATCTGGACCACCATACTTCTTTGCATCTTGCATTACTTCTCGTGCCCATGTTGGTTTTATTTTGTGGGATTTATTCTCATGAAGTGGTTCTACAGGTTCTTGTGTTTCTTCCATGTCACGGTCTTCATGGTATTCTGGATTTTTTTTCCAATGTCATGGGGCAGACTCTAGTTACTTCAGGTTCTTCTTCAATAGGTATATTTATTGACTTGAAGTAAGTTGATTCTTCGTCAAATGTTATGTCTCTGCTGATGTCGATCTTCTTAAATCCTGGGAAGTATATTATGTGGGCTTTTGAAGTCTCGTTGTATCCTATGAATATTCCCTTCCTTCATGAAATATGTAGCTTTGTTCTCTCTTCCTTTGGGATGTGTATGTGCACTGGGCAGCCAAATATTTTGAGATGGATGACTTCTGGTTTCTCTCCTGAGAAATCCTCTTCAGGAGTCTTGTTGTCTAATACTCGGTGAGGTGTACAATTTTGTACATACATATTTGTCCTTGTTGCTTCTTCCCAAAGGTGCATCGAAAGATCTTAGTCATGTAGCATTGCTTTTGTTTCTTACATTACCGTTATATTCTTTCGTTCTGCAATGTCATTCGGTTGAGGATTGTAGGAAGTGCGTAGCTCCCTCTTAATACCATATTCTCTGCAAAGGTCCTTGAATTCTTTTGAGGTGAATTCTCCGCCATTATCTGACCATAGAGGCTTGATCTTATTTTCAGTGTGATTTTCAACCAAGGCTTTGAATTCCTTAAACGTGTAAATACTTCATCTTTACTTTTCAAGAAGTAGATCCAAGTTATATGAGAGAATTCATCTATAAAAGAAACATAGTATACATACCTGCTTAGTGAGTTTGAAGACATGGGATCGCATACATCTAAGTGGATTATCTCCAATATCCCTTTTTATTTGCTTTCACTATTGGGAAACGCCTTCTTTACATTCTTTCCTTGCGCACATCCCTTGCAGATGCCTTCATTTTTTATTTGGATTTCTTGAAGTCCTGGAATTGATTTACTTGCAATTGGTAGTGTCCTATAGTGCACATATGCAACCCTTCTATGCCATAGTTCGCTTGGTTCTATGGAGTCATGTACCAATTCTTGTTTAGGTTTTCCCTTCAACTTGTACAAGCCTCCCTCTTCCTCTCCAATTATGGTTGCATCATCTATTGTCTTTCCTTTTGGCTGCATTAGGACTTGGCCATCAACAAATGCAAACCTTATTCCTTTTTCATCTAGTGCAAAGCTGAAGAGAAGATTCTTCTTCAGTCCCAAAACATATAGAACATCTTTCATCTTCAAGGATTTGTCGAAGTCTAGTTTGTAGTAAGCTTCTCCACTTCCTTTTATGGGGTATTGATAGACATCCCTAAGTTTCACCTTGTGAGGTGACTCATGCTCAGATAGATTGACGAATGATTCTTTGTATCCCATCATGTGCTTGGATGCTCCACTATATGCAAGATAATCATTGCTTCCATGTGTGATAATTCCCATGAGTGTTGAGATTAATGTTAAAATATTGTAGCTTTGGAAGATATTCTAGTTGTACTAATTCTATTCCTTCCAATAAATTTTAGGCATCGCCGAACGTACTTCCAATAGAGAGTTATTGAGCTAGCAGATATTTAGATATTTGAAATCTTCACAATTCTACGTTGGCAAAGTCCCTATTGGGAAGAGTTCCTAGTTCCTACCAGGAAGAGTTCCTATTGGGAAAATTTTATTTTAGGGAGAGTTCCTAGGGAATAGTTCTAGTCAGGGAAAAGTTCTTACTCGTCAGAGTTCCTATCGGGATAGAGTTCCATCCAAGGAAGTATTCTTGTCAGGAAAAGTTCATGTCAGGAAGAATTCCTTCCTAGCAAGAACTTTGTGTGGCAGGAACTCTGCCTCGGCTCAAAATCTGCCCCAACAGGAACTCTTCCCTAACTAGAACTCTACCCTGGGAACTATTCCCTAAACTCTTCCCTGACTGTAACTTTTTCTCATTAGGAACTATGCCCTGAACAAAATTTTACCCGACATCGACTTTGGTCGACAGAAACTCTACTTTGGCGAGAACTCTGACACGGTGGGAAATTTTCCCTGACTGGAACTCTGGCATGAATGGAAACATGCTCAACAAGAACTCTACTCTGAATGGAACTTTTCCTAATAGGAACTCTACCTTGAGTGGAACTCTTCTTAGCAAGAACTCTGCCTTGGCAGGAACTCTTCCTAGTAGGAACTCTACTTTGAATGGAAATCTACCCCAATAGGAACTTTTCCTTGACTAGAACTTTTCTCGATGTGCTTGGTAGGAAATCTGACACAACAACCCTAATAGGAACTTTTCCTTGGAATCCTTGACAAGAAATCTGCCCTGAATGGAACTTTGCCCTAGTAAGAACTCTACCCTGTCAGTAACTTTGCTCGGTAGGAACTATGCTCCAGCAGGAAATCTTCCTAGCAATGACGACTTCGTAGACAATCATTGGATAATCAAATATTTGGTGGCTCGCAACAAATGCACTTTGCTCTTCTGATATTAGTTGTGGAAACTTAGAGCATTTTTGTTTTTTGGGTTTAAGGTAAAGGTTGAGTTATGAACCTAGAGGATAGCCCCAAACTCCTTGGAGTCCTATTATAATAATGATAATATTTATTAATAATATATATTTTTAGGACATGGCCCAACAAGCACCATATTTATGTATGAGATCCCTTGTTTGTGGTATAAGGGACTCCATATTTACAAATAATGTTATACATATTCCTTAGTGACTATGTGGAAGTTCTTCCATACATGAGGTGGAAGCATTTCCATTTAGGAACTATGCCCTGATTGGAATTCTACTCAAGAGGAACTCTGCCCTAACAAATGATATGACAAATCAATAGATGTTTTCCTACCATGTTCTATTGTTTAGTGTATATTCACTAAAACAAAAACTAGAATTTGCGCTAGATTTAGCATTGTATTTTAGTGTAATAATTTTCCCAAATGTGGTGAACTCTCATCATAATCATCTTCATTGTCAACATGATGATTGTCATTATCTTTATTGACATCTTCATTGTCATCATCAGCATTGTCGCCATCATCACATAATCATATCAACATCATTATCACCACCACCATGACCGCCACCAACATCATTGTCATTTTCATCATCATCATCATCATTGTCATCATTCATGTCATTGTTGATGATGATGACCTAGATGAAAACATGGTGATGATGATGACCTATATGATAATGACAAATATATTGGTTATGATAATGGCAATGATAACATTTTAAGAACAAGAAAGATCCACCAAGATAATTGGCATCATCATTGCCATCATCGTCATCGTCATCATCATCATTGTCATTGTAATCATAACCATTATCATTGTCATCATCAATATTGTCATTATCATCATAATTATCATTCACATCACCATAGTCTCCATCATCATCATCATGATTATCGACATTGTCGTCAACTATTCATAATTACCTTTGGCATAAGAAATATCACCGACCCAAAATATGTGATTAGTGGAAAAGGGACATCGAGGACAAATGCCATCTATGAATGAGAAATAACAACTCTATTTTTGAAGAAAAACATCATCATCATCTGCATTGTCATCATCATCATTATTGTCATCACTGTGATTGTCATCATCATCATCATTTATTTCATTGCCATCATAATCATCATTGACATCATCATTGGCATTGTCATCATCATCATCACCTTCATCATAATCATTATCATTATTGTCATCGTCATCATCATTGACATCATTGTCATCATAATCATCATCAATATCATCATCATCGTCATCTTCCACATGTGGGCGCAAAACTGGATGCAAAATTAAAATAACATGTAATTTTTTTATATTATAAAGTGTTTGTATATCATTTGTTTATAGTGTTTATCATGCTCTTTGGAGTTGCATTGATTAATAATTTTAGGAATTTCTATGTATCTTAAAAGAGTTGTTAATGGTTTATCTTTGACACATATTATCTATTATTAATTAGAAAATTAAGACGAAGTTTTTCTTGTTTTTTATATGATATTTTAATGTTTAAAAGACATATATACATAATATGCATTAAAATATCATACTTGACATAATCCAATATTTAATATTAATTATAAATTTATATAAATAAAACATTATAACAATACTAAAAAGAATATCATACTTGATATAATCCAATTTTTAATATTATAATTCAATTGTTAAATAAAAACATTTAAAAAAATATTCTCTAGCCCATTAATATCTTCACAAACATATTTTTTTTTAAAATATGAAATAAAATTGTTTATTTTTTATCTACAAATTTATAAATATTATAAATATGAAAAAATCATATTATAAAAAAGCTAACCCATTAATATCTTCACAAACATATTTTTAAAAAAAATATGAAATAAAATTGTTTATTTTTTTATCTCCAAATTTATAAATATTATAAATATGAAAAAATCATATTATAAAAAAGCTAATAATGTATATTAACATACATTTGAATATTACAATTTTTACAAATAAAATACTTCTCAAAATAAATATAATATAAAAGTACAGTAAGATCGTTTGAATTAAAAAATAATATAAATTATAAGTAAAATTTTCTATTTCCATTTTTTGAATTTTTCACATGTTATAATAAACATAATCTTTAGAGAAGAAACCCTGGCTTCTAATCGCCGTCTCCAGCTAGAGGGCCTCCGCCTTCCCGGCGGCCTGAATGGATCCGCCAGACCCTGAGTCTTTTGAGGAGCGCTTTCAGCATATCGTGGCCTCCCAGCCCTCTGTCCAGGCAGTTGCAGCTCCCTCCTCCCGTTTTGTAAAGCGAGCAGATGTACCGGAAGTAAAGCTCAGTTCCATCGCCTTAAAGAGGAAAGCAGTCACCCTTTCAGAGAAAGGACTCATTGGACTGTTCACCGGCCTTTGGCCATCCCCACGCTCAGTGGAGGTATGGCTGAACCAAAACTGGAGAACCCTAATCCAGGGGGAAGTTCAACAAATTTTCTGTGGAAAAGGATATTTCACCTTCATTTTTGAAAAGAAGGAGGATCGAGATCTGATCTTCAGGAATGGGCCTTATTTTATGGGCCCAAGAGGTATGCATTTGAACAAATGGGATCTGTCATTTAACCCAGAAAAAGACATTCCAAAAGTAGTTCCAGTATGGGTCAAACTCCCCCATCTTCCTCTTCACTGCTGGAATGATGAGGACTTTCGAGCAATAGGGAACACTCTTGGGAAGTATGTTGACAAATCTGAGCCAAAAGACCCAATGTTTTCTTATGCTCGTATCTGTGTTGAAGTTGATCTAGAAAAAGGTCTGTCGGAGTCCATTAATCTCTCCATTGACGGTTGGAATCACCTGCAGACAGTAGACTACAAGCAAATCCCCTTTAAGTGCAAGTATTTCCATGAATACGGCCATTTTTCCAAATCATGCCCGAAGAAACCTGAAAAACCCCTCTCAGACAATGTGGCAAGCGAGGGTTGGAACATTGCAAGCGGGAAGAAGACCGCCAAGCCTCAAAAGTAGCAGAATGACACGGCAAATAGCACTTCCGGAAATAGATTTGAAGCTTTGGAAGAGGAATCTCCAGAGGAGGAAAATCGTGAAGCTATCCCTGACACGACCCAACAGAAGGACAAAGAACCCTTGGTTCCCGTATCACAGCATCAGGAAAAAGAAGTTATGGACAAGGGTATTGGGTGCCCAAAGGAGAGAAAAGATCCAGTCCAAATCTCCGAAGGGTCAGTTGAAGGTTCAGTAACAAGATCAAGGGCCAAAGCAAGTTCAGAAGATATAACAGATACCTCGGTAGAAGAACAGGAACCGTCGTCTCGGAAGGGGAGGAAATCAAACAAAGTCATAAGAGAGCAGGAGGTAGCCAGGGAAAAGGCGGCAGGGGAGCAGACCAATCTAGACTTTCTAGTCAAACCCTCGCAAGCAAGCAAATACCTTCTAAGCCAAGAAGAGGAGAAAAAGGAGAAAGAAAAGGCCCTTAAACAACTCAGGAAATAATGAAAGTGGTCTCCTGGAATTGTAGAGGCTTGGGAGGGTCTCAGAAGTTAGAAGTAATCAAGAGAATAAAATCAATGGAATCTGCCTCCATCCTTCTTATCCAGGAGACAAAAAAATCAGCTGTAGATAGTATGGAAACAATCAAAAGCGTTTGGCCAAAAGGAACAGGCCTTGCCATCGATGCAAATGGCGCCTCTGGAGGGCCCCTTTGCTGGTGGAACAAGGATCAGTACAAAATGATCTCTGCCATAGAAAATAGAAATTGGATTTTCATAAAACTTGAGAGCGAAGAAAGCCAAGAAAAATTTTGGATTGGGAACGTGTATGGTCCAACACTGAATGCGCAGAAGGACAGATTTTGGGACTCGTTAGAGGAGCAATGTGAAGATAAAAAGCTTCTCCCTTGTTATATTGCGGGGGATTTTAATGTCACAACTTCCCCAGAGGAGCGCAGAGGAGGAACGAAGGTAAGAGACCCATTTGGGGAAAGGCTGGAGGACCTCATATCCCATTGGAGCCTCACCGACATCAAACCCAAAAATGGTATCTTTACTTGGAGTAATAAGCGAATAGGACCTGGCCATATTGCTGCAAGATTGGATCGTTTCTTGGTAAGCACTCATCTCATCAACTCTTATCCAGAAACAAAAATCTTGAGCACCTATGTCTCTGATCATAAGCCAATAAGCCTCTTCTTTCCTCCAGTGGAAAATCTGGGACCGCTTCCCTTCAAGTTCAATCGGATCTGGCTGGAGTCTGAAGGTGTCAGAGATATCATCATTAAGGCCTGGCGATGCTTTATCCCAGGCTCCCCATCGTTTTCATGGGAGCAAAAGCTGAAGAGGGTCAAGGCGGCTCTAAAACTGTGGGTCAAGAACCATTTTCAAGAACCAGCTCAGCAAAAGGAGCAAATTATTAAGGATATGGAAACCCTTCAAGCAAAAATGGAAACATGTGAAATTACCAAGGAGCATCTCATCAAGGAGATAGAGTTGGAATCAACCCTGCAGAAAATATTAAGGCAGGAAGAGGAAGGATGGAGGCTTCGATCCCGCATTCTATGGCTCAAAGGGGGAGATCAAAACACTTAGTACTTTCAAAATCAATGCAAAGACAGGCAGCGATGGAACACCATGAGGGAACTCAAGGCTAAGGACGGCTCTCTCATTCAAGGACAAGCGGCCATCAGCGTTGAGGTAAGAACTTTCTTTGAGCGTCTGTATAACAATGAGGAGCAAGTCCCTCATCACCTCATGGAGGAAATGGTCTCTGATATTCCTTCCCTTATTAGTCATGAGGACAGGATTAGGCTTGAATCCCCCATAGCGGAAGATGAAATCAAGAAAGCCATATGGAGCCTTCACCCAGACAAGGCCCCAGGCCCAGATGGCTTTCCTATTTGCTTTTATAGAATCTTCTGGTCCCTTGTCAAGAAAGACTTGATGCGCCTCATATCCTGGATGGAAAAAGGCAATATGGGAGGGGCTACCAATTCCACCTTCCTGTCCTTGATCCCGAAAGAACATAACCCCACTACTATCAAAAAAATTCGTCCCATTTCTTTGTGCAATGCTTCGTACAAAATCTTTTCTAAAGTGCTGTCTATGAGACTCAAGCAAATCATCCCCTCTCTTATCTCCCCAAATCAGGGTGGCTTCATTTCAGGCAGGCAAATAAGTAATAATATTCTCCTGGTTCAGGAAGCCATCCACTCCAGTAACAAAAGGGGTGAACCTGGAATGGCCATTAAATTGGACTTGGCCAATGCATTTGATAGATTAAGACATGTCTTTATCATCCTGGTTCTCCAAAAGTTTGGGTTCCCCGAGGCTTTCATCAAGCAAGTCCAAGCCTACATAACCTCCCCCTGGATAGCCCCTCTCATAAATGGAAGGCCCATAGAATTCTTTAAAGCTGCTCGTGGGGTAAGGCAAGGATACCCGCTTTCCCCTTTCATTTATATTCTGGTAGCCAAGTCTTTTAGCAGAAAATTGAACAGACTTCAAACTGAAGGATCTCTCCCAGGTCTCTCCTTTAGAAATGGAGTTCCTCCTATCAACCACGCCCTTTTTACTGATGACACCATCCTTCTAGGCATAGCATCCACCCAAATAGCCAGGAACATTCTCACCCCTCTTGAACTCTTCCTTCAATCTTCTGGTAGCTCAATCAACTTGAACAAATGCCAAATCTATGGATGGAACAGCCCAGCAGCAACTCTCTGTCGTATCTCTCAGATTCTGCAAATCAAAGCCAATCCCTCGTGGACCCATTTCACCTATTTAGGCATCCCTATTGTCAAAAAGCTCTTGACCTCCTCAATTTGGACTCCAGTCATTCAAAAAATCAAAGCCAAAACTCAGGCCATGGGATCGAAATGGTTAAATTTAGCAGGGAAGACGGTTTTAATTCGATCTATCTTATCCTCATACCCCATTTACACCAGCTCCATGGTTCTTGCTCCCAAAAACGTCATGAATAGCATCTGCAAAGAAATCAGGAAATTCTTATGGCAGGGAGGCAAATTCCAGACTAAAAAATTCCATCTTGTTAAATGGGATATGGTCAAACAAGCCAAAAGTCAGGGTGGACTAGGCATCAGAGATCCAGACCAGATGAGCAGAGCTATGGGAGCTAAAATGGTCTGGAGACTGGTCACAGGGAAAAAAGAATGGTGGAAGGAAGTTATCAGGAGAAAATACATTAGGAGGCCCAGGTCAAAAATGCTGGACAATTCTTGGGCTAGCAAAGGAACCACCCTATGGCAATTATGCAAATCCTCCCTCAGCACAATCAGAGAAAACTATTACTGGATCCCTAGGAACGGGAAAAGGATCAATATTTGGAAGAGCAAAATTTTGGGACAACCTCCTCGATCCCTTTTGCCTGGACAAGCGCCTCTAGCTGATTGGGCGAGTGAACAGGGGATCTTCACCCTCTTCAATCTTTCTCTTTGGGATGAGAAAGGGCATTGGGCAGGATGGAAGGAGCTATCTCCTCCAACTCCGTTGGTAATCGCGGCAGTCTCTCTTCTATCCTCCCTCCATGGACTGTCCCCTTCGAGACTCTCAGCGAAGGATCGTATTGGATGGGGGGATTCGGGGAATTACAATGTTAAAGAAGGATACAAGAGAATAGCCAAGGAATTGAATGGAATAGATCGAATATGGAAGAAGGTGTGGAGCGCAGACTGTATTCCCAAAGTAAACAGCTTCATTTGGCTTCTCTTGCACAATAAGCTCCTTACAGCAGAAAACTTAAGGAAAAGAGGCATAAACGGACCCTCTCGGTGCCCTTTGTGCAACTTAGATGAAGAGACCACTAGTCATATCTTCTTCCATTGTAAAATCGCTCTCCTAGTTTGGCGGTCAGTCCTCCCTCCAGGTATGGATTTGCATTTCCCAGGCTTGGCAGTTCATCTTTTCAAAGACTGGAACAACTATTATCCTGGCTCCTTAAGCAAAAAACCAATATTGGGTCGTCTTTGGGCCTCCATTCCAAAGAATCTCTGCTGGCAGCTCTGGCTTGCAAGGAACAAGGCCATCTTCAAAGAGCAAAAATCTATCCTTGCTCGTATAGCCGCCAAAACCATAGGGATGACAGCTGAAAAATTTGCTTCCAACAATATCAACTTCCCCGTCCAAGAATCCATTCCTGGACCTTTCTCCTCTTGGTGCAAAATCTTCCTCAAAGAAAGGAGCCTCCTTCAGTCCAATAACATCATTAGCAGAATTGTCACAACTTTCAGAACCTTCCCATGGGAGATTCGCAAAGCCAGCAAAGACTTCCAAAGTTGGCTTAGGGAGAAGAACTCCTTTGCCCTCTTTTTTGATGGCGCCTCGAAAGGCAATCCAGGGATGGCAGGAGCGGGGGGGATCCTTCTGGATCCCGGTGGAAATATAGAACAATCCTTCGCCTGGGGGTTAGGGAACAGAACTAATAACGAAGCAGAGTGGCTGGCTCTTCTCCAAGGTCTTTAGATTCTACAGGCCAAAAATTATCGAAAGGTTTTAATATTTGGAGACTCAAAGCATGTCATTTCCAAATTGATCAATGGATACCCCTCGGGAGCAATCAATTGTCGTCGCCTGTACAACAAAGTAAAGCCTCTTATGCTCCATTCCTATGAGCCTCTTCATATTCTCCGGATTAATAACTCTGCAGCAGACATTATGGCCAACATGGGGGCTTCTCTTCCGCAAGGTTTTTATAAGCAAGATGGGAATCCCCCCTTCCTTAAATATATCCCGTAATGATGAATAGGGTCTCTCTATGGCATAATCATTCTCACATGTTATGGAACTTTCTCATGCATGGGCAATGCAGTAGGCTTAGTCTTAAGACCTTCATCCTTGTCCTAAGTTTTCTTAGTCCCCCTCCTATCCTTATGCCCCTCTCCCTTATCCCCTTTTTCCTCCCGCTCCTAGCCTTCCAACGTCACTTCGATCTCCCTCCCTCCTTATCCTTTGCCGGCTCCCTTCATTTATCTCCCAGCCCTCTCCTCCTCGCCGTGTGGCCTCCTCCTCGGTCCCTTCACCATTCGAACGCTGCTGTTTTAATGGCCTTAAGGCCCCGGGTTATTGGCATTAACCTCTCGCACGCCTATCGTCCCCTCTAGCTTTATCCCCTGACTTCTCCCGGAAGCAGTATGTCTCTCCATATCTTTCCTTTTGTGAGTCTTGGTCTCCATGAAGCTCTGCGATTTTTGTTACAGGTAGTTACAGGCATTAGTGAAGGGTGGCTGCAAGGCCTCCCGTGGCAGGTCCTCCCCCTCACACGCTCGGTGGTGAAGGAACGGCTTACACTCGCAGCCTTCTCCTCTTGTTCGTGCTTATCTTTCTCAGTGTCTTGGGCTGCAGCTCTCAGCTCAGGTGTTTTAGCATCTGGTAATTGGGGTCGAAGCTTGCTTCTTGGCTGCCGCTGCTCGGGTTGGCAGGAAGGTGCCGTGGGCACGTTGGTCTGTCAAAAGCAAGGAGAAGTTTCTCTGTTTCAAGAACTTGTTGTGCTTAGTTCGTGTTTCAATCAATTCTCGGTCGTGCAACAAGACAGTGCTCCTGTCAATCCAGTTCGTGCCATACACAATCACTTCGCTCGGTTAAGCATCTCGGCTGAAGCAACCAGAATGGCGCGGGGTGGAGAATGGGCAGGCCTTATGGACATAAAAAAGAACCTGCGAAGATTATACGAACTGCTAGCAATCAGTGTCATGGACACTAAAGAAATGGCCAATGAGGTGAAGAAAATGCGAGACACCGTAAGTTATACTTCTCTACAGATAAGTAATCATGACGCTCGCATAGATGACAACGAGAGCAATCTCCGGGAAATCATGGGGAAAGTGGATAGGATCCAGGAGGATCTCCAGCGGTTCATAGCAATGAATCAGAGCAGCAGAGTCAATGGTGAAACCGCAGAAGCTGTGCTCCCTATGGAGGAAGAATTCGTCGTCCAACCTAGAAACAACAGAGGCAATCCGTAATCTGCACCCCTTTAGTTATGGCTGAATGTTTTTTTGTCTTTTATTATGTAAACAGTTTGTAAGGGTATACCCCTCCTGCAATTTCAGATGTTTTGAGCAAACTTTATGTAAGGTTTTTTGGACAGCACCATGGATAGACTTTCTGTGCAGCAGTTTTGTTGTACATAAACTTTCGATATTGTCTTTTTTGTAATGAATGGTTGTGCACAGCCTGTTTTATATAACCCCCCTTTCTAGTTTCTGTTAAAAAAAAATAAACATAATCTTTGATTTTAATATTTAACTTTTCACTAATCATAACAAGTTCACCCACTCTTTAAATTTAATTATCTTTATTTTATAGTTATATATATAATTTATCAAAACAAAAATTCTTTAATATTAAATTAAATAAAATATTATATATTTTAAATAACTAAAACTACTAAAAACCAATCCATCGAAAACAAGCTCAATCCTGAAATGAATTATTATATATTTCAAACAACTAAAAGTAATTTATATATACATCTCTAGAAAGCCAATACATCACATACAAACTCAATCCTTTACAAATAAAAAATAATAAAAAAATACCATAACATCTTGCTACATATGCATTTTAAGAAATATGATCTTAAAAGATCCATTCTCGGTGTAATTGAAAAATTAAGTAAAAAAAATTTAAAAAAAAAAATTTGAAAATAAAAAGAATTTAATCAAATTTTCATGATTATTGAGTTAAATATTATATTTGAGAAATAATCGCCACACATTGTATTCCATTCCAATCAGTATAATCATAAATATATGAAAACAATACAAATAACTCTAAAATTTAATTGTTTTTTAATAAAGATAGCATTCATTCGAGTTTGCTTTGCACCCTCTAAAAACGCCAATCCAACATGGCCACTAGCAAAAGACCAGCTTCAAAAGAAATCCCCAAATATAGAACAATAGTACCAAGAAAAATATATGACAAAGCAATAGGGATCCAATCCGGTGCGGCATCCAATCCTACTAACTATAAAATCAAATTTGTGAGCACTTACAAAAACACTTGAGGTAGAGCAAAAAGTATTACAACAAGTAAGGGCACCATCAACAGAATATTTATCCGCTCAAACCTGCGACGGATGGAAAAGCTGCATAAAGAAATGCCATGCCCGCTTCATTTTATATATAAAGGGATTCCAGCCAAGGTTCAT
>LPNX010023943.1:414649-608106 GCA_001517045.1 Pseudotsuga menziesii | reverse complement strand
CACACACACACACACACACACACACACACACACACACACATACACATATATATATATATATATACACCATTGAAATTTAAAAATAAATAAATCAATCAAAATAAAAATATTAATAATAATAAAAAAATAAAAAAATCACAACGTTGTAGCGTTCACCTCTTACTCCATATATAAAACAGATTAAATAATGGTTATTGAGCACTCAAACCAACGTGAAATAACCCAATAAAGGGTTGTAAAAAGATACACTTCTACTCTTACAAATACCCCAAAATATTTGAAAACCACAATGATGACTTCTACTATTACAAATACCTCTAGATCTTTGAAAACCACCATGTTCCTTACATCTCAAGATGCTAAGTTCTTAACAAATCAAGAAATTTAAAGCCTTACTTCAAAACTGATAATTAAAACATTATGAAAATAATAATTAAGGAAGAGGAAATATAGCATACAGTAGCTTTGCAAAATAACAATTATAAATATTATAAACAATAATTTCCAACCAAAATTATTTGTGAGTGCGATACTTCGCTATTTAGTTCATTGGAGGAAAGTCAATACAAGGAGTCATATTTCATGACAGTAAAGGCTAACAATTCTATTTACGATTTGAATCTGCGGAACGCAAAGGATCAGGTTCGTTGATAATTGTTGAGAGGGATACAAAGGGGATGGCTATAAGTATAAACATAAGATGAAGCAGCCACTAAATGCAAAGCATAAGGCTCCCGGTAAATACTTATTCAGAAGCTACAATTTTTGTTTTCAAGTTGTTGAAGAGGAGGACTCAGTTATTAAAACTGCGTTCTAAAACCCAACTAAATTTGCAGCCATACTAGCTCTCTTAACACGAAATAACGAGCGATGATCAGATTAAAAAGCTTGCTAAAATTCCTCCCACAGTGAGCCTAACAGTTGGCTTCCTAAACATTGTAGAAACGAAAGCTCTGCTATTAGAGATCAGCTAACTACTCCCCACATTGGAGCTGCTATGGATAAAATTATCACCACTGAATAGTATAGCCACAGGAGATCCAAATGGAGATGGATCTGACACTGTAATTGGAGGCTCCGGCGATCAAATTAGAGGCACCGTCGTTGTGGAAGGCCTAGGAGTGTTGATGTATATGTAACTTCGGAATGTATTTCACTTGTATTTCTTATATATTGTAACCTGATGTTTATTTCGGGATGTACTTGAGTTATGTCATGCCCCGATGTTCCTATCGGGAAAGTCTATAATGTAAACAAGTCATGTCAAGTCATTGTGGGTAACCCTCCTATTGTCTAAAGGTTAAGGTCCCCGCAATTCTCGGACGCTAGGGTTATTAGACTCTCCTAGTGAGGTCATCCCTAGTAGGGTTTTAGTCATGTCGGGATTAGTATAAATAGAGAGATGGACTCTCTATTTATCACACAACTCATACACACTCAAGTGTAGCGCATCGTTGAGGAAGGAGAAGACACTGGGGCTAGATAGAAAGAAGGTGTGACTACTGTCAGGAGATCACTTACTGTTTTGGGTTCTACTTTTGGTGCTGATTCTATCTCTGAGGAAGTTGCAGGGTTTTCACCATTTAGGGTTTCCCCGAGGATAAACACTGTGTTCATTGTCTCTTGTGTTTGATTGTTGTGCTTGTTATTCTCTCAGTTAAAGATCCTAATATAATGCTAGCTTAATGATGAAATTCTAACATGGTATCAGAGCTAACCTGAGAAGAAGACACTGTGCAGCTGCAGGAACTAGGGATTCCTAGTTTGTGGACCTTCCTCCATAGATTTTCAGCAAAAGTAAGGTGGAATAACTCTCCTCCTTAGGGCGCATCTTTCTGTCGAAGCAGAATCCAATTCTGAGGTTTTTCAGTTTTGGACCCTACACTACTGCCGAAAATTAGGGCTTTTCACAGAAGAGGAATTTTTTAGTGAGCCCAGGCCTGGATTGATCTCCTCCCCAAAATCAATGTTAGGGATCAAATTCAAAGCATTTGGTTGGACAGAACTTCGAAAAAGAAAAACCCTAATTTTCTACTGAACCAGCACTGCAGGATTTCAGCTCCAAATCTAGATCCAACATCTTGACCAGTAAGATCTAAATCTTTTGTATTTCCATTTGAGGTTCTCAGTTTAATATGTCTCATCATACCAAGCTTGATGAAAAGCTTGAGGGAGATGATAACTTCCGAGCCTGGAAGTATAGGACCTCCTTGGTCCTACAAGTAAATGAGTTGGACTCCTATATCAATGAGGAGGTTCCAGTTCTAGAGGGAGATGAGGCTAAGGCCTTACATAAGAAGAAGTTGGTTATGGAAAAGAGAATCATTGTTGATTCTATTAAGGATCACCTCATACCACGGGTGTCCTCCCTTAAGACACCTAAAGCTATGTTTGATGCCCTAACCAAATTGTTTGAAGGGAAGAACATAAACAGGAAGATGACTCTGAGAAACCAATTGAAGAATGTGAAGATCCAGAATGCTGAGACTATTCAGTCTTACTTTACAAGGGTTTCTCAGATCAAGGAGCAGCTAGAAGCAGTAGATGAAGAAGTGGAAAATGCAGAGATTGTGATGACCACCTTGAATGGTCTCCCTAGATCATGGGACTCTTTCATTCAAAGGATCTATGCCAGAAAGAAGTTAGTCAAGTTCAGCAGACTGTGGGAAGAATGATCTCAAGAAGAAGATCAGATAGCAAATTGAGAAGAGAAGATGAGAAGTGAAGATCAAGCTCTCACAGTTCACTCCAAGAAAACCAGAAGGAGCCATCATCACTCCAAAGGTAATATCTCACACTCTAGAAAAGATCTGACTACTATTAGATGTTACACATGTGATGAGAAAGGACACATACCCAAATTCTGCCCTAACAGAAGAAACCTAAATAAGAAGGGAAACAAGAGAAGACATCATGCTCATGCTGCAGAGGATGATGAACCTTCTACAAACAGAATCAGACAAAAAAATGATGATTCTTCAAGTGAGGAAGAATATGTACTGATCTCCGCTCTCACGAGAACTGTTTCGCATGGAAGCAATGATTGGCTCATAGATAGTGGTGCTTCCAAGCACATGATGGGATTCAAAGAATCATTTGTGAAGTTATCTAAACATGAGTCACCTCACAAGGTGAAACTTGGAGATGACTACCAGTATCCAATAAAAGGTAGTGGTGAATCCTCCTATAAACTAGATTCTAGAAAGTCTTTAAAGATGAAGAATGTATTATTTGTTCCAGGACTAAAGAAGAACCTCCTCTCCATATCTGCATTGGATGCAAAAGGAATGAGGGTTGCTTTTGTAGACGGCCAAGTTCTTATGTGGCCAAAGGGAAAGACTTTTGACGATGCAATAGTGATTGGAGAACAAGAAGGAGGTCTATACAAGTTGAAGGGCCAGCCAGATCAAGCTTTGGTTCATGACACAGTAGAACCAAATGAACTTTGGCATAGAAGGCTTGCACATGTGCATTACAGAGCACTACCACTTGCAAGCAAAGCTCTTGAAGGTCTTCCAGAAATACAAGCAAAACATGAAGGGGTCTGCAAAGGATGTGCGAAAGGAAAGAACACAAAGAACACATTTCCAAGTAGCGAGAGCAAAGCAAAAGGAATCTTGGAAATCATCCACTCCGATGTATGCAGACTAATGTCATCAAGATCACTAAGCGGGTATGTGTACTATGTTTCTTTTATTGATGACTTTTATAGGAAGACATGGATTTACTTCATGAAGAATAAAGATGAAGTGTTCAGCAAGTTCAAGGAATTCAAAGCCTTGATCGAGAACCACACTGAAAAGAAGATCAAGACTTTTCGATCAGACAATGGCAGAGAATTCACTTCAAATGAGTTCAAAGAACTATGTAAAGACTCAGGGATTAAGAGGGAGTTGTCCACCCCTTATAATCCACAACAGAACAGAATTGCGGAAAGGAAGAATAGAACCATCATGGAAGTGGCAAGAGCTATGCTTCATGATCAAGATCTTTCTATGAATCTTTGGGAAAAAGCAGCCAGAACAACAGTGTATGCACAGAACCGTACTCCACACAGAGTACTCAAGAACAAGACTCCTGAAGAAGCCTTCTCCAGCAAGAAACCAGAAGTCATCCATCTCAGAATATTCGGTTGTCCTATGTACATACACATTCCAAAAGAGAAGAGAAGAAAATTAGATCCTTCAAGAAAGAAGGGTATATTTGTGGGATACTCTGAAAGCTCGAAGGCTTACAGAATATACTTCCCAGGGTTCAAGAAGATTGACAGAATACAGATGGAATCCTCCTTGGACAAGGGAAGTATGTAATAGAGATCCTGAAGAGATTTGGGATGATGGACTGCAAGGCATGAACCACACCTATGGCATCAAACCTGAAGCTCTTGAGTGATGCTTCATCAAAGACAGTTGATGCCACAATGTATCATCAGATGATTGGGTCCTTGATGTACCTGACGAACATGAGACCAGATATTTGCTTTGCTATGAACACCCTGAGCCAATACTTGACAGATCCGAGACATGTTCACTTGACTACTGCAAAGCATATTCTGAGGTACCTGAAAGGCACAGTTGATTATGGGCTCGAGTATAAGATTGATCAAAGGATTAACCTGGAGGGTTATGTTGATTCAGATTGGGTAGGCAGTGCCATCAATAGGAAGAGCACTTCAGGGTGTTGCTTTAGTATGGGATAAGGAGTGATCTCGTGGTTTAGCAGGAAGCAATCCTGTGTGGCATTGAGTACAGCTAAAGCAGAGTATGTTGCTGCCTATTCAGCTAGTTGTGAGGCAGTATGGCTGAGGAAGCTACTGTCTGATTTATTTCATCTCTAGTTAGATGCTACTTGTATATACTGTGACAACCAGAGTTGTGTTAAGTTGTGAGAGAATCCCGTATTCCATGACAAGTCGAAGCATATAGAGATCAAGTATCACTATATCAGGGATATGGTGTAGAGAGGAGCAGTGAAACTCCAGTATGTTGCGATGGATGAATAGATAGCTAATGTGTTGACTAAGCCATTGGCTAGGGTGAAGTTTGAGTACTTTAGGGAGAAGCTTGGTGTTCTCCAGATCGAGATTCCTCCCAAGAGGATGTGATGTGTCCGTGCTAAGCCATTTTGACATGGTGAGAGGATTGGTTCCTTGCATGGTCAGATATAAGTGTTGTGCCCTCCCAACATGGTGAGAGGATTGGTTCCTTCCATGGTCGGATGTAAGAGCTGTGACATGGTGAGAGGATTGGTTCCTTCCATTGTCAGGTGTATGTGATGATCCCACATCCAGCATGAAAAAGGGATGGCTCTGTGAAGACACATCTAGTATGAAAAAGGACTAGCTCTATGTAGGTCCCACACCTAGCATGAAAAAGGGATGGCTTTGTGAAGACACATCTAGTATGAAAAAGGACTAGCTCTGTGTAGGTCCCACATCCAGCATGAAAAAGGGTTAGCTTTGTGAAGACACATCTAGTATGAAAAAGGACTAGCTCTGTGTAGGTCCCACATCCAGCATGAAAAAGGGTTGGCTCTATGAAGAAGACACATCTAGTATGAAAAAGGACTAGCTCTGTGTAGGTTCCACATCTAGTATGAAAAAGGATTAGCTCTGTGAAGACTCATCTAATATGAAAAAGGACTAGCTCTGAGTAGCTGCCACATCTGGTATGAAAAAGGACCAACTCTGTGAAGACTCATCTAGTATGAAAAAGGACTAGCTCTGAGTAGCTGCCACATCTGGTATGAAAAAGGACCAGCTCTGTGATGCCTCATCTGGTATGAAAAAGGACCAGCTCTGTGATGCCTCATCTGGTATGAAAAAGGACCAGCTCTATGAAGACTCATCTAGTATGAAAAATGACTAGCTCTGAGTAGCTGCCACATTTGGTATGAAAAAGGACCAACTCTATGATGCCTCATCTAGTATGAAAAAGGACCAACTCTGTGATGCCTCATCTAGTATGAAAAAGGACTAGCTCTATGATGATACATCCAGTATGAAAAAGGACTAGCTTTGTATAGATTCCTATGACGAGAAGAATCAAGAGATAGCACCTGTGATGATGACCTAGTGATGATCCAAATCGAGTGATGATGATCCAAATCCAATGATGATGATCCAGCAGTGATGATCTAGATCCAGTGATGATCTAGATTGAGTGATGATCCAGATCCAATGACTTGAAGATGACGAGGACTCGATGATGATCCAGAAGATACAGAGAAAAATACTTGTGCTGAAAATTGTGTCGAAAGAATACCTTCCTAGTTAAGAGGGAGTGTTGATGTATATGTAACTTCGGAATGTATTTCACTTGTATTTCTTATATATTGTAACCCAATATTTATTCCAGGATGTACTTGATTTATGTCATGCCCCGATGTTCCTATCGGGAAAGTCTATAATGTAAACAAGTCATGTCAAGTCATTGTGGGTAACCCTCCTATTGTCTAAGGGTTAAGGTCCCCACAGTTCTGGGGCACTAGGTTTATTAGACTCTCCTAGTGAGGTCGGCCCTAGTAGGGTTTTAGTCATGTCAGGATTAGTATAAATAGAGAGCTGGACTCTCTATTTATCACACAACTCATACACACTCAAGTGTAGCACGTAGTTGAGGAAGGAGAAGACACTGGGGCTAGATAGAAAGAAGGTTACTGCTGTTAGGATATCACTTACTATTTTGGGTTCTACTTTTGGTGTTGATTTTATCTCTACGGAAGTTGCGGGGTTTTCACCATTTATGGTTTCCCCAAGGATAAATACTGTGTTCATTGTCTCTTGTGTTTGATTGTTGTGCTTTTTATTCTCTCAGTTAAATATCCTAATATAATGCTAGCTTAATGATGAAATTCTAACAGGGAGAACCCGGTGGAGGTGGATCTAGCATTGTCTCTAAAAGAGTGGGAATAAAACTTGAAAATCAATGATAAAGAAGAACACAACTTACATAATTAAGGAGGCTGGCAGTCAGTTGTGGAATATGTCGTATGCGCTCTACGCTTATTGGTCCTGTACCTTGGTTCTGTCCTGCAGCGTTTGGTGGAATAGTAACATAGTTCTGTCCCTTTCAGTGTTCAATCAGCCATAAGCTGCAACGATTAACTGATTACAATTCAACCATTAGCTTTTTCTCTATCCACCATCAATCTAGTCTTTCGACAAGCATTGTTTTGGATCCAACCAACCATGGGCTAAAGCTCTATCCAGGAAACGCGCTATGCTCTTCTTTCTTTGCTCTTGGTTTGCCCCCGACGTTCTCTCATGCAGATGTTAGTATCTCTAACCCCACGACCTTTATTTCATTATTTAGCGCTATGCGCAAATCCACTGCTTTATAGCTCTCTTTTTCTTTAGCGTTATGCGCAGATCCACTGCTTTATAGCTCTTTTTTTCTTTAGCGCTATGTGTATTCGTCTGGTCTTATTTCCATTCCTTGGAAATCAATGTAGTTCTAGTGTACCGTACCGTTCATAGAAGGCAGTATGGAGGCGTGACTATATCCCAAGCAAGTGTCGAAGCGTCTGTCCCATTCAAGCAAACATAAATAGATATTAAAATGAGGTTTGTGAAGCAAACAGAAAAAGATATTGAAATGAAGTTTGTGAAATCAAATAATAGAGTACACACTGGACACAAATGGAAATGAGAAACAGAAACATGAACTTACCTGAGAATTCTTGAATTCTCTCACCTCCTAGCATGTCAGGGCTAACACTGCTCTTCTTTGCATCTTGATTCGACTTGAGTGAGATCTTGCATATGATTTAAGAAACGGTTATTGAATGCAGAAATGATTACTGAAGTGGCACTGGTTTACATAACAGACTCCTCCACGTCTCCTGTATTTACGCTAATAAAATCCTCCATGTCTCCTGTATTTACGCTAACAAACTCCTCGGCGGCTAACAGTCTCCTACGAACTCCTAAATCGACGATCGACTCTCCTAACAGACTCCTAAATCGGCGGCTAGTTAAGCTATAAACGGCTAGTTAAAAGATCAGACGATTAAACACATCCCAGTCATACACTTGGCATGTTTTAGTGGATCTTGATGATCCACTCAAGCAAGTCCATCCCCAAAATATCACATATATACGCCTATCGGCGTAAAAATCAATTGTACATTTTATCCATGTATTTGAGAAAATGTCTTCTGAATTTGAAATATTTGAGCAATTGTGTTTATCTGTTTCTAGTGTTAAATACATATGTTGGTTTCTTTATGTATATATATATGTATATAAAGAGATAGCATGAACTTTTATTTACCTATTGTGTACACTATCATTACATCTTGGCGTTGATATGTTACTATATTGGGTTGATAAAGTAATGAGTGGAGTTAATTGCTTTAGGCTTGAATTCCTCGGTCGTCCAAGATTACAAAAGAACTAAACAACTTAAAACATGGTGCATAGGTTTTATTTTTAGACTAATTTTCTTAAAAAGAGGAATATATAAGACTCCACTTAAGGATAGTGGAAGTAATGGAAATAAATCATTATGTAATATAACGATTTGATATTAAAGTATAATGATTGATGTCTTTCATTGTATGATTCCTATATAAAAATAGGATATCAAAGTTAGATATAGTCCGTATTGTATTGGCTATGTATTTCCAATGTGACAGTAGATAAACTTTTATAAGAGTCCAATGTTGTGAAGAGTGCCCAATCGAAAACACCTGAATCTTGAATCTTGTAAACTGTTAAAATTGCATGGGTGTGCTTGACAAAAATTAAATCATAACTCCATATCCTGTAATGGATGGGCTGATAATGAATGTTGTGTAGATTGCCTAATTGAAACTACTTAGCCTCTAAATATTTAAACTTGCACTATTTTACTGGTCATTTTCAAGAATTTAATAGTTAAAACCGTAAATGAGGAATTACGCGGGTTAACTTCTGTGAGAATATCGTCATAATCAATGTGTAACCAAACATTAGCAAACTGCGTCGTCGGATGACCAAACTGGTATTAATTTATTTAATGGACAATAGAACTTATTTAATGCACTCGTAACAACAAAAACGTGAGTGATCAGCTAGTGGCAGTCATTCATGTGCCTAGTCGCTCAAATTTCTTTTCTTTTCGTGGATTAATTTATAAGTGTATGTTAAACTATATTATATAATATAATATATATATATATGCAATTATATTGGCATTCCATTCTTCATCGTCGCTTGTGATTCTCAAAATTAATCTGCAACGGCTATGTCCGGTTCATTAAAACATTGGTAGTTAAACTGATAGCAAGAGTTTAGGCAAGGCGATGCCTTACAATATAAATGAGTTAAAAGATTTTTAATTACCCGCGGAAGCTTTATATTGTGAAGAGACTTATAAACGAGTCGACATTTTATGTCCATATTTAAGGAGTTTCGTATCACTGTGAATATTTATATATAACAATGTGTTATGCATTAAAAAAAACTATATATATATATATTTATGTCTATTTGGCGTAGCTCGAGTGGTTGGGAGATTTCGTTGTTGCACTCCCCACCCGGGTTCGAATCTTACCGAAGACATTTACTCCTTGGAAGATAAAATATTAGGCTATGTATATATATATTATATACATACTGTGGAAATATAATAGATTTGACCTAATAAGAAAGACATTTAATATATAAATATATGTAGTATAATAGACTTGTGTTTAAACAATTCATTTTTTTTCACAAGGAAAAAAGGCTGTCCTTGATATTCATTAATAGAATCAAAGGGCATCTGAATGTGCCATCCCAGTGTATGGGTTACATACATGTAATGTCCAGAAATAAGGAGTTTTGATCAGCAAATAACCGAGTACAAGTCACAACACATCTGAGTTGCAATTGGGGGGATCAAGGATCACATAACACAACTCATAAAGTACATCCAAGTCAGAGAACCAAAGGTAAAACTGTCCATTCATACCATCTCTATCGTGAACATATCGTCATAGATCTACTATCGAATCCTGCCCGCTCCAAAACATACAAAAAAGGTGCCATAAATAAATGGAGAGCATGCTCCTGCACCTGGCTCAAAAGAGCTTGACATTGTCATGAGAGACCTCAAGGCCTTCAAAAAGTTCATAATAGAAACCCATACCAGGAGCCAAAGTAAGGGCAGTCTTCGATAGACTGTCTGCGAGTTGATTATGTTCACGATAGACATGGGAGAAAGACAGGTGAGTGAAGGAAGTGCAGAGTTTCCTAGTGTCCCTACACCAGTGACCGAGATCAGGTGGAGAGAGATTGTCAGTACCCTTTTCCCAATTAATGATGACAGAGGAATCTCCCAAGATGTTAAGGGAAGGTATTCCCATCAATTGAGCATTGTGCAGAAGAGCCTAGAGCCCTATCAGTTCTGCTTTTGTGTTGGTACAAGTTCTAGCCCCCAATGCAAACTCGAAGGAATGTGACTCGTTCAGTAATAAGCAGATACCAACTCCTCCAATGTTTTTTGCCAAAGCACCATCGAAGAAACCACAGGGAAAGACTAGTGAAGGGCCCGAGCCTAAGACTCTGAGCTTATTAGTCTTTTTACAGGGAGGTCGGTACAGCTGAGAGAGATTAGAGATCTGGTGTAAAATTCTCAGGACAGACATCTTCTTTCCTTCGAAAATATGAAAGTTCCTAGCTTTCCAAATGACCCACATCATAAAAAATGGAAGATAGCAGCAAACAGAGTACTTTGTAAATATGTCAATCCAGTTCCCCAAGAATATGCAGAGATTATCATTCTGAGTAGGAGGAATGAAATGAAACTGTCCACTTAGTTGTGTTAGGATACACTTCCAGACATAACAAGTACTGAAGATATGTTGAATACTGTCTTCATTTGCATAGCAGAGGGCGCATATACCAGGCCCAATCCAACCTTTCTTTTGAAGGTTGTCCCAAGTTAAGGCTTTATTTTCCAGAACCAACCATGAAAAACAACTAATTTTTGTGGGAAAAATTCCAGACCATATGAGAGCAAGAAGTCTGTTATCTATTGAAGGGGATAGAGTATGAAAAATACAGTCATAAACAAGATTGGCATACACCGAGCCATTGGATCAATTATGTTCTCAAACAAGCATATCAGGTTGAGGAATGAGCCTGATCCTGCCAAGTTCCAAACTCCTCATGTAACAATCCCAAGCAGTCTTCCATTCACCAGCTATGCAAAGGTCCTTAGCAGTGTACCAATAAGGGTGGGATCCTAGTAAAATATTACATGCTTTAGAGAGAGTTGTGATGTCCAAATCCTCCAGATATTCTCTGAGCTCTGTAGGAAGGATGTGAGGAGATTGTACACCAACAATGGGGTTGATACCCACGAAAATGTCCAAACCATTTCCAACCTGCCAAGACAAACATCTTCCCAACCATCGAAGTGTTTGTACAAAACCTTTCTAGATAAATGAAACCCCACAGGTCTTGAAGTTCTTTTCTCTGAGCCCTGTAGCCACCGAGTTATTCTTTAAATATTTTCCAATGAGCACATCGTGCCACAAACCCTGATTTTGCAAAACCATCCAGAAATTTTTGGTTCTTAAGGCAATACTGAACTAGTGGATGTTTTTGATGCCCCATCTTCCATAAACTTTCGGCCGTGAGAGATTCGACCAACAAGATAAGTGATATCTGTTTTTAGTGCCCGAGGAGCCCCATAGAAAGCCAAAAGTAAGACTTCTAATCTTGTTTTTGACAGAAGCAGGAATGGGTGCAAGACCCAGCAAAAAACCGGAATGCTGGACAAAACTGCTTGTACAAGTATCAAACGGCCTCCCAAAGAGAGGAACTTATGTGACCAATGTGAAATTCTTCTTTCAATTTTCTATATCAGCCAGTGCCAATCGCTGACTTTGTACCCATTCAGTTTAATAAAATATCCTAGGTACATGAACCCTGTGTCTATAGGCTCCATTATGTATGGTAAAACTCTTGTAATATTAGTAAGAGTATCATCATCAATATTGTTAAAGAGTAAGCAAGATTTATCAACACTTATGCTCATCCCAGAGGCCTTGAAAAAGGTACCTAATATGACATCGAAAGCAATCCATCCCTGCAGGGTACCCGAGCCGAGTAGCATTACATCATCAATGAATAGGAGGTGAGTGAGGGCAAGTGCAGAATTAATTTTAATCCCTCTGATGATACCATGCTTCCTTGCATCTGAGATCACTAAGACCTTCTATAGCAAGGATGAAAAGCAATGGTGACAGGGGACAACCTTGTTTGATGCCCCTAGAGGCACAGAAGAACTTAGAAGGAGTACCATTGATCAGTACAACAAAATTAGCAGAGGTTAGACATCCCATAATCCAATTTACCTCCAGGAGAGGCACCCCAATCTAAATTAGAATGAGTCTAATGTAGGACCAGTTCACTCTATCAAATGATTTAACCAAATCTAGCTTTAGAATGAGAGCACATGAATTCTTGGTTTTCACCGTATGGAGTGTCTCCTGCATAATACCTATAGGTTCCACAATCTGACGATTCTTGAGGAACCCATACTGTTCTCTAGAGATGTGAGTATCCAGAAAAGGCTTCAGTCTGACTGCAATGACCTTAGCAATAAGTTTGTACAGTAAAATGCACAAGGATATAGGTATGAAATCAGCAAATGTAGTAGGCTTGTCCTTCTTGGGAATGAGGGAAAGGAAGGTAGAATTCAGTGAGGGGGAAATGGAACCAGAAGTTCTAGCATGATCAACAGCCTTCAACAATTCACACCCCAGAAGGTCAAGGAAATGCAGGAAGAACTCGACAAGCTAGCCATTGGGTCCAGGGCTCCTATCTTTCTTGAATGATTTTAAAGCTCCTTCTATTTCAGGCATAGTAATAGGATCAGTGAGTCTAGGGCCATCATCCAGTAAGATCATCTTGGGGTAAAGCTGGACGACCTAGAGTTCTGAAAGGAGACAGGTAGACTTATCATCACGGAAGATATGGGAGAAATTTTCATGGCCTAGATGCTTAAGAGCACTCTCATCCTCTATACAGTGACCATCCTCATCCTCCAAGGACCAGATAGTATTTTTGTTCCTTCGTCCCGAGGCCACAGTATGAAAGAAGTTTGTGTTTGAGTCACCATGCTAAGCCCAGTTTGTACGACTCTTTAATTTCCAAGTGAGGAGGAAGTGGGTCTGTAGCTCCAACCTTTTAGATCTAAGCTGATTCAGTAAAAGCTGGTCCTTTTGTGACAAAATACCCAAAGGATATCCCGTTAGGAGTGATACAATATCCTTCTCCAACTTAGTAAGAGTTGAATCCATGGAAATGGTTTTTTCCCTGGTCCATACTTTTACTTCTTTCTTAAGAGTTCAGAGTTTGAGAGAGATATGGTCCATAGCATCAAGTGAAGCTAGGGGTTTAATCTCGTGGCATCTCTTGGTAAACCAAAGAATGAAGTCTGGGTTAGAGAGCCAAGATTGGTTGAACTTGAAGGGGTAGTTATAGGATACAACCTCCTTATTCCATTCCAGGACAATAGGAAAATGATCAAAGATATCCACATGATGGATCCAAGTACGATGGACCTTGAGGAAGGGGATCAAGGCTAAGGAAAGAAGAAAGCGATCGAGTCTTTTGCTAATACCCTCCTCTCCATCTCGGCCATTTTTGTAGGTGGGGCCCATACATGCAGGTGCTATATCCCGAATACCAACAAAGTCGAAGAGAAGCTTGAAGTGAGATGCCAGGGGGTCAGGGACAAATTTCTTACCCCAGGACTCAGAGGCACTCATGGTCAAGTTAAGGTCCCCTCCCAAGATCAGATTAGGAGCACTGAGAAGACCCCCCTTATGGGCTTCTTCCTAGAAGAGATCCCTATTCCTATAGGGGCCATAGAAATTAAGGATAACTAAAGGAGCACAAAAACCACAAAAGGTAGCCTTTCATAAGAATACCAGCAACAATCTCAAAGGCCCTACATCGAACCCTGTGAGGATCCCATGCCGTGAGTAAGCCTCCTGAGATGCTTGAAGCACTTATGGCACAAAATTCCCATCTGGGCAAAAGCTTGGAGAAGGCTAGAAGAGCGAGATAGGTACTGCACATCGTTTCCAGTAGAAGAATCATATCAGGCTTGATGGAGAGAAAAAGAGTGTGGAGGCTACATTGTTTGGTCTTACCTCCTAGACCTCTAACATAGAGGGAAAGTATTTTCATTAGGGAACAGGGTGAAGGGGAGATGATGCTCTAAGTCCCCTGGAGTGTTGTCCTCTAGCCGCATTCTTTATGTGAGTCGAGAGGGGTATGTAAGGAGGAGAGGTAGAGGAGAGGGCCCCAACAGAGATAGACTTGTCCTTGTTTTTTTCCTTGATAGTCACATTTTCAAACCGAATTGAATTCAAGTGGAGGGTAGAAGGAGAAGAGGGAGTAGTAGCCGAAAAGATCGACATAGAGCATTGAAGTGAAGGGTCGGAGAAGGAGGGGGATGAAACCGGGCTACGGGGAGAGTGAGGGGGAGAAGAAGCTTGTAAGGGGAGTGGAGGAAAGTCTGCAAGCGAGGATAAGGGAGGCACAGGGGGTGACGGATCCCGAGTCAGTGAGGAAGGGGGAGGCAAGTAGGGCGAGAGTGGTTGGGAGTCAACAAAAGTAGGTAACAGAAGGGACTCTGAAGAGGCTAGAGGGGAGTATTCAGCTTCACCACAAGTAGCAACAGAGAGAGGTGTCAAATCATCAGTGACAGAGGGGGGAGCCAGACCAGCAACGACTAAGGGAGGAGCCAGATCATCCAATGCTTCAAGAAAGGACTCAGACACATCTTCAAATAAAGAGAGCGACTGAGAATAAATACCTGTCTTGGGATTCTCCAGAGCTGAGGAAGGAGACAAACCATGTGTAGTAGGAGTTCCATCCATACTAGAGCATGAACGCTCAATCAGAAGAGTGGGACAGGATCGCCTCAAGTGGCCAGTAGCGTGGCAAATGTTGCAGCGGAACGGAACATGAAGATAATCCAACTTCTGTATCAGAAGATGCTCTTTACAAAGAATCTCCACCTCGACCGGTAAACCATGAGATACATCCAATTCTACCAGAACCCGTGCCAGTCTCTTATCGAAAGAGAGATGGAAGTCTTCATCTACAGCGATGAAACGGCCAATTGTATTTGCAATACCCTCTAGGATGCTCTTGTGCCAGATAGGGAAGGGGAGATGGAGCAGAAGAACCCAAAGGTGATGCTTTGTCACACCTTCCCTGAGAGGGTCAAAATGTGTGTGCCATCGACCGAGTGCTAGGGAACTAGGGCCGATACGTCAGATAGACTCAAGAATATGCAAAGCATGGTCCGCTTCAAGAAATACAAAAATAGTCCACCCATTAGATAGTAAGCTAATGGTAGGGATGTAAGTCAACAGTGGCTTCCAGTTCTCATTAGCCTAGTCGACCCAAGCCTTTTTACCCAGATGACAGTATTCTAATCTGCCCACTAGAGCACGAGAACACAACGAAGAGACCCGGTCCAAATACACGTCATGGCCGAGGACGAAGCGGAATTTCCTGGCTAAGGTTTTTATACCCTTGGAATTTCTTTTGCGTCAATGACATGTGGGAACCCCAACGCCAGCCATATGAATAATGCGCAGCAAGTCAACCCTGCAACAAGCCGACAAGGGTGACGACGGAAACCCCTACTCCCAGAGAGGGAGATATAAGGGGAAACAGAAACCAGAAAACCAGAAACAACTAGAACCCACAAAAAGAAACCACGATGGGACACCAAAAAAAGATAACCGGTTACCAAAAGACCTAGTAGCGAGGCCTAGAAGGTACAAACCCACCTTCGAAAATAAAATCCCCCAAGAGACACACGGTTCGAATACCACCAGACAAAGATAGCCCAAAATGATGAGGCATGAAAAAAATAGGAACCCGGTGACAAACCACCGATATCGGTGCAAAGAAAGGACCAAAACCTTGAAATCCCGGAGAAATATGCGGAAGGCAACTAGAGTCAACGTTGCGCATGCTGTCGGGCTCAGGGAAGAGAAACAATACTAGGCACAACGTGGCTACCCATGCAGGGTTGACGACCCAGGAAAAAAACCCTAGAACACCGAGGTGGCCAAAAATACGATATCCTTCCCACTTTTTTTAATTGGTTGGTACTAGTCCCCCTGGTAAGGGGAGGGACTCCAATAGCCACGCTTAGCAAAAGCATCAACCCGAAAGTGGCAGGTGAAAGCCCGTCGTCCCAGAGCAGACAGGGAAGGGAAAGAGAGGTGGGGTAAACCGAAGCGAACAGTTGCCGGGAACCAAGTGCTCAGTGAAGAAGGCTAGGAGAGCTAGGTACAAGAAGTAGAGACGTAGGAGAGACTCTACCATGGCCGCAGAGCGAGCCCTGCGTAGGCACATATAAAACCCTCCATCACCACATATGCCGGAAAGAGCGCCACTTACACATTTGTTTCAACTCATTTAAACAATTCATTTGTATGCTTAATGACAAAGTTGTTGTATTATAAGTATTATGTGAAAATATGTTACATTAGAGGAAATTTCAACTCAAAATGGGTATTTTAACTCTAATTCAAATTCCATATCATCATGTGTTATCTAATAAAATTTCTTTGAATTTGAAATACCATCTTAAACACTTTTTTAATATAAATTTTGGGATACGTGTCATAAAAAAACTATTTTTTTTGTTTGTATTTTCGACATATCTCCTCGTGTTTTTACTCAAATTTTGATTGTGAGAGCTTGTTGGATGCGGAATTAAATTCCTCATCCAACGACTACCCACTCACCATACTTTTGACAGAACATGCTACCCCAAAAACAAGAAATACCTGAAAAATGTGATGAATGTTTTTTCAGGTATTTCTTGTTTTTTCAGTAGTGGGTATGCCGAGTGGGTACTTGTTGGATGATGAATTTAATTCCACATCCAATGAGCTCTCCCAATCGAAATTTGAGTAAAAACACGGGGAGATATGTCGAAAATACAAATAAAAAAGTAGTTTTTTTCTTTTCTTCCTCCAAAATTAATAAATAATATTTTTTTATTTTAACGATTATTTTATTAAATTTTTTTAGGAGGCCCATTTTGAGTTGAAATTTCCTCTAATGAAGGCATCTATATATATGTTTTACATAAACAAGTTTCATATATATATATATACACACACACACACACACACACACACATACTAAATGAATATATAGACTTCTAAAAATTAAATATATGAAATATAATAGACTTGTGTTTAAAGAAATGACATTTCTATGCCTAATGAGAAAGACATATTTAATGTTCTCACGGGGTTGGCAGTCTACTGGTTTGCATTGGCTAGATGTCCTAAATCTATTCTGAATTTACTTAGAAGAGCTATTTTCTCCTTCTGGTGGGGGTTCTTTGCTGAACATCAGAATTCTCATCCAGTCAATTGGGAAACTGTCTCCTCCCCTACTGAATATGGTGGCTGGGATATAAATAACCTGGAATGGTTTGGAATATCATTGAGACTGAAATGTATGTGGCAGCTTCTTAGTGGTACTGGTATTTGGAGCAGAATAATTTCCCATAAATACCTCAAGAACAACTCCTTAGAAGACTGGATTCGAGCCCGAAATTTTAATATTACTGGTACTTCTTACTTCTGGAATGATTTTATTAGGATAATTGAGTGGATTACTAGTCAGTTGGGATGGAAGGTGGGGAATGGTTTAAAGATTAGGATGGGAGTGGACCCTATTGATGGGCACAACTCGCAGTATCTATTATCTGAGGAGCTTAGAGATTACCTTTACGACTTGGGAATATCCGATCTTGCTCAGGAAAAAAAATTGGATGTTTGTGGTCTTGATGGTTCCAACTGGTATATTGCATCTAATCTGTACTTGGGGGGTGATTGGGTTGATTAATGGTGTTCATATGTCAAAGGATTGACTCATGGTGGTATAAGGATTGGGACTGCTGAAGACACACTTCTTTGGATGTATGACAAACAGTTGGGTATGGTGAAAACCAAAAGAGCATATGATCTTATTGTCTCTGAACATCGGACTATCATGGCCAATGATTTCCTTTTAAAGATTTGGCACCTAAATATTCCTCAAAAACTGAAGTGTTTTATCTGGCTAACTTGTAATATGAAAATTAACACTTGGGATACTTTGTGCAAGAAAGGTTGGCACGGTCCCAATAGGTGTTGTTTATGCAAAGGGGATGCTGAAACGGTGGAACACCTTTTTGTTGGCTTCCCATTTATGAAGAAGATGATACGAGGTCTCAATTGTCTGTTTGATGTTCACCTACTTTGGTCTGCTCCAACCCTTATGGAAAATCTCATAAATTGGGTATCAAAGGGTGGAACCCTCCAGTACTTGCCTCTTTTTCTCATCTGGAATATCTGGAAGGCTAGGAACCGTAATTTATTTGAAGATCTGATTCCTAATATTGCGAGTCTCTCACATATCATCCTTGATGAGGTAAATTCATATAAGGTACCACTGAAATCTAGGAATAAAACTCGTGACATTGGTGAGCCTCCTAATTCAAAATTAGCTATGGTCTTCTTTGATGGAGCTGCGGAAAACTTCATTGGAGAAGCAGGTATATGTATTTGGTTAAATGATCACCATTTTTTTGCTATTAAGCTTGGATGTGGGAGCAGTACTAATACTAGAGACGAACTTTTAGCAATCTGGGCATCATTACGGGTCGCCAAAGATATTGGGCTGCCTTACCTACATATCTTTGGCGACTCCTCGGTGATTATAAATTGGGCAAAGGGGGAATCCACCCTTGACATGGTGAACCTTGAGGCTTGGTGCTACAACACCAGATTACTCATGTCCTCATTCACCTGGGTGGATTTCAGTCATGTCTATAGGGAACATAACAAGAGGGCAGACATCTTATCCAAGGAGGGGTTGTGTATGGATCCTAGTCATCTCTTACTTACTGAATCTTATGATGATGAGTTTATTGGGGAAGTCTCAATACAACCTTTTTAGAATTTGCTCATTCTATTTCAGATATTTTATCTCATGGATTTTTTTGAGTTATTTCTGGTTATGCTGAGCAACAGTTATAGGAATTTTGAGAGTCACTTGCCTGCTTTGGATAAGGTGTCTGGGCTCTTGTTATGTTCTTTATGGACATTCTCTAACTGATGTATATACTGCTCACTTATGAGAGGACCTTTTCATGTATTGATACCCAGGTGCTGATAGTATTTTTTCACATCTTGTGTATAGTTATATTTCTGTTTTGAACTACATTGTAATGTAATATTTACTGTTCTGTCTGACCCATTGGGGTATGGACAGTTGTTTGATGATGTACAAGGTTACCTTTGATTCAATAGAATATCAAGGAACTGTTTTTTTTAACTGAATTTTTTTTTTTAATATAATAGACTTGTGTTTAAACAATTCATTTGTATGCCTAATAATAAAGTTGTCGTATTATACGTATTACATGGAGATATGTTAAATGTATATATATATATATATATATATCACACAAACAAGTTATATATATATACACACATTAAATGAATATATAAACTTCTATCTAAACAAATGAAATTTGTATACNATATATATATATATATATATATATATATATATATATATATATATATATATATATAATGTTCCACATAAACCACTTTCATATATATATACACATACTAATTTGTTGTTTGATAAATAAATATATAGATGATAATAGACTTGTGTTTAAACAAATAAAATTTGTATGCCAAAAGTTGTTGTATTATAAGTATTACATGGGAATATGGTAAATGCATCCGTTTATTTATTGAACAAATGGGTTTGACCAATTAAATGTTATATACATTGAACACAATTGAAATGGGATTACAAGAAATTATAACCTTATATATATACCTTTGATATGTATGGGAAAAGACGTTCTCCATAAATGTTAAAAGAAGTCACTTTAATTATTTTATATGACATGGATATTAAAGAAAATTACAATTTGAATATGATGTGGAGGATGAGTGGGTTTTGTTCTATATAGGGTATGTGTATTAAAAAAAATAGTTAATATGGTTTAATAAACAGATAATTTTATCTACGAGGTTATTTAAATCTAATAAGTTATCTTATTACGTCCATGTGATATGTAATTAATTTAACAACGTGGTTCATCACGAGGGAAGTAGCGTAGTTAATATGGTTCAATAAACGGATAATTTTATTTACGAGGTTATTTAAATATAAGTTATCTTATTATGTCCATGTGACATATAATTAATATAAAAACGTGGTTCATTATGAGGGAAGTAGCATGAAAAAGGGTGTTATATATTTTGGGTAGAGTATGACATGAAATCTGGTCGGTATAGAGTTATATGGAACTTGTTTATGTTCATTAAAAGCAAATTATATGAAATAAGTAAATGGGTGTACTCATGTTACTTGAACGGAAGTACGTAGTGGGGTATTTTTTTTTATACAAGTATTAGTAACTACACTTATGACCGGTTGAATTGATAAATATATTTGCGTGACCTTTGATGTTATTAATAAGAAATAAGATAATAATTCAATTGGTAAATTAACCATTTAAGATCGTTTATGGTTTAATAAGGAAAAAAAATGCATATAGCCCATTTCCCAAAATAATGTCGAGGAAACAGTAACTTGACAAACCTGCCAAATGGGTCAAATATAGATGATATTTGTAAGGAAAAGTATGGAAACGATCAAAATATGAGCTAAACATAGTAATCTGAACCTTAGTACAGGGTGAGATCTATATAAAAAGACGACAAGTTCTTGAGATGGGACTCATTAAGATATTAAGACAAACACACTTGGTATGACTAATTGAATATGTCGAAGTATCCATATGACAATGTAAATTAGGAAATAAGGTAAAGATGTGATTATGTCCTTGACTTGGACATGATGTTATAGACAAAACGACTAGGCAACAATATTTAATATGTTCATCTAAGTCATCAAGTCCCAAAACTTTGAGTTTAGAATCATCTTTATTAAAAATTTATGGGTTGAGAGTAGCCTTATGAGGATGTTAAATGACCTTTTCATTGATTTTGATGGTCACTCTTTCTTGGATAATCCATGATTATGATTTACAAATCTATAGTTTTACAAATTAAAGATCGGTATGAATAGTTCCATTATGGATATAGATAGCATTGAAATGTTAAAGGGAATTGAAAGATAATATTTAAATACATATAATAAGAAAAAAAATGGAAAATACAATGAAATATTCATATTTGATTTAAAAGGGGTGAAATAAGTTGAAGTATATAGTTTAAAGGTTTGTAAATATTTCCTTGAGGTTGGGTAGTTTAATAGTAGGGTGTAATTGTAAATTGATTAAACTTTTTGTATGTTGGAAAATATTTCTTTAGAATATAATATGAGCATGTGGAAATATAATCAATAAGTAGTGAAATTTAGTCGTAGGAAGCTTAAAAAATTGTGTCAAGAGATTTTAAATGGATCCAAGATTAGGTAACTTGTTAATTCCTTATGAATGTAGTTAATATAGATGTCACGTCGAAATAATGACGAGAACTGTGCCAAATGTTTACATAATCCATTTGAGATAAATTGGTTTATGAGTAAAATTTTATGTTTGTATATAAATTAATTTATATGAGTACATTATGAATTGAAGATGAAGTGGTTATGATACACCTATCATGTTTGTGCGTAATGAATCCTTCTGCCTTATATAATTAAAGGATGTAAGGTATTGCATCTTGTATGACGAAGTGAGTTATGTCAATATATTGGGTTGATCAAAGTAATGAGTGGAGTTAATTTATTTAGGCCTTTGGCATAAATTGAATCTTGGGTCTCCCAAGATTGTAAAAGAACTAAACAACTTGAAAAATGGTGCATAAAAAGAGAGATTTTATATTAACTTCGAGACGAAGTTTCCTAAGAGGGAGAGTATGTAATGTCCCACTTAGAGATATAGGAAAAGTAATTGAATGAAATCATTCTGTAATATAAATAGATGTGAAGATTTGATCCTAAGGTATAATGGTTGATGTCTTTTGGTAAACTAGCATTGTGTGATTCCCGTATGAGGATCTAATATCAAGGGTAGATATAGTCCTGATACTGCGACGTGAGAGGATGCATTGGAAATGCATAGACAATATCCATACTTATTCTAGAACTTCGGGATGAAGTTTATTGAAGTGGGGGTGTATGTAACACCCTATTTTTACCCTAGCTTGTTAGATTAGAATAAACCATTATTTGAGGGCATTCTATGGCGAATGATTCGACTATTTATTTATTTGAAATCAAAAAATGTTGCAAGGACGTATTATTTAGAGAATCTCATTTTGGATGACTTGGACAAGTGTGAAGTAATTAATTATTGATGAGATATGACCTAAGAAGGATTATATGACATATTGATGAGTAAATTATGATTATTATGATTTTAATTGTGAACGAAAAATCATGTGAAGTTATTAGCAAGAATTTAAAGTCATATAATGTTTTACAGTAATGCATGATTGACAAAAGTTATGTAGCATGTACTCTGATGGTCTATTGAGTGTGATAGGAAAGGCAGGTGCATGAAATGCAAGAAAACATCAGTATGAAAATACTCTAGCTAAGTCAATGACTATGGTATGTGATATCAATCTTGTTTATAATATGATTAAATTGTGATATGTTTGATGCACTGGCGTGCATGGACTCTAGATGAGTCGGGAAACCTCGTCAGTTGAGGTCGACGGATATTTATGTTATGGATGAAATCTTATTTATGAGATTTGATGCATGGGTTGTTATATGTGCAGGTGATGATATATGATTTTCAATCGACCCACATCAAGTGACGGTGTTGAAAAACTATACATGTAAGTTAGAAAATTGGACGACACGATGAGATTTGAATATAGTGAGAAAAACTCCAGTTTATCATATGTTTGTGCCGTGAGGGTAGGTCGCAAGTCGGTCACTCACGAAGATTATACTGGGGGGAACACAATAAGGATTCAACCTTATTCCCGAGGAACCACCTAGCTCTTCACAGGGTAGGTGAACTGAGGTAACATTGGCTCAGTCGTCATAACCAACTCCTCGCATATGGGAATTATTGGAAGGGAATGATGGGAGCATAACTCCTTGATAATTCCGGTTCCAACGAGAATGTGGCGGTAATCAACATCTATTTGAATTAAGGGAAATCATAAATTGATCATAAATAACTTTAAGTAAATAATAAATAAATTAAATGATAAATTAAATTAAATATGATAAATGATAAATAAATAAATAATAATAAATAAATAAATAAATAAACTGAAATAAAGCTAAATTAAGAAATCAATTAAAATAGTAAATTAAGGAACTAGAAATAAAGTAAAATCCTAACTAATCAAAAAAAGAATCATAGAATATACAATAACTAAAAGTGGGTGGGTAAATAAAAGAACTTAAGTAAGTAAGTAAGTAAACTTAAGATTAACTGAAAGTGGTACATGGGATGCATGAGAATTAATGAAAAAGTTAATAAAATCTAAAGAAAAGGAAGAACATGGGGTCTTGATCTCTTTCTTTGATCTTTCCATAGTTTTGAGCCTGAGCCAATTTGGTGGCTCTGAGGATATTGTGGAAGAGTGTGGTTCAATACAATGTGAGTGGGATTGGGATTCCCCCCAACAATATCCTTCCATTGTATTTTCATTGCTAGCCACATATTAGCAGCCCCGTTGAGCTTGCCCCCCCCCCTGAATGAGAGTATCCGTCAGAGAATGGAAGGGAGGAAACCAATGGGTTCACTATGAGTGGAAATCTACCTAGAGCATGTAATGAAGATTCTAGCAAGGAACAAGTCTCATAACACTAGCATATCTTGCTGAGTTCGCAGGAGCTTGTGGCTAGGATTTTGGTAACAAAAATAACCTTCGGCAGCACTAGAAAATCTTGGCATATTAACAGGTCAAGCTTATTGTAAATTTTGATGTAATCAAATTATGTTTTTATTACTGTAAATTGAAAGGATGTCATGTAAATTTAATTTGTTGAATGTTATTTATATTATGGACATGGAAGAGTTATTAGAATCTGATATTTCAATTCATAGATCTGTTAATTTCTGTATTTTCTTTAAAAAAAATGGTTCTCTTAACTTATCAGTTTTCAGATCTAGATTTATTTATATGCATGCATATTAGTTGTCTTTATCGAACCAATTGGAGGGTTGTTACAAATAAAACCTTCTATGCTTCCCTGTGAGTGGAAGAATTTCTTGTAGTTGCGAGGAAAGAAAAGAATGATTGAATATTTCACATGTGAAGAGGATCCCAGTGAAGTGCAGTGCCATGACATTGAATATCTTGATGTCGATGAAGACACCATTGCATGTCCCAGTATTCTTAAGAAAAGCATGTGAGTTACATTAATAATGGGTTAGTTATTTCCCTTAAATCTGAATATAATGTAGAATCTTGGAGAATCTTGTAATAATTGTGGAAAGAAATGAGGTATCAACAAATATTACGTGTGATGGAGTATATCCAAGAGTTTCCATTGCTTCATATGATGAAACCAATGGACATATTTCCTATCCTTTTTATGATGTAAGCGTCAGGAAGAATGAAGAAAACATAAATCTTGAAGGGATCAACAACCATGGCATTGTTATCATTAGTCATTAAAATATTGAACTTATAGACCAAGATATTATCAAATGTTTGTATCTTGACTAAGAAGAAATTGAATGGACAATGAAAAGTTGATGACCTCCTCATTTCTGTCCCATCATAGAATGTTTTGGTTTTATGCTTTGATGGTGGCCATGTTTATGATATTGACAACAAAGACTACATAAGAACATAACCACACTTAAGGATGTGTTATTGGTGTGTCTCAATAGCGTCCCTACTCTTAATGAAGATCAAAGTCCATACTTTGATCACGACACTATGCAACTCAAAGGGAATGACGTTGGGAAATATATGTTATTTCATTGTCAATAAGCAGCCCTCTACTAGTAATATAGATGACATTATTTTCTACGTATGTGAAAAAAAAAATTCAGGCCTTAGCCATTGCAATCACAAAATAATGTGGGGATCGATAAGGACCAAATGAATAACCCAAAAATCTGCCAATAAAGAAGAAAAATAGCTCTATAATGTGTGTTGGAGCTTTCCATTAATATGCTAGATTGAGAAAGGTCAACTACACAAGTAAGAGATAACCAACCAAAGAACAATCATTCATCAACATTAGACATGGGTGACCATAGGCTTAAGAACTTTTCTAAGAGAGCCAATAAGCTCAATGATCAAAGATAATGTTACAAATGAAGCTTGAGTGGGTTTATTTATACCACTAAAGTAGATAGGAAATTCCCCCAAGAAGGTTATGAGCTCACATAAGTAGGCCAAAAAATAGTAATCTAATAAAACTAACAAAACATTGCCTAAAATAGAGTTTTTTTTATGTACTATTGTTTTTTCAGGTTAAGTTGGTGGAAAATTTTTAGAAGTTTGTTGGGGTGTCCTTATGTTTGGTCCTCCTAGAACTAGGAACCAATGTTCCAAGAGGACCAAATAGAATAATACCCTTGCAACTGATTTCTAGTGGGTTATATAGAGAGTTGACATCTGAAACCTTTATAGCTACCATTACAGCCAATTATAATTTTGTTTGGCATATTATCAATCCGCCAGTAGTATAAAGAGGACCAAGGATTTTGGGCATGTGATGATGGCTTTTAGAATAATAAAAAACCATTCACATCCTTAGGATATAAAATTTAATCCTTTTGGTTAATTTCCTAGGTCCTACACTAGCTAGTTGGCATCCACTTGCATTCTTGTGGTCAAACTTTCCTAAAATTACTACATGAGCGCCTTTGAAATATTATAGATAAGATTCTAACAAACCATTAGACTTCCCAGTTTAGTACGTGCACATTCCTTCCTTATCCATAGTTTCCTTCTTTTTCAGCAGCTTTTAAGGAAAAAGATGAAAGCTAGTTTTAAGGCAACTGCCTTGTTTTTTACACAACTAAACCTCCTTATTTTTCTCTCCTAGAAGCATGATTTTGTCCACTTTCCTTCACTTATCAGCTGTAACAAATCATTCATCCTATTCGTGACCTTATTGACATATTAGGAAAGTGTTTTATGCACATATGGGGGATTTTGACTAGTTTAGTAAGCATGATTTTGTATTGATTCGAAAGGCATATTTATGCATTCGAATCTCTGATGTAATTATATATTTGGACAGCCTATTTTGTCATATGGTTGGCTTATGTAAACTTATTTAATATAATTTTTTTATGCACCATATACAGTCTCCATTTTGAGTGAACCTATGCATGTTTTTCAAGCAATTTTGTGAGTTCAAATGATCTAAGCTTGGGATTAATTTACACATGGTATTGGAGACTTGGTAGCTCGATTTTTCTCCTCTTCTATTTCTTTTACAGGATCGACACTACTCTTTGGGAGCATATTTTGTTTGTTCAAGGGCGTAGTTCATGAAGAATGGATTAATCTCGCCATATCATCTTGAATCCATTTAACTACTTTGAATGGAAGGCACAGATGGAGATTCTAATGAGTAAAGGACTCTACTGTTGTTAGGGAAATTTTTCCTATGGTTGGGGTCAATGCCACCAACGTACTAGGGGTATAAATATTGATAGATAAAACTTTGCAAGCATGAATTAAACAAGGTTCAAAGGTTAGAAGGGTTCATACCTTATAGAATGAAGGTTGATCCAAGATTTCTCTAGCCCTCCTCTTTCTCTTCAATCCAAGAGACCTGCAAAACAAACTTCAGACCTTCCTCAAACCAATTTGACCACATGTAAGGAGACAACATTCAATATAATATGAAACCCTATTCTGATAAACATTAACATGTAATCATGAATATAGATATAACATCCATTATACATTGATTTGGAAAGGGAAGAGAATCAAATATTTATTCATCAATGGAAGAAGTACAAGATATACCTTCTCCTCATGCAAGGCACCTCATGAAACCTTCGATTTGTATCTCATGCTTCTCTTCTCCAAGAATCTCATCCTCCAAGCTCTGCAACAAAGGGAGATAACAACTAGGGAAAAGTTAGGGGGGATGAGAATCCTAATTTCACCAACATAACACTATCATAGGCTAAGTCCCCTTTCATGGACCCCTGTCCCTCTCTTATATACTATTATGAAGAGTTAGAGTCTAATAGGGATCAATTACAACCGAAGGAGAGATTCCAAAACCACACAAACCACCCAAGCTTCAATATTTTTCCATTTTTTGATGTTTTTTACCACTTCAGGGTATATATGTGGGTTTAATTCAACAAATTCGTGAGGGAAACACAGGTATCCTTAGGCAAACTTGTGAACGGGTCAAAAAAACATTTTTTATGGTATTTCCAAGCATTTTCAGGAGATGATGTCTTCTGGAAAGTTGTTATGTCCTTAGTCTGATAGCTTTCTAATGGTCTAGAGAAGACATTAAACCGAGTTACAAAAATTCATATATCACCCTTCCATCCATAGGTTTCCTTTGAGTGACTAACAGTAGCTTTCATGAAGTGTCTAATGGAAGTGTGGTCATGCGATGAAAACATGTAAAATTCATCATGGACGGAGAAGTGAAATTTTGGGCCATAACATATGCCCCCTAATGTATGAGGTTAGAGAGTAATACGATAGTTGAAATACATTATTAAAAAGGAAATGGTTGAGATAAGCAGTCGAAGAAACAGGGAGGATCCAAGATCATAGGCTCGAACAGAGGTACCTAAAAGATAAATAAATGTCAGACAAAACTGATCTTCATGACATACATGTCCATATACAAATTTTCTCCATAAAGATACAAGAGGATCCAACATTTGTATAATCGATGTAACTATCATGGTCGCACAATATGCAAAAAGGTGGCATATCAAATCTAAAGAAATCATGGCCACAAACGAACAATGTGGATCCATGCTCAATAATCAATCATAGCCACAAGAATACAAGGTGGATCTATGTCTCATCAAATTTCATATGAAGTGTGACAAGGTCTTGTGCAACTCGAGCAATAGGAAAAATAGGATGGTGCTACTATTGACCAAAGGTATTCAATCCAAAATGCCAAAGAGTACAAATCCTAACCATGTGAATTAAAGGATTTGACGTCGAACATGGAGGAAATTGCAGGCAAGAAGGAGCTGCGTTAGGGAAATTGAAACTCTCAACGTTTCGATCCCTACTCTGGGATCATCATCAGGAAACAAATGAAACCTGAGGTGAAGAAATTAAGAAGCTCGTCAATGTGTGTGTGTGTGTGTGTGTGTGTGTGTAATAAGCTCTTGTGATGTATGTAAAATTAATATAAAAATACAAATTTAATAAACTTTTAATTTATTTAACTAATTTTGATTAAAAATAAAAATAAAATAAATTTTTTAACAATTATTTAAATTATATTTAAATAAAATTGACTTATTATAATTATAATAAAGAATTAAAATGTAAAAAATTTTAATTTTAAACTAAAATAAGATTACAAAAAATTATATCAAAATAAAATGAATAACTTAAATAATTATAATGTTTATTAAAAATAAATATTTTAAACAAATTAAGAATTATATTTAAATAAAATTAGAATTAAATTACAAAATATAAATTTTTTTAAATTATAAACATAAATAAGAAAATTTTAAATTAATAAAAAACCTAAACTGACTCCTCTCATTAAAACCTAGAACCGATTATATATCACAAGAGCTTATTACACATATATATATTGATGAGATTCTTAATTACTTCACCTCAGGATTCATTTGTCTCCTGATGATGATCCCAGAGTAGGGATTGAAACGTCGAGAGTTTCAATTTTCCCAACGTAGCTCTTTCTTACCTGCAATTTTCCACTGTGTAATGACTACATTCAAACATCGAGGAAATTGTTTGATTACTGGTCATTAATGAGAACCGTTAACAAACACGAGGGAAACCACCATTAATGAAAATGGTCCCCAAGGTACCTAGTACATTCTAACAAGTGTGAATAAATGGTCTTGAAGTTGAACACCTGAAGAATCCATCAAGTAGGAGACATTAAGGTATTCTCTCTACCCAATAGCGAGGGAAAATTCCACTGATGACTACAATCCCAAAGGTACTTTCATAAACTCTAAATCTCATTCTCAGAGCAAGATGTGTTGACGCCTATAGGAAGAGATCCGTTGGAAGGAAGACATTAAATCATCCTTCATCATCCAACACGAGGTAAGTCAAAGACTTATTGGATCTGGAACTGGTACAAATTTTTGCATCAAGGACCATTGAAGACTGGATGTAATGAACTGATACCAAGGAGTGGTCGACATAAAAGGTCAAAGAAACTACAGAATGGCCGAAAATGTTTTATCCTTGAACAAAGAGCACAACACAATAGTGGCTTAGGCATATTTTGACATGAAGGGACCAACGATACAAATATGCAATGTAGGAGACATTGACATATTCTCCATATAATTGGAAAAAGAGGCAACAGAGGAGTAAGAAATCTGAATTAGGATAAGGTAAACAACTAGAACCCAACTATTGATAAACTCAAACTGGTGTTGTGTTCAAGAAGACAAGACTTGCTCCCATTGTGTAAAAGGAATTTGGATGAAATTCCCTTTCCTTTTTTCTTGTAAAGGTTTAAACAAGTCCAAGAAAGAAAACTCGGGACCTTCTTCATTGTTGGAAAGCTTTAAGAAGAGATAGAATAATGCTTGATAAAGCACTGATTGTGGATTTTACAAGCCTGAATTAGTGAACGATCAGTGGATTTTTCATAATTTGAGAGTCTAAAAACTCCAAATAAGTCTCTATGGGGGGACTTTTTCGTAAGCTTAGCCTCTTGAGCCTAAAAAAATATAAAACAATGCAGAGGAGAACTCTCTTAGCTCAAACAAACCAAGGTATGCATTTTTTGTAGTTAGTCGATAAGGTTTGAAAAATGGGTAAACTATCACCATACTAACGCTCCTTCAAAAAACAAGCAGAACTCTTTAGTTTTAACGAGTGTGAAGGAAAGAAAGACCACTCGATGCTTTTTTCTTAAATTTTTAGCAAGCATGACAATGACATAAAGAACGCTTGGAATATTTTTCATAGTTTAAACCAAAGCACAAAAAAGAGAAAAGTAAGCGAAAACAAGTTCCTTTTTTCGTAAGTTTAGTCTCCCATGCCCAAAATAGCGATAAACCTATACCTGGAAATACTCTTCTAGCCATAGTCAACTAGAGTATTCTTTTTTTGTAAGTAATCCACATGGCATGAAAAACGATAAACTTATACCTATGTGGATGTTCCTTCACATCCTTTAATGAGTTTGAAGGAACAACCGAAATTGTCAATCTAGTCATATTTAAGGAGTCAAACCAGGACTTGAAGATAACTCCATATATTTCATGTAAAGCTTTAGCGAGTCCGCTAAAGAAAATTTTTGCGCTCCTTACTATTTTTAATGAACTTGAAATAAAGCTGGAAGAATTCTCTAAATGCAAAGAAACAAGTGTAAAAAGCATGCGGGACTAGTTCCAAGTGCATAGAACAAGCCTAAGCATAATACAAGGAACATGAGCAAGATAAGGAAACTCGGGGGGCGTCTCCTCCAAGTAATAGGTGTCAAGTTGCAACTGCATAATGACACAGGGTTTATCCATGATGAAAAAAGAGATGAGGGCTTATATAAAAGGCTAAAAGTGTGCAAGTAGGCATCAGACTCATAAGCACAGGCAGGGTGTAGACATTTGTGGTTACAACTTGAACAAAAAGGTGAGTCTAGTAAATAATGTTGAATCCAACTAAGAATCCTGTCTCTAATAAACAACAGTGTCAAGATCATATTCAAAGTAAGAGATCCAACACAGGTCACTTTGATAGAAACATTTACAACTTCGCCATATTCAACAAAAGGCATAGTCAAGGCAGAGTTAACCAAGGAATACTCTATAGTGCCAAGGCCCGAGGATTTATAATCATTAAGATCAACCTCAATAGGAAAGATAAAGTTGAAATAACTAATAGAGTCTGCAGGAACAGACTCAACACCACATGAGTAAAAAATTATACAAGAAGAGTCAAACTCATCAAGATCATTGGCTTGTTTCTCTACGAGAAATTCCAAAAATTCAACAGTGTTAGAGCTTGAGGATCAATCATCAGAAGGATCAGACTCAATAAGCAATTTAGGGTTCGATTTAACCATAACTGATTCAACATCTATAAGAAGTTCATATCGTATCATAGACTCAAGGAAGACTTCATCCAAAGGAACGAGATCATCCCAGATAGGATGCATGTCTAAACATTCAGTTGGATCAATAACGGTGGAGAGTAGGATCTAAATTCCCCATTGGATAGATCACCTGGTCAACTGTTGGGACCAAGTATGAAGAAGGTAAGCATGAATCCATATGCTTCTTCTCATTAGAAATTGGATAGGAGGGGTATGAGGCCACATAATTCAACCGTGGCAGGGTAGTGTTTATCAAAACACTGGGAATTAACAAAGGATAGACTTCGTATGCAGTTAGGTGAGGAGAGGGATCAACAAATGACAACTGATCGACAGTGGGAATGCTTTTGTTATGAGTAAAATAAATAATATGAAAGAGCCTAGATATTACAAATTTCAGAGCATAAACATAATCATGCCCAAGGATCATATTAAATTCCAAGGGTTCCTCTATCACCATAAAATCAACTAAGATTGTCTTCCACCAAAAGTAACAGATGTTTGAGTAAGAATTCCCAAATATTGGCTAGTTATTCTATTAAAATCCATTAACTGACTATTCGTCGAAATAAGGCTGGGATATCCCATGCCTCTCCAACCACGTTCAGATAAAATACTAACAGGGGCTCCTTCATCTACAATACAATGAGAAATCAAATAGTGTTCAATTTGGACCTTTATTTGAAAATGTGCATATGAAGGAAGGTGCGGCTCAGCTAGGCTATCCCAGTTAATGGAATAAATTTAAGGGCTTGTCTGAGGTTCATTCAAAACGAATTCATTGCCCCCTTTTCCAAAAGGTTATGAACTGGCAATGAAGAAGACATGACTAGCAGACAATTTACTCTCCAAAGGGAGAGTGGGATTGATCGAAGATGGCATCGATCCAACCACTTGATGAAGGTCACTCTCTGAAGGAAGAGTGGGGTTGACCAAATATCACATTGGTTCAGCCACTTGATTAACCGAATGTTGAACGGGTTATTGGAAAACTACAGGTTTTTCAAAAGCAGTATATCCTTGAGAATTGAACCACACTCTTCATACCTCTACAATAGAAAGTCATTGATGAGTAAGATGATATTCCTCACAAATATTACAAGGGAACTTAGGCCTGCATTTTGAACAGTTAGTTTTCTGAATGGTGTCAACATGAATTGCATTGGCTGACTTCTTTCCCCCAGTGTGACCTCCAGGGGCTGGGTGGTTAGTATCAACATGACTTCCAGAGGTTGATTGATTGTATCGAGCATGAATTCCAGAGGTTGGGTGATTGGATCCAACATGACTTGCAGAGGATGTATGGATTCCCCCAGCGTGACTTGTAGAGGCTGGGTGGTTATGATCAACATGACTTGCATAGGTTGAATGAGTGTCCCTGACATGACTTCCATGTTATATTTTTATCAATTAGACAGTATTATATTAGGATATTATCTGAGAGAATAACATGCACATCAATCAATCACAAGAGACAATAGACCCGGACATTTTCCTCGAGGAAGCCATAAAGGATAAAACCCCACAACTTCCTCAGAGATAGAATAAGCACCAATGGCAATAGTAAAACCCAAAGATAGTAAGATGATCTCTGACAACTATTATCTCTCTTATCCCAGGTCCTTCTCTCTCACTCATGTGCTACAACTGAGCGTGAGTGATTATGTGATAAATAAAGAGGCTCACTCTCTATTTATACTAGTTTTTGACTTGACAATAACTTACCAGGGCCGACTTCTCTAGGAGAGTCTAATAACCCTAGTGCCGCACAACTACGGGGACATTAATCTCTAATCAACAAGGAGGGTTAACCTCTATGACTTTACATGAATTTTTTACATTATTGATTCTACCGATAGGAACATTGGGGACTAATCAAATACATAAGTGAATACATTCTGAAGTTACAAATACATCAACACTCCCTCTTGACTAGGAAGGTATTCTCTTGACACAATTCATCAGCATAAGTCTTCTTCTCTGGATCAAGTTTGGATCATCATCAACGTTGGATCATCACTGGATCATCATCGAAATCGGATCATCACTAGATCATCATCAAAGCTGGATCATCACTGGATCATCATCAAAACTTGATCATCACTATATCATCATCATCACTACTTCCACTATCTCAATCAACTGGTGCTATCTCTCAATTCTTCTCGTCATAGGAAGTTCTACAGAGCCAGCCCTTTTTCATGCTGGTTGTAGGCCTAGCCTCCATGTAGGTCTTCATCTTCTTCAACACTTATATCTGACCTAGTCAGAAAGGCACACCCAACACTTACATCTGACCATTAGAGGAACACATCCACCATCATGTCAGAAAGGCATGCCAAGCACTCACATCTGACCATGGGAGGAACACATCCACCACCATGTCAGAAAGGCCCAACACTTCATATCCACTGGCATGATAGGACACACCATCTATCATCCAAGGAAAGGCTCAACACTTACATCTACTGGCATAGCAGGACACACCATCTACTATCCAGATAAAGGCACAACACTTATGTCTGACCCAGTCAGAAAGGCTCAGCACTTATATATGACCTAGTCAGAAAGGCATTACACTTACATCCTCTTGCATAGTAAGACACACCATATACTATCCAAGGAAGGGTTCAACACTTATATCTACTAGTATGGTAGGATACACCATCTACCATCCATAGAAAGGCTCTGCACTTACATCCGTTGGCATGATAGGACACACCATATATCATCTGGGGAAAGGATCTGCACTTATATATGACCATGGGAGGACCCACCTACCACCATGTCTGAAGGGATCCACACTTACATCTGACCCAGTCAGAAATTCTCTTGCACTTATATCTGACCATGGGAGGACCTGCCTACCACCATGTCAGAAGGGATTTGAACTTACATATGACCCAGTCAGAAAGGCTCCTGTAATAATATCTGACCATGGGAGGACCCGCCTGCCACCATGTCAAAATGGATCCACACTTACATATGACCATGGGAGGACCCACCGGCCACCATGTCAGAAGGGCTCTGCACTTATATCTGAACATGGGAGGACCCGCCTGCCACCATGACAGAAGGGCTCTGCACTTACATTTGAACATGGGAGGACCCACCTGCCACCATGTCAGAAAGGATCATGGACTCATCACTTCCTCTTAGAAGGAACCTTGATCTGGAGAACACCAAGCTTCTCCCTGAAGTACTCAAACTTCACTCTGGCTAATGGATTGGTCAACACATCAACTGTTTGCTCGTCCGTTGCAACATATTGGAGCTTCACTTCTCCTCTCTACACCATATCCCTGATATAGTGATATTTGATCTTGATATGCATCGACTTGTCATGGAACACCGGGTTCTCTGAAAACTACACACAACTCTGGTTGTTGCAGTATATACAAGTAGCATCCAACTAGAGGTCAAATAAATTAGATAGTAGCTTCCTCAGCCACACTACCTCACAACTAGCCGAACAAGCTGTCACATACTTTTTTTCGGCTATACTCAGTGCTACGTAAGACTGCTTCTTGCTAAACCAAGAGATCACACCTGATCCCATACTGAAGTAGCACCCTGAATTTCTCTTCCTATCGATGGCAATGCTTGCCCAAACTAAATCAACATAACCTTCCTGGTTAATGTTTTGATCTGCCTCATACTTAAGCCCATAATCAACTGTACCCTTCAGGTACTTCAGAATATGCTTTGCAGCAATCAGGTGAACATGTCTTGTATCCTTTAGGAATTGGCTCAATGTGTTCACAACAAAGCAAATATCTGGTCTCATATTCATTAGGTACATCAAGGACCCAATTATTTGATGATACATTGTAGCATCAACCATCTTTGATGAAGCATTACTCAATAGCTTCAGTTCTGATGCCATAGGTGTGGTCATGGCCTTGCAGTCCATCATCCCGAACCTCTTCAGGATCTCTACTGCATACTTCGCTTGTCCTAGAGAGATTCCATCTGCACTCTACCACACCTCCATTCCTAGAAAGTATTCCATCATGCCAAAGTCCTTCATCTCGAACTCGGCAGCAAGCTTCATCTTCGTATCAGCAATCAACCCATCCACACCTATTACAAACAGATCATGTACATACAGTAGGAGTATCACTGAGTTTCCTTCTTCAACCTTGTAGTAAAGGTTGGAATCTTCTTTACTCTTGGTAAATCCCCAACTAGATAGAAAGCTATCAATTCTGTTGTACCATGTCCTGGGTGCTTGTTTCAAATTGTACAGGGATTTCTTCAATTTACATACATGAGTCTCCCTGTCATGTGTCTCAAAACCGAGTGGCTTCTCCACATACACTTCCTCTTCTACTACACCATTTAAGAAAGCAGTCTTGACATCCATCTAGTGTATCTTCCATTTCATTACTACAGCCAGAGAAAGTACTGATCTGATGGAAGTGTATCTGGCTACAGGTGCAATTTTTTTTTCATAATCTATTCCTTCTTTCTGGGAGAAGCCACAAGCCACAAATATTTCTTTATATTTCTCTATGCTACCATATGCAGCATGCTTGATCTTGTAGATCCACTTGCAAGTCACAACTAACTTCCTCTCTGGTCTAGGGACAACATCCCATACATCATTCTTCATGATTGACTGGTACTCCTCGATCATAGCATCCTTCCATTCTTTCTTCTCTATCACTTCTTCATAGTTGGAAGTTTCTTTATCAATGATGTCACATAATAAGGCTACATAACTAGAGCAGGACCTGGTTCTTTTCCTCTCTCTATGCATTTCTTCCAGAGCCCCATATATTTATGCACCTTGGATAGCCTCTCGTACCCATGCATGTTTCCTCTTGTGAGGATTCTTCTCTTGGGGTGAATCTACAGGTTCTTGGGGTTCTTCTATTTCTCGATCTTCATCTTGATTTGCATCATTCATAGTTGTATCGTGAATTCTGGGTAATTCTGTTTCTTCAAAGTCTTCAACTGGTCTCTTTCTGGATTTGTTGTAAGCTGAGTCTTCATCAAATGTTACGTCTCTGCTAATGTCGATCTTCTTGAATCCTGGGAAGTATATCCTATAAGCTTTTGAGCTTTCAATATATCCCACAAATATACCCTTCTTTCCAGAAGGATCTAACTTTGTCCTCTTTTCTTTTGGAATGTGTATGTATACTGGACAACCAAATATTCTAAGATGCTTGACCTCTGGTTTCTTGCTGGAAAAGACTTCTTTAGGTGTCTTGTTCTTGAGTACTCTGTGTGGAGTACGGTTCTATACATACACCGTTGTCCTGGAAGCTTCTACCCATAGATGCGTGGGAAGATCTTGATCATGAAGCATTTCCCTTGCAACTTCCATGATAATTCTATTCTTCCTTTCTGTAACCCCATTCTTTTGTGGATTATATGGAGTGGTCAACTCCCTCTTAATCCCTGAATCTCTACATAACTCTTTGAATTCATTTGATGTGAATTCTCTGCCATTGTCTGATCGAAAGGTTTTTATCTTCTTTTATGTGTGGTTCTCAATCAAGGCTTTGAATTCCTTGAACTTGCTGAATACTTCGTCATTGTTCTTCAAGAAGTATATCCATGTCTTCCTAGAAAAATCATCAATGAAAGAAACATGGTATACATACCCACTCAATGAACTGGATGACATCGGACTGCATACATCAGAGTGGATGATTTCCAAGATCCCTTTTGCCTTGCTCTCACTACTTGGAAATGTCTTCTTTGTGTTCTTTCCTTTCGCACATCCTTTGCAGACATCGTCAAGTTTTGTCTATATTTCTGGAAGACCTTCAACAACTTTGCTCGCAAGTGGTAGTTCTCTATAGTGCACATGTGCAAGCCTTCTATGCCAAAGTTCATTTGTCTCTACTGAGTCATGGACCAAATATTTTTTCTGGTTCGCCCTTCAGTTTGTATAGTCCTCCTTCTTTTTCCCCAATCACTACTACATCATCTATAGTATTTCCCTTTGGCCACATAAGAACTTGGCCATCTACAAATGAAACCCTTATGCCTTTTGCATCCAATGTAGATATTGAAAGGAGATTCTTCTTTAGTCCTGGTACAATCAAGACATCCTTCATCTTCATAGACTTTCCAGATTCTAGCTTATAGGAGGATTCACCACTACCTTTTATTGGATACTGGTAGTCATCCCCAAGTTTCACCTTGTGAGGTGACTCATGTTCAGACAAATATTTCACAAAGGATTCTTTGAATCCTGTCATATGTTTGGAAGCCCCACTGTTTATAAGCCAATCATTGCTTCCATGTTGATAGTTTTTGTGAGAGCATAAATCAAAACATATTCTTCATCACTTGAAGAATCATCACTTTCTTGTTTGATTCTCTTTGTGGAAGGTTCATCATCCTTTGCAGCATGAGAATGATGTCTTCTCTTGTTTCCATTCTTCTTGTGAGATCCATTTTTGTTTCTAGGACAATATCTGGCATAGTGTCCTCTCTCATCACAAGTAAAACATCTGAGTTTAGATAAATCTCTGTTAGGTTTTCTTGAGTTACATTTCTGGTGAGAATGATTACCTTTGGGGTGACGATAGTCCCTTCTGATTTTCTTGGAGTGTAATATGAGATATTGATCTTCACTTCCCATATTTTCTTCTTGGGATACTATTCGAGCTTCTTTTTGTGAGCATTCCTGCCATAGTCTGCTGAAGGTGACTAGCTTTCTTCTAGTGCAAATCCCTTGAATGAAGGAGTCCCATGACCTAGGGAGACCATTCAAGGTAGTCATCACAATCTTTGCATTCTCCACTTATTCATCTACTGCTTCAATTTTTTCTTTCGTCTTAGAGACCCTTGTGAAGTATGATTGTATGGTCTCTGCATTATGGATCTTCACATTCTTCAACTGGTTCCTCAAAGTCATTTTCCAATTTATGTTCTTTCCTTCAAACAACTTGGTCAAGGCTTCAAACATCTCTTTAGGTGTCTTTAGGGAGGACACCTATGGTATGAGATGATCCTTGATTGAATCAGCAATAATCATCTATGATCAAGTTCTTCTTGTGTAAGGCCTTAGCCTCATATCTCCCTTTGGAACTGGAACCTCTTCATTGATGTAAGAGTCCAACTCATTTTCTTCCAGGACCGGGGATATCCTATACTTCCACGCTCAGAATATCAGCTCCCTCAAGCTTTTCATCAAACTTGGTGTGATGAGACATCTTGACTGAGAAACTCAAATGGAAATAGAAAATATTTAGTTTTTACAAATTTGAGAAGCTTAAAATTGGATATGGAGATGATCTTCTGCAGTGTTGGTTTTCTGGTTCCATGGAAAATTAGGGTTTGACTTTCTTGGAGTTTTGCCCAACCAAAAACCTTGATTTTTGTCTCTAAAATTTGATTTTGAGGAGGAGAGAAATCCTAGCCTAAGCTCACTCAAAAATTCATCTTCAGTAAAAATCCCTAATTTCCCGATGCAGTGGTAGGTCAAAAACTGAAAATGCTTAGAATCATAGTCTTAGTTAAAATAAACTAAGACTGTCTTCCACCAAAAGTAATAGATGTTTGAGTAAGAATTCCCAAATAATGGCTAGTTATTCTATTAAAATCCAGTAACTGACTATCCGTTGACATAAGGCTAGGATATCCCATGCCTCTCCAACCACGTGCGGATAAAATACTAACAGAGTCTCCTTCATCTACAATACAATGAGCAATCGTATAGTGTTCAATTTGGACCTCTATTTGAAAATGTGCATATGAAGGAAGGTACGGCTCAACTAGGCTATCCCAGTTAAAGGAAGAAATTTAAGGGCTTGTCCGGGGTTCATTCAAAATGAAGTCATTTCCCCCTTGTCCAAAATTTTATGAACTAGAAACGAAGAAGACATGAATATCAATCAATTTACTCTCCAAAGGAAGAGTGGTATTGATCGAAGATGGCATCGATTCAACCACTTGATGAAGGTCAATCTCCAAAGGAATAGTGGGATTTCCCAAAGATTATATTGGTTCAATCACTTGGTAAATTTCACTCTCTGAAGGAAGAGTGGGGTTGACCAAAGATCACATTGGTTCAGCCACTTAATTAAATGAAGGTTGAATGGGTTGTTGGAAAACTATAGGTTGTTTAGAAGCAGGATATCCTTGAGACTTGGACCACACTCTTCATACCTCAACGATAGAATGTCATTGATGAGTAAGATGATCTTCCTTGCAAATATTGCAAGGGAACATAGGCTTGCATTTTGAATGGTTAGTTTTCTCAATGGTGTCAACATGAATTGCATTGGCTGACTGATTGCTTTCCCCTAGTGTGACATCTAGAGGCTGGGTGGTTAGTATCAACATGACTTGCATGGTTGAGTGAGTGTCCCTAGCATGAATTTCAGAGGTTGGGTAACTGGATCCAACATGACTTGCAAAGGCTATATGGATGCCCCTAGCATGACTTCTAGAGGCTGGGTAGTTAGGATCAACATGAATTGCATAGGTTGAATGAGTGCCCCTGACATGACTTCCAGAGGTTGGGTGACTAGATCCAACATGACATGAAGAGGATGGATAGGTACTCCCAGCATGACCTACAGAGGTTGGTTGACTTCCCCCTTTCTTTCGTGTATTCCTCCTATTCTTCCTTCTTTTACTCCTTTTAGACTGCATCTTACTAGTATCATAACTTTCACCGCAAGAGGTAGAAGGAGGAGGAGAGGTTGCTACTAGTGAAGGGGAGAGATTGTTTTGATTCCCTTGATATAGGTTCTTGATTAAGAAGCATTAGGATCATTCAAGACAATTGGAGTGGGAAACAACCAAATCGATAGCCCTAGTGTGAATCTAGGTACAAGATTCAAAATGGCCATCAAGTGAACACCGACATTCTCAGTAAAAGGAAAAGAATAAGAATTCCCTTGCATGGGGTTCTCCTGGTTGGTGTTCGTAGGGGTACTAGCCATAGTTTCTTACTTGAAGGGTAACTAATACAAAAACTAAAATAGTACTAGGCACCACACAAGGTTGGGAGGAGGTACTGAGTGAGCACCCAGACGTGCAACATCTCTGGTGTATTCTCTACCGAGTTTAGGAGGGGTATCTCCACAACTCAGTATTGCACGACCTCGTGCTTGAATCCAGTGTTAGAGGAGATTTTTGGTTTATTTATTTATGAGATTGGGTTTCCTAAATGAAATTCCACTGTGTTTGAGTTTAAATATTTGGGCAGTTGAAGATATTCTTAACCCAAAACATTATCCTAGACTACTGTCTGTCATCCCTAGAAAGAAAATGTTACTAATATATTTTAAATATTAACATTCCTTTTAAGGGTTGTTGATTACTCAAAGGAAGTAGTAATTAAACCAATGGTGTTCTTACTTGGAAGCATAAACAAGATGACTAATATAAAAGAGATTCAAAAATTCAAACTTCTACTTCTCTTTTTCTTTTCAAAACTGAAAAAATGGAGGCCACTATAGAAAGACTTTTTTTTCCCAAAAGATAGAGCTATTCAATGCACCTAATACTAGACCCTAGCCTAAATGCATATATTGAAAGTTATTTTTTATTTTTTCTTTATAAATGAGAAATAAAAACAACCTTCAAACTAATGGATGTAGATAATATAAACAAAGCAAAAGGACTTATTCTCTATAACCACCAAACATACCCTAGGCTTCCCCAAAGTCAGATAAGGCCTCTCTTGGAAGGGAGAATTGCATAAGGGGACAAGCCAACAACTTTGTAATGAAGACATTAACCAAAAAGAATGAAGGAAACATAAATTAGAAAGCTCATAAGTACATACTATGACTGCTGACAGAGGCTAATCAGAACCATGCACCACAAGGTCATGTCAAGAAAGGAGGTGGGAGAAAGAGAAATGGACAATCCCAAAGGCTTCATAAAAAGCTTAAAACCCAATTCAAAGTGTAAATTCAATGGAGTATACTAATCCACATGGTTCTTACATAGGAAAAGGACCTAGGAGGACCCAATAGACAACACAAAACCACCCCAAACAAACCGAAAAGGAGTGAAAAACCACTGAAATAGGGTGCACGTGAGTTTCCTTAATAAAAGGCATGAATGAAACACAAGTTTACCAAAGGGAAGTTGCATGTACATCAGAAAAACACTAGTATTTAGTGTAACAGTCATGTGTGGGTGGTGGAAGGCCTAAAAAGGTCAAAAACAACCTGAAAAAGGCAAGGAAGGTTTTCTTCTAGACTTAAGAGTAACTCCTAAACTACAAGGACATAGAACCTCAACTACACTAGAAAAATAAGACAAGGCATCCCCAATGGAGTCGTTGGTTATGTTGTTAGGGAAAGTGTTCATATGGATGGGGTCGAGGCCACCAACGTGCTAGGGTATAAAGACTATTAGATAACACTTTGCAAGCATGTATTAAACAAGGTTCAATGGTTAGAAGGGTTCATACCTTATATACTGAAGGTTGATCCAATATTTCTCTAGCGCTCCTCTTGCGACCTGGAAAATAATATTCACACATTCCTCAAACCAATTTTACCACATGTAAGGAGATGATATTCAATATAATATGAAACCCTAATATGATAAACATCAACATGTAATCTTAAACATAGATATAAAATCCATCATACACTAATTTGGAAAGGGAAGAGAATAAAATATTTGTTAATCAATGGAATAAGTACACGATATGCCTTCTCATGTAAGGCACTTCGTGAAACCTTCAATATGGATCTCCTGCTTCTCTTCTCCAAGTATCTCAACCTCGAAGCTCTGCAACAAAGGGATATGATAGCTACGGAAAAGATAGGGTGGATGAGAATCCCAATTTAACAAGTATAACAATATTAAAGGCTAAGTCCCCATTGATGAACCCCTCTCCCTCTTTTACATACTATTATGAAGAGTTAGGGTCGAATATGGATCAGTTACAACTGAAGGAGTAGTTCCAAAACCACCCAAACCACCCAAGATTCAATATTTTTCCATTTTTTGATTTTTTTTAGCACTTTAGGGTATACACCTAGGTTTACTTTAACAAATTCTTGAGGGAAATGCAGGTTTCCTTAGGCAAAATCGTGAATGGGTTAAAAAAATCCATTTTTAGGGTTTTTTCAAGCATTTTCAGGAGTTGATGTCTGCTTGAAATTTGTTCCGTAGTCTTGTACCTTTCCAATAGTCTAGAGAAGAGGTTAAATAGAGTTAAAAAATATCCATATATGGCCCTTCCATCGATAAATGTCCTTTGAGTGACTGACAATAGCTTTCATGAAGTATCATCATGGAAGTGTCGCCATGCGACGAAAACATGTAAAAGTCGTCACAGATAGAGAAGTTCCATTTTGGGCTATAAAATATATAGAGTGACCATGGAAATTGAGGTTGAGCCTAATGCTACATCAGAGAAGATTAAATGGAATAATAGGAGATATGAGGCATATGATCTCTTGTGTCTCAACATTTCCAAAGACCTTATTTTCCATCTTGATGGATTGACATCACCAAATGAAGTATGGGAGAAGCTTCAAACTTTATTTGGAAAGGAAAATTAAATGAGGGTAAGTCAACTAGAGAACGAGTTGATTTCATTGAGTCCAATAATCTTTGAATCATTTCAAGTATAATTCTCCAAGTTCAACTCACCGGTTTTGTAGTTGAAATAGTGTGGTATTGATAAGAAAGATGAACAACTAGTGTTGGACATAATTTTGAATCTTGGCCTTGACTAATCAATATTAGTTTTGACCTTCCATGCCACAAAGTCAACATCTTGAACTTGGAAGATTCCTTCACTAGAAGATTTCATGGAATCCTTAACCGAGGAGCAAGACAAGTTGGTCATTATGGGCACCATCAAACCTTCCAAAGATCAAGTTTTGCTTGCTGGAGATTCAAAGGTGGATTCCAAAGGAAATAAGAAGGCTAAGAAGCCTCCTAATAAAAAGGGAGACAAGTTCAAGTCTCATGAGGATTCCTCAAACTCCAAGAAGAATAATTCTTAGAAGAAGAAAGGTAAAGGTGAAATTAGTAAGTGTGCATACTATGGTAAGGGATTTCATCCTGAGATTTCTTGCATGAAGAAAAAAATTGATATGTTGACTCAACTCCTGGAAAAACACAAAATATCTCTTCCTAAAGGCACAAAGAATAAGGAAGGAGGATGAATTTTTGAAGACAAGGAGAGAGTTCATGCCCTGGTTGCAAGCACCGTAAGATCACCTTCCTTTATCATTGATTCTGGAGCTTCTAGGCATATGGTTTTGACAAGGGATGCCTTCTCCTCCCTGGATGATTCGAATGGCCCAAGATTTTGTTTGGAGATAACTCTGAAACTGAATGTAATGGAAATGGTAGAATAGATCTTGACCATGGTTCCTTCAATAATGTTTTGTATGTCCCAAGTCTTGCTATAATCTATTTTCAGTCTATCTTATTACCCACATTGCGTCTCCTAAGAAGGTTGTTTTTACTCCCAATGATGTTGAAATATATGATATTTCGAATGGTAGATTCATTGCTAAAGTTTTTGTGAATCACAGTTTGAAAGTGTACAAGTTCTCACACTTCATGCCCTCCTCAAACCCTCACTCATTCTAATGAAGCTAGAAATATTTTGCATGAGATTTTTGGCCACATAAATTAAAAATACCTTTTATATTTGTGTGACAAAGATATGTTCATAGGGCTTCCCAAGATCAAGTTTTCCACAGGAGTCTGCCAAGGTTGCATTATAGGAAAATACCCAGAGCATAAGTATGAGAGAGTCAGTCATGAGGGAACCTCTGCACCTCTTGAGATCATCTGTAGTGAAATTTCTCTTACTTTTCCTCATATATCCATGATTCAATCCAAGTATGTCCTAACCTTCATAGATTTCTTTTCTAGATACTATTGGGTTTACTTCCTCAAACACAAGTCTGAAGTTTTTGACCTCTTCAAGGTTTTCAAAGCCTTGGTTGAGAACCAGTTTGGAAGGAAAATCAAGATCTTGAGATATGATAATGGTGGTGAGTATGTAAATTCTGAATTCATTCATTATTGTGAAGATGTAGGTATCCAAATGCAACACTCTATTCCCTACACACCTCAGCAGAATGGTGTTGCTGAGAGGAATAATAGTTCTCTCAAAGAGATGGCTACTTGCATGATGGAGTCTAAGACTTTGCCACCAAAGTTTTTTGCTGAAGATATAAATTTTTGATCGTACATACATAATAGGGTTCACTCATTTCGAAGTGTGGAGTGGAAACAATCCTAATGTGTCTCATTTGAGGATTTTTGGCTCTAAGGCATGGTCTAGAATTCCAACAGACAAGAGGAAGGATTTGGAACCCCAAATTTAAGAGTGCCTATTTATTGGGTATTCTAAATATTCCAAAGGGTATAATAATATCAACATTATCACTCAAAGAGCCTTTATTTAAAGGAGTGTTCAGTTTGAAGAAGAGGCTATGCCAGCAGCAGAAATCGGAGAGTCTTCTTCACCACCACCACATTTGACTGTAAGTGAAGAGACTAATGATTTATTTTATTCTAATATTTCTGATAATTATGATTTAATTTCATATCTTAACATACTTGGAAGACCAAAGTGGGAAGAAAATACCATTCATGCAGCTGGGGAACTAGCTGGGAAAGCTAGTTATCCTAGAAGAACTAGATCTCAATTCGAGAGTCCCCTTTCTATCAAGGACCCTTTATTTGATGAGAAGTGTTATATAATGGTTGAATGAAACCCAAAAACATATGAATAAGTGTCAAAATATCTAATATGTCAAACATCAATGAAGGAGGAATACCATTCACTCTAGAAGAATCAGACATGGGAACTAGTTAATCTCCCACCAGGGAGAAATCTATTCAAGTGAAATGGGTATTCAAGACAAAATTTGTTGTCGATGGATATCCTATGAAGTATAAGGAAAGGTTAGTCTCCAAGTTCTTCTCCCAAGTCCAAGTCATTGAGTACAATGAGACCTTTGCACCAGTGGCAATGATAGACTCCATAAGACTAGTTTTTTCCATTACAGCTTCCAAGCAATTGGAGGTACATCACATGGATGTGAAATGTTCCTTCCTACATGGATATATAAAAGAATACATATATATGTAGCTTCCAGAAGGTTTTTTTACTAATCCATATCTTGTGTACGGGTTGAAGAAAACATTGTTGTCAAGTACCCATACCCTGATTATCATGTGGAATTAAAAATTTCATAAAGAACCTTCGTCGTTCTTGGAAACACGGTGCATGGCCATGAAACACTCCTCAAAATTCATGTTCTGATACCGCACTATCACATGCCCTCCCATCCACTATTGACCAATTTGATGATCTACGAAGAAATATCTCAGAGGAGATTGAACGATGGGGAAAAATAGAGATGGAAAACGATGGTCACAATCTGCTCTGCATCTGGGAACATATCAATGATGAGAATCAACCCACAAGAATCAACGGTGCGGAAAGCATGAGCTTGAAGAATCAGGAAAATGGAAATTGCGATCACTAATCCCATAGTCCGCATCATGTATCCTACATCCCGCATCCCGCATGCGGATTAAACTATTGTGGAAAGGTGAGTTACAGAAGGAAATATGTGAAGCCACATTCTACATCCCACATCGCGCATCTCACAAGTTGTGGAAAGGATGATACAGAAGGAAAAACATGGAAAACTGGATTCACCAAAGGACATTTCCACATCCCACATCCCGCAAGTTGCGGAATGGAGAAATTGCGGAAATATATCTGTAGAAAACAAACTTGGCAAAAAGACGTTTCCTGCATCCTTCCTGCGGAATAGATCATTGCAGAAGGATATTTCTGTCTGAAAATTCGACCTACTAATCGAAGTCTTGGACAGATTTGGTCATTCACTAAAACACCAATCCGACAATCTAATCCCTATAACTTAATTTAAAAATGCATTGAAAGAAACATACATAGATGCATACAATTGCAATTATTCAGCGGAAAAAATTCATCCATTCAACACATTAAACATGATCATCATATTCCATTAATAAAATACAAATTCAGAGAAATACAAGTGCAAATATTAACATACAAAAGAACACTTATCTTTGTAATAAGTTTATACCGCAACCAACTATGTCCCTGCAACATTCCACCCAACCATAGGCCAGTGCATTCATCAATCTCTCAGCAGCATGGCCACCCCAGAGGTAGGCATGATTCTCCCAAGGAATAAGGAAACACTAGTAGACTCACACATAGCTAAGGATAAAACAAAACTCATCCAAGCCAACATAGTTGGGTTTATCAAGCTGCAAGGAAAACAAGCCAAACATATGGGTTTCACAGGCTACTCAGCCAAGCCATTTCACTGCTGGGTTTCACATGCTATTCATCCAAGCCAGCTAACAATTGGGTTTATCAGACTACACCCAGTCAAGCCAACACTCACATCTAAGACCAACCAAAGATTACTCACAAGGCCAAACACAACAAGACATAGGCAAGCCAACAGATGGGTTTATCAGGATATCATCCAAGCCATCCTTCAAGTTGGGTTTATTAGGCTATCTAAGGCAATGGACATGAAGAACTGCTAAGAAATTGTGCTCATCCACAGAGCTAAGGACACCTTCAAAAGACCTATCGGCCTAGCATCCACGTTTCCTACACACCCAACACAAGGAAGTGTCCCCTTCTCTGCTCCACAGTCCCTCAGGCTACACCTTCCCTTCCAGTGCTCTTCAAGATGTGCATAACAGATTCACCAACCACTCTTATCTTATTTTGAGGTTACACACTAGTTTTATCAATAACATTCTACGTCTTTCCCTTCCTAAGTCTTGTATACAGTTTAGACCAAAAAAACAAAGGCATACACAACAAGATATGAATTCACTAAAATTGTAAGTCCCCACTGGCCATTCACTCCATAGCACCCAACACGAATTTCCTGGACATATGTCATGAAGAAACAAATGAATCATGAAGGATAAACACACAGGAAGGTACAACTGCGTGAGAGTTCCCCAGGAATGAAGGATCGATGGTCCAAAACGTCCCGCAACTCCCCAAAACGTGAGGGAAGATGAAAAAATGTGAATGCATGAGGGAATGACATACGTTATTAGGTGATTTATTTCCCATGAAGTCATAAAAAATGGGTGCTCTTCCAAATTTGAATTTTTCCCATACTCTTCCCATTCCATGCAATAACTACCTCAACCAAGTTCTGGCAGAAATAAATGGCTGGGGAAAAGACAAGAAATGGGTTGTTGACAGTTTTGATGGGTTTTCTCCATTGGCTCAAGTTTAAACATTCCCTCCCCTTATCCTTGGTAAATCATGCCCCCATCTCATTATTTGTTTCATTGACATAGCTTGTTGTGGGTTTTGATTAAATCACATATTTACATGATGTTTACAAACGTGCTTGACTTAGCACATGAACCATAAGAATCAACCATGATCACCTATACACCAAACATTAATCAATGACAGGGCCTTGGCCTTGAGCTCCTTGCCATGATTCCATATAATATTTACATCATATACATTTAATGCAAATGGATTCAAAACCAGGGTGTTACATTCCCCTCCCCCTTCAACAACACTATCCTCAGTGCTTTACAAAATTGAAAAAAAATGCTACATGGGTACCGCCCTTAGTGCTCCGCAGAGTTGAAAAAAAATGGATGTGCCAATCGCATGGCATCCTCCAGCTCCCATGTAGCCTCTTCAGGACCGTAGTGCTCCTCTCATTTGATCAAAGAGGTCATCAATCCTAGGAAAAGGGTATTTGTTCTTCATAGTGACTTTGTTCAGTTGTCTGTAATCAATATACATTCTGAGCATACCATCTTTCTTCTTCACAAACAGAACTGGTACTCCCCAAGGGGACACACTTGGCTTGATATACTCCTTCTCGAACAACTCTTGCAACTGCATCTTCAGCTCTAGCATTTCCGACATACTCATTCTGTAGGGTGTCTTGGAAACTGGTGTTTCTCCTGGAACAAGTTCAATTGTGAAATCAATGTCCCTCTTTGGAGGAAGCCCTGGAATCTCATCAGGAAAAAAATCCCTGAATTCTTGCAACACATGAAAGTCCTCCAACTTAGGATTTTTAGTCTCTGATGCCTCCAAAATATGAGTTGCATACAACTAGCAACCTTTCCTACAAAACTTCTTCAACTGCATTGCTAAAATCTGCCTCATAGAAATCACCTTTGGAATGCCTCTTACAACTCTTGGATTCCCTTCTTCATCCATGTTGATGAAATTGTCATTGATGCCAACTAGGACTTGTAGTGGCCACTCTTTTAGGGGTGATGTAAAAGCCCTATCAGGATCAAGCTGTGTGTTCCAGTCTCCTTCATTCATGGAAGATATTTGCTGCCTGAAATTGTAAAATGGCTGCTCAAGTTGTGGACAAATGGACATTAATTGAAGAATATTTTTTTTAGTATGTCGGCCTAGAAATCAAAAATATTTTTTTATGTCGGCCCAGAAATAGAATGTCGGCCCAGAAATAAAATATTTTTTAAGTCAGCTCAGTCAAACACAAAGTCGGGTCAGTCAAAGTTTTATTAAAAAATAAAATATTTTTTGTATGTTGGCCCCATTAAAAATTAAAATATATTATATGTCAGCTCAGCAAAATATGGGTGAAAATTTAGTATTTATATCCCATCGAATCCTCATTTTTGATGTGGAAATTTTGATGGAGCTCTGAGGCAGCCGTAGAATAGCAAAGGAGAATTTTGAGAAATATGATGACTGAGGAAATTTGTAGGTAAACAGACTGAGAAATTTTGGGTATGTGACTGAGGCAAATTCGGCCCTGTGGAAAGACCTAAATTTTTCTTGGTCAAAATATTTATTTTTGGACAGTTTTTTCGTGAAAAAATGCTGGGCTATGGAGAATAATTTTGGTGGAGCCAAGTTGCTTTCTCTTGGGGATGAAATCATAATTTTGAAGGATTGTTTTTTTGCCCTAGCTGAGGCACTGTAATTTTTGCAGGATAGCAAAAATTTTGGTTTGATAGTGGTCTCCTACAGTTCTCTTTTTTTTTATAACAGCAGTCATGAACTTTTTGTGGACAGCCCTAGCTTCTTTTGTGAAAAGAAGTGGACAGCTCTATTTTTTGTGGACTGAAGAAAAAATAAATACTGAGGTAATCGAATTCTTTGGAGCAGCAGAAAAGTTTTTGTTTTATTTTTTTTCTATGTGACAGTCCAAGCGTAGAAGATCCTCGGTGTGATCAGCAAGCTACCCTTGCTGGTGGTTAGGCTGCTACAACCTTGGTGGAGGTTGACTGTGGGTATTGTCTTCTTCAGACATGCCACTGAAGTATTGACAACAGTATACAATCTGAAACTTTGATACAGTATATGTTGACTGAGGCAAGTATGGACAGTGGAAAACTCAGATATGATGGTGAGAGCAGATCCTTATGAGAATAAATAGTGAATGATATGATGCAAACCCTACTGTGATGATGTGCATGATATGATGTGTTTTAAGATGATGAAAGATCCTAGCTAGGGCATACCACAGCTCATGGCAGCCAGAGCATACCACAGAGCTGTTTGGGAGGAGCAGTCAATGAAAATGGCAGCAGCAGCCTAAATTTTGACATTAGCAAAGTGAAGAAATTTGTAGCAGCCTTGCACAAAGAAAGAATTTTCTTTTATGTTTATTTTGTAGTCCAATATGTGACTTGTTTGGGTCCAAATTTGCAGCTAGGTTAATCTATTGAACAGTCCCAAATTATTGACTGTAGTAGCAGCCGCATATCAAAATTTCGGTGGAATTTTAAGACTGATATTCAGACTTTTGACAGTATCTTTTTGTGAAGAAGGTTGACAGTAATATGTTTGACAGTGTTCAAAAGGATAATATATCTTGGAAGGGGGTTCAAAGTTATGACATTCAAGTTCTGTATGCCGTGACATAAGAAGTGTTCTCTAAAACACTTCTATCAGACAATGCTGCTAAAGGTACATATTCAGGTATGATTTGGTTTATCAATTCTTAATTTAGTCAAAAGCCTATCTCTGTACATTAGTCTTGATCAACTATCAAGAACTGAATAATTGGGCATGCATGAAGAAGACTAAGGACTGATAGAAGAAGATCATTTTGGACAAAGCATAAGATAAGTGTGATCTCTGTTGACAAAGTCAAGATTTGAGTTTGTATGGTGCATGAACAGTCCAAGTTCATAGTGAGGGTTACAGTATCCTTTTTATGAGTTTTCCAGACAGTTCCGATTTGATAATTCCTCAGCATGCAATAGTGATCTCCTTGGGGTATTTCATATCACTTATCCAGAAGGTGAAAGCAGATCCGAATTGTTCCTACACAGTAGTAGCAGTATGTTGATGATAATGTACAAGCCCAGTGCATAAGTTGGAGGCAGTCCACCAAAGTTCCATCTCAAATACACAGTCCAAAGTGTGACTTGTTTAGGGTTTCTTTGACAGAGATATGCACAAGTTTGTATTTGTAAGTGAGTGAGGTATTGTTTGAACAATTTGCAAGATTATTCAAGCTTGAAGGAATATGTTGACTGCCCTGAGCCCAAGCTCATGAAGTAATGAACAGTCCTGAAGCTTTGTTGGTTGAAAACTATTCACAGTCTGGATGGCAATGATGTATGCAGAAGCATCTCTGTATGTACATGTGATATGAAGTATGAAGCATATCCTTTATGATGAAGATATTACATGCTATAATGCACTCCTATGATGCACTGTATGATGATGATGAGTTGTTGATGAAGATGATGCTTGAGCAGCATAGGAGCAGACTAGATGATGGGAAGATCCTTGTGCTTGACATGAACCTTGAGCAGTACAGTTGATGATCAGTGATAGCAACTATTTGATGACTTAACAGTGAACTAGACAATGGTGATTATATAGCAGTGATATACCTACAACAAAAGACATGATTATTAGATGACAGTTGGCATGGCAACAACAGACTTGACATGTGGATTGATAAGGCCTCTTGAGTAGTGGTTAATGAGCAGAGATTGACCAGAGATTCATGAGCAGATGTGAGTAGTGTTACAGCAGAATTGATGTGATGAGCGGAGAAGATGAGCAGCTTTGATGTGTCAGAGATTTCTTGTGTGACACAAGGATACTGTATTGTAAGAGCAAGTTTGTCTTGATTTTGAGGTTAGGATACCTCAAACCCTTCTTGGTAGGGTCTAAGAAAACCAGGCAGGGTCCTGGATGCAGAGTAGGTGCTCTATGTATCAGTAGGTGCTAATTTTGCCTAACGGTTGTAGCCGAACCAAAACTAATATAAAAAGATTACAAAATTACATGGTGTTGTGTTCTTTTGTGTTATGGTTCTTTATGAATGAAATGCTTATGCTATGTGAATGATGAAGTGAAAGATGATTATGAAATGACTATGGTAGAGTAATGGAATGATGAACTGGTAGCTAATTGTGATAAGCTAAGAAAAGTTTAAAATTGGCTTCACACTGATTCACCCCCCCCCCCTCTCAGTGTCGACAATCCATGCATTCAAAAGTCTTATTATAGTAGTCGAGATTTACCCTGTGAGCTTCTAACCAATCCATTCCAATGAGAACATCATAGAAACCAAGTGGTAGAACATTCAGATCTACGCAAGTGACCAATCCATTCATCACCAACGGAAATTTCTCTACCACTTCACTAACCTTTCTCTTAGTTCCATTGGCTAGTTGAACTAACCAAGATTTGTTATGCTTTACTTTCTTAAAAGCACAAATCTCCACTACTCTAGGAGTAATGTAACTGTGAGTAGAACAAGGTTCAATCAAAATAGAAACAGATTGCTCAGCAATCTTACCTGCAACTTTGACCACAATTGACAGGTGATCTGCCTGGCGGTCCTCCAGTGCTGCATAAATCCTAGGGACGACCCTTGCTACTTGAGCAATTGTTTTTTCCTCTTGAATGCTATAAGCTATCATTGCACTCTCATTCTCCAGTGGACAATTCCTACGCATGTGGGGTCCTCCATATCTCCAACATTGGAGTGGTTCTCTGTTCAGTTGTGGTTCTCTAGGATTTTCTCCCACCACTCTAACTGGCTGCTTCTCAACTTGGGATGGTTTCTTCTGCTGATTCCTAAAGTTAGAAGGTTTGAAACCTTTCTTCCTTTGGTCATACTTCTCATTCTTCTTGTCCTTCCATGTCTTATGATAATCAAGCTTTCCTTTTATTTTCTCATAGCAATACTTGTCTTTCCTTATTGCTTCTTCTAGAGTTCTTGGTTCATAAAACTCAATTCTGTCATTGTAAGACTAAAGCAATCCACTCAGAAAATGTTGTATTTTCACATTTTCCTCTTTGATGTACCTGACATACCTCAACAGTTCCAAGAACTTGTTTGCATACTCTTCCATGGTCAGTATCACAATCTTATCCCATGGAATTCTTTGATCTTATCATCATAGTACCTGTCAGAGAGGTACTTTTGCTTGAAATACTTCTGGAACTGTTTCCACACAATCTTCCTTTCATTAATCTTTTTCACTTTTCTAAAGTGGTCCCACCATATGGATGCTCTTCCAGTAAAATTGAAGATGGCTACTCTAGCCTTCATATTTCCTGAATAGTCTTGGACTTGGAAATATTTTCTCATCCCAAGAAGCCAAGCTTCGACTTCTTCATGATTCTTTATCTCACCATTGAAGGTAGGCAGGCTTGCCTTCTTAAACTCATCACGTGAATGGTTCTAGTAATGCCTCTTCCTCTCATTCCTATATGAAGAAGAACTTGAACCACTGGTGGATCCCTCAGATTCATATGACCCACTTGGAGATCTCTTTCTTCTTCTAGTAGTGCTCTTACTTCCTTCTGGTCTTGTTGTTTGGTCCCTAGAGTTCATCTGCCTCTGAATGCCTGTCAAAATTTGCAGTATGGCTACATTCAGCTGATTCTGCTCCTCCTGAGTCTTAACTAATCTTTCATTATCTGCCATGTAACTTTGCATCTCCACCATTAAGCTTATCACGATGGCTAAAAAATCTAGGGGAGTATCTTGAAACATCCTCCCATTAGACTCTGTCTCAGCATTTCCAGCTCAGACATTTCCCCTAGTAGCATCTTCCTCATGCTCATAGGGATCTTGGGCATCATTCATGCCATAGGTTCTCATGGCTCAGCCAAACTAACTTTTCCAATATGCACTATGACTTTGCAAAATGTGTTATCAAACACCATTTGTTAGCTGCATAGAAATTCAAAATTAAAAACCATTTACTTACTGTCACCTAGCCAGTCTAGGCCCAATGTTGTAACCAACAGCTCTGTTAACTGTTCAACTTGGCCCCTTTCTTCCCCCACGCTGCAACCCATAGCTCTATCAAACCACAATATGGGTGTTCCTTTCTCTTTTAACTACTCGTTCTAGCCCATCCAGGCCCAATGCTGCAACCAACATCTCTGATACCACTCTGTCACATACCCATACTCCGATTATCATGCGAAATTAAAAATTTCTTAAAGAACCTTCATCATTCTTGGAAACACAGGGCATGGCCATGAAACATTCCTCAACATTCATGTTCTAATACCACACTATCATGTCCCCTCTCATCCACCACTGACCAATTCAATGATCTACGAAGAAATATCTCAGAGGAGATTGATCAACGAGGAAAAATCGTGACAAAAAATTACAGTCACAATATGTTCCGCATCTGGGAACAGATCAACAGATGAGAATCAACCCACAGGAATCAACGGTGTGAAAAGCCTGAGCTTGTGGAATCGGGAATGATGGAAATTGTGATCCTGCATCCCGCATCCCGCATTCTGCATCTCGTATTCCATGTCTCGCATCCCGCATGTGGATTAGACCATTACGGAAAGGTGATTTACGGAAGGAAATCTGTGAAGCCGCATTCTGCATCCTGCATATCGCATCCTACAAACTGCAGAAAATAAGTTGTGGAAGGAAAATTGTGGAAAATCAAATTTTCCAAAGGACATTTCCGCATCTCGCAAGTTGCGGAACAGAGAAATTGTAGAAAGAGATCTGCGGAAAACAGACTTGTCATAAAGACGTTTCCTGCATCCCACATCCCTCCTGCGGATTAGACCATTGCAGAAGGATATTTCTGTCCAGAAATTTGACTTGCTAATCGAAGTCTTGGACATATTTAGTCATTCAAGCCAATACCAATCTGGCAATCTAAGTCCTATAACTTAATTTTAAAATGCATTGAAAGAAACATACACAAATGCGTACAATTACAATTATTCAGCGGAAACAATTCATCTATTCAACACATTAAACATGTTCATCATATTCCATTAAACAAATAAAAATGCAGAGAAATACAAGTGAAGGTATTAACATAGACAAGAACACTTATCTTTGTAATAATTTTATCCCACAACTAGCTATATCGCTGCAATGTTCCAGCCAACCATAGGCCAGTGTGCTCATCAATCTCTCAACAACACGACCACCGTCGAGCTGGGAATTTTTTCCCCCAAGGAATAAGGAAACACTAGCAGACTCACACATAGCTAAGGATAAAACAAAACTCATCCAAGCCAACACAGTTGGGTTTATCAAGCTGCAAGGAAAACAAACCAAACATATGGGTTTCACAGGCTACTCAGCCAAGCCATCTCACTGCTAGGTTTCACAGACTATTCATCCAAGCCAACTAACAGTTGGGTTTATTAGACTGCACACAGTCAAGCCAACATGCACATCTAGGACCAGGTAAATATTACTCACAAGGACAAACAAAACAAGACACAGCCAATCCAACATATGGGTTTATCAGGCTATCATCCAAGCCATCCTTCAAGTTGGGTTTATCAGGCTATCTAAGGAAATGGATAGGAATAACAACTAAGATAGTGGTCTCATCCATAGAGCTAAGGACACCTTCACAAGACCTATTTGGACTGGAATCCATGTTTCCTACACACCCAACACAAGGAAGTGTCCCCTTCTCTGCTCCACAGTCCCTCAGGTTACACCTTCCCTTCGAGTGCTCTTCAAGATGTGCATACCAGATTCACCAACCACTCTTATCTTATTGTCAGGTTCCACACTAGGTTTATCAAGCACATTCTACGTCTCTCCCACTCCTAAGTCTGGTATACACTTCAAACCAAAACAACAGAGGCCTACACAGCAAGATACGAATTCACAAAAATCATAAGTCCACGCTAGCCACTCGCTCCATAGCACCCAACATAGATTTCTTAGACATATGTCATGAAGAAACAACTAAATCATGAAGGCTAAACACACAGGAAGGTTCAGTTGCATGAGAGTTCCCCGGGAATGAAGGATCGATGATCCAAAATGTCTTGCAGCTCCCCAAAACGTGAGGGAAGATGAAAAAATGTGAATGCATGAGGGAATTTCATACGCTCTTAGGTGCTTTCTTTCCCATGAAGTCAAAACATGTTCTACAAAAATGGGTGCTCTGCCCAATTTGAATTTCGCCCATACTCTTCCCATTCCATGTAATAACTACCTCAACCAAATTCTGGCAGAAATAAATGGTTGGGGAAAAGACAAGAAATGTGTAGTTGACAGTTTTGATGGGTTTTCCCCAATGGGTCAATGTTAAACATTCCTCCCCTTATCCTTTGGAAATCATGCCTCCATCTCATTATTTGTTGCATTGACATAGCTGGTTGTGGGTTTTGATTAAATCACATATTTTTATGATGTTTACAAACGTGCTTGACTTAGCACATGAACCATAGGCATCAACCATGACCACCTATACACCAAACATTAATCAATGACAGGGCCTTGTCTTTGAGTTCCTTTCCATGATTCCATATAATATTTACATCATATACATTTAATGCAGATGGGCTCAAAATCAGGGTGTTACAATTGTATGGGCTAAAACAAGCTCCTAGAGCTTGGTATGCCAAGATTGATGGCGTTTTTATATCACTGAACTATAGTAGATGCAAGTATGATCCAAATGTCTATTTTAATCTGATTCATGGTTCAATGATTATTATTTTTTATGTGGATTACCTTCTTATCATAGGAAGTTCCAAGAAATAAATTTCCTCCTTGAAGGGTGCAATGAACCATGCTTTTTCCATGACCGATTTGGGATTGTTAAGCCAATTTTTGGGGGCTTGAAATTTCTCAATCAAATCTTGGAATTAAGTTACAACATTCCAAGTATGCTTTAGACCTACTGAACAAGTTCAACTTGAAGGATTTCAAGCCAAGAAAGACTCTTTTCCTTTCAGGAGTTAAGCTTGAAGATGCACAGTCCACTCCCTTGGTAAACAACACACTGTATAGGAAACTGGTTGGTTGTGTTGTTTATTTGACTCATACTCAACCTGACATATCTTATGCAGTGAGTGTGGATTCCATACACATGGATCAACCTCATTATATCCATTGCAGGGTAGCAAAAAGAATCTTGAACTTTGTATAAGGGACAAGAACACATGGGATTCACAATGTTGCAAAATCTGACTGAGAGTTAGTTGGTTTTACCAATTCTGAATGGGATGGTGATAACACTGATATAAAATAAACTTCTAGATATGTTTTTACACTTTCATATGGTCCAATCATTTGGTCAAGTAAAAAAAAAGTTATATTTCACTTTCATCTATAGAAGCATAATACGAAGGAGCTGTGAATGCAACTACTCAATGCTTGTGGTTGCAGGGTATACTTGGAGAGTAAGTACCATGTGAATATCAAGTGATCCAGTACAAAGGTAGCAAGCCAAACACATAGATATCCATATGCACTAAATCAAAGGGCTTGTGCATGATGGGGTCATTGCTCTGCTTTATTGCGCATCATCTGAGCAAGTTGCAGACATATTTACCAAGGTGTTTTCTAAGAATAATTTCATAAATCACAAATCACTAATGTGGATATCTTATCATGTGGTAAATATTGATTGAAGACAATATTTGATGCATTTTTGTTCATGCCCATGTTTAAGGGAGGATTTTCCCCTTTGTGGTTTTGCCTCTTTCCTTGTTTTGTATGGACGAGCAGTATGTAAAGGGCAAGTAAGACTTGTTTCTAGGCCCTATATTTCTGATATTTTATATAATTCAGGCTTAATAGGGGGTGTTAGAATAATAAAAACCCATTCCCATACTTAGGATATAAAATTTAATCCTTTTGGTTAATTTCCTAGGTCCTACACTAGCTAGTTGGCATCCACTTGCATTCTTATGGTAAAACTTGCCTAAAATTACTGTAGGAGAGTGTTTGAAATATTCTAAATAAGATATTGAAAATCAATTAGAATTCCCGGTTTAGTAAGTGTGCATTCCTGCCTTATCCAGAGTTTCCTGTTTTTTTAGTAGCTTTTAACGCAAAAGGTGAAAGCTAGTTTTAAGGCAACTACCTTGTTTTTTACACAACTGACCCTCCTTTTTTTCTCTCATAAAAGAATAAGTGTTTCCACTTTCCTTCACTTATCAGCTATAACAACTCAGTCATCCTATTCATGACATTCTTGACAGATTAGGAAAGTGTTTTATGCACCTATGGGGGATTTTGACTAGTTTAGTAAGCCTGCTTTTGTGTTGATTCAAATAGCATCTTTATGCATGCAAAACTATGATGTAATTATATATTTGAACAACCTATTTTTTCATAAGGTTGTCTAATGTAAACTTATTCAATAGAAGTTTGTGTTATGCACTATATACAATCTCTGTTTTGAGTGAGTCTATGCATGTTTTTGAAGCAATTTTGTGAGCTCAATTGATCTAAGCTTGGGCTTAATTTCCACAATGAAATCATAATTTGAATTGTGGAAGTTACTTAAGAAATTAGGATAAGGATGTAGGTCCATTATCATTTTTCTTTCTCATTTTAAATGTTCAAAGGGTTCTTATGGAAAAAGGAACTTGTTGAAATGTTTTTTAAAAAGTTTAAATATTAATTTTAATGATTTATTGTTGTATTATTTGACATATAAATGATCTCAAACAAATAATGCTTCAAAATTTTCGAAGGGCTATTCTACTAAAGGTACTAGGAATCTTTTGCAAGGTAAAAATGTTGGACAAAATTAAACATTATACCCGTGTATAACTCCGAGCTAGTTTGGATTAATATCTAAGAGTGTCTAGTTCAAGTATCAGGAAGGTATCGTATTGATTGGACTACCCTACAGTGTGTTTATTTCATGTGTTTCTTTTTTAGTGTGTATTTCCTAAATTTATAGATATCTTTGCGACATTTGTAGTTTGAATTGAAGATGAGAAAATAGGGGTGAAGAGGATGTCAACTTTCGGCATCTTTGCGAAAAGGTGTTATGGAAATATCATCTTGTTTATGCTTTGTAAAAGGCTTCGACTACTATATTGTTATTATTAACACGTATATATTCCTTTTGTTTTGTTTTCCTATTATAATCATGCAAAATAGTGACTTAGAGCAGCGATCAGAGATTGAGAAAGGAAAGTGTTTGGTTAGGAAAGTTAACTAACAAGTACAAGGTAAAAAACATCAAGGATGAGTGGGTAATGTTTAACCTTGTCTATAATTTCTACATAAATGTAATTTGTAAGTGTTGTCCATTCTAGCTTTATATTAGTATACTTCACACTTTGCTGAATTTGCATCACTTTGTGTGTCAAAGTGTGTTATACATTAAAATTAATTTAATTTTCATGTGAACAATTATAAAAGATGAAGAACACTATGGTTATAATGGTTATAACTTTTATGTTTGTTCGAGAAAAATAATTTGATTCTTCTCTCCAACTCGAATTGTGTAAAAAAAGTTATTGAAATAGTAACATGGTATACAAATTTGGAACTTGAATCCTATTATTTGTTTTCTAAAGTAGACAAAATATGACAAATTCAATAGATTTACCATAGGAAATAAAATGATCAATGTGACCTAACAATTGAAGTGTAATTCTCCATTTGTAACACAGATAAATACAACAACCTTCTGAACGTTCAAAATTTTATTATCCATTAGATGCAAAAATTTACAATACATTTAGACCATGTAGTGCTCCCACGAACTTCAATTTTTATCTTGAACCTAAATCTTTACAGTTTTATCATTTTCCAAAGTAGCAAAAGCAATCTTATTTTCAATGGGGCTACAAGAAATAGAGATAATAGTGTCTATATCGCCTTCAAACTTTTGAACCATGTTCTTACCATGAAGGTCCCATATATACACACAACAATCCTTTAACCCACTGACAATATATTTTTCGGTCATTATAGAAATTTATGAAGTCATGCAATACGCCTTGTTGGTGTGACCAGTGTATGTTTTCATAGTCTTTCATGTTGATTAGTTCCATAACCTCTGCACCCATCAAATGGCAAATCTTAAGTCAACCATTAGAGGGACACAATTGTAATTCTTTCATAGGTTATATAGGCCCTCCTTCAAAGTTAGAACCAGTATTGTTGTTGCCAGTAGAACATAACGGTCATATTAATGCATTTTATAGTTGATCAAAGTACTATCCATAAACATCAAATCAATATTTAAACCATTTATTTTCCAAGTGCCCTATATTTTCCCTTTAGCAGTCAAGGTGCAAAATTCATGGATAACAGTTGGTTAATTCATTTTTGTGCATTTCACCATTGAAAAATTCAATGGTGACATTTAATTCTATGCACATCACCATTGTAGAAATTAACGATGATGCTTAATTTTTTGACCATCACTATTGAAAAAATCAATGGTAACATTTAATTTGTTGCACGTCACCATTGCAGAAATTAATGGTGATGTTTAATTTTGTGACTGTCACCATTAATGAAACTTCAGTGACTATCATTAAAGGCTTGTAACATTTTTTAAAATTGAATAGAAATGGTGGCGGTCCTTTATCATGCATCACCATGAGGTTATGGTGATGGTCATTAAATATAAGGCACTATTGTTCTTTGGAATTGGTGATGATCACTGGGAATCACTAATAATAATTATTGGTGATGGGCCTAGTGCGTCTCTATATCTCCTTTACTTTTGGCTAAGCCGCCTTGGCAACATTCATCTTTTGGTGATGGAGGCCTTTTTTATAGTCATTAAAGATATGCCACTTTTTTCATTTAGAATTGGCAAGAGTCATCGATCATCACAAATAATGATTATTGGTGATGGACCTAGAACATATCCATATATCCTTTACTTTTGTCTATGTTTCCTTTGGTGACATTCAGTTTTTTGTGACAGAGGCCATTTTGACAATTTCCCATGAGGTTATGGTGACTGTCATCAAAGGTATGTTAGTGTTGTTCTTTGGAATTGGTGATGGTCACTAACCATCTCTAATAATGATTAGTGGTGATAGACCTAGTGCGTCTCCATATCCCCTTTAATTTTTGGTCATGTTGCATTTGGTGACATTCATTTTTTCTGACGGAAGCCCTTTTGACTATTGTTAATGAGGTTATGGTGATGTTTGTTTCCCCTCACCAAAGGCCTTTTTTCTTTTAGTGTATATTTTTTTCTTGGTGAAAAAAAATATATTGTGATCACTTAAAACCTTAAAAACACTTCTTTTTTACAAAACAAATAAGGAAATCTCTTACAATCAATTATTTACATTAAAAGATCTAGATATAAAATTAATGTTGAATGAATAATTTCTCCTTCAATATTTCCTTTAGCTTAAACAATCTTAAATACATACAAAGTATTCAAAAAATCCTAAAACTATATTATCTAATAAACCTTCATAATATAACTATGGAAGTTAAAAACATAGATCTTGACAAGATTAAGATAAAACATAGCCACTATGGCCTTCTTCCATTAGGAAATATTTCTATGCATGGTCTTGAGTGTTTGTCCCTTCAATTTTCACAATGGCTATCTATTGTACTAATCACTCTTCCATTTCCTTTAAACCCACACAATGGACATATTTGGATTGTGTTCCTTGGGAAAACCTTAGAATTGTATTAAAATGAATTTCTTATTCACTGATGAGCTACTCTGTTTTATCCCCTTTCTGCTTAACTCTGGACTCAATCACATCTTTCCTAATGTCATGTTTCCCCATATGAGAACTTATGTTCTCAATGGACTATTTCATTCCATACATTTGGGAGTTAATCCTTCTAAGCATTCTCTTGATATCTCTTATTTTTCTCAATCCTTCCCCACCAACTATATCCTTGTTCAAAGTTTGATCCATTCCCTTTCCTACCCATTAAGAAACACAATTTCATATTCTAAACTTGATTACTACAAGACAATCAACAAAGGAAATGAGAAAGGAGGACGAGGAACACATGATTATAACCTCAAGCTTGAACATTAAAAAATTCTTAATGTCAGTTCCTTGAAACCATAACAAGTTTCAAAATTTATAGCTTGCATCCTACAACTTATCTTTATCTATGTCCTAGTAATTCATGCCAGAGAAAAACACATTGTACCAAGCATCATCTACTTCCCTATCCATGTTCCTTCTTAGGTATTCCTTAGAAATACCTCCTACATTGTTGGTAATTAAATTAGAAGCCATAATACAAGCAAACTTTGTGAAGTGTTATATGCAACAAAAAAATCAAGGGCACTCAAGATAAGGTCTCCCTTTCTTGTGATAAATTCAACAATACCCTTTGCACATTGCTTTGTACTCAACCGCCATTTGGAATGCATGCCTAGCTTGCCTCCATAAACCTAATAAATTGAAATTTGTATAGAATGTGCATTAAATTTCTAATCCTAAGGAAACCATATTCTTTTTGAAGTACCCTCATTTGCATGAAGTCTCCTCTATAAATATTAACTGCATCATTTTCTAAATGATCAACAATTCAGTTATTATTTCACCTTATATGCATAAATTTTATATACTTTAGGTTCTTAAGGTTCTAGGATATTATTTTGTTTGTCCTCCCTTGAACATTCGCTTTCCTTGGATCTCCTTCCTTCCTTGTTTAATAACTTGAAGAGAGACACCAAAAATTAGATCCTATTACAATCTGATGCCTTCGACAATCTTAGAACCTAAGAGTAAGGCATACATTCCAGCTTGATTGTTAGTCATGTCTCACAAACCCCAAGAGAAATACAATTCTTATTTTCCTCTAGGGTCATAAAGAGCTCATATTCATCATATGTACAAAAACAAGTTAAACACCAAATACCTAGAGGCATCTAGTAAGATTGGATATCTATCGATTTACAGACTACTAGTAAGTTATTATAGGTAATGAGGTTTTGTCTCTACATAATGATACAATTGCATGTTAGGGTCTTGAGATAACATCAATAGAGGATAAGACAACAACCCTAAGTATTAGAGCATTTTTTTCCTTCTAAAGTAATATATACGCGCAAACAAATATACTCCCTTAAGATATAATAAAATTCACTTATAATTGTTTTATAATTACTAAAATTTACTACTTACAAAATAATCAAAGCTTTTTTGGATCTTTAAAACTTTCCTTTTAAAAAATGCTTCAAATTTTCACTTACTTCCATCATAATATCCATGGGGCCTACTAAAACATTTTTGTGTTTATCAATTGGAATAAATGACTATTATAAATTGGCCTATTTTATCCATTGAAAAATGTGGCTTATAAAAAAATGATTAAAATGTGAGCCTTTATGAGCACTTACCAACTTATCCTAGAGAGATCTAGCCCGTATCAAGATAGATGAAGTAATTTAAGAATCCTTAAAATTTTCCTTCTAAGTAATTTTTAAAATTTTCACCTACTTCATCCTTAAAAAAATTCATGGGAAGAATGGGCTATTAAATATATGTGTGTTAATATGTGTTTATCAATGGTAAGAAATGGCTATTGAAAATTGGCCTATTTTATCCATTTAAATAAATTAGCTAACAAAAAAATGATTAATATGTGAGGCTTTATGAGCCCTTACAAACTGAGCTTAGAAATATTTAGCATGTACCAAGATAGACAAAAAAATTTTAAATCCTTAAAATTTTCATCAACTTCATCCATCAGAATATGCATGGGAAGAATGGGTTATTAAAATATTTATGTGTTTATCAATTGGAAGAAATGGATATTAAAAATTTGTTAGTTAAAAAATTATTAAAATGTGAGTTTTATAAGCCCTTCCCAACTAAGCCTAAGGAGGTTTAGCCTATACCAAGATAGGAGAAGTCTTTTTGAATACTTAAATTTCCCTTTTAAGTAATCCTTACAATTTTCACTTACTTTTTTCATCATAATATCCTTGGGAAGAATGGGATATTATAAATATTTCCATGTTTCTTAATGGGAAGAAATAGCTATTGAAAATCAGCTTATTTTATCCGTTGAAAAATTTGGCTAGTAAAAAAATGATTAAATTATGATGTTTTATAAGCCCTTACCAACTCAGCCTAAGGAGATCGAGAATGTACCAAGATAGACAAACAAATTTCCATGCTTAATACTCATGAGTCATGATAACTTGGTTTTAGTAGAATTTCTTTCACAAAAATAACTCAAAAGCTTGGAATATGATTTCCTATATCGACATGACCACCCAACTCTTCACACATATCTATAGAGATATTTAAAAAATAATATAGTGGGTTAATTTTACTTTTTGTCCTTGGAAAAAAATGTGTAGTTCCTTATATTAAATAAAAAAATACATTGTTCATAGACCACTTGGCCTTACATCCATTTGGAATACTTTGAAAAAATAGAGTTGAAATTCATACTAAATAACACATAGTCGTGTGTAGAAAAGACTAGTGACAGTGTGGACATACTGTTCGCCATTCTATCCATAAACAATGTTCAATAGTAGACACACAAAAAAACATTAAAGATATCATTTATAGGTTTTGAAGCTATTTTTTTTTAGCTCCCATCGCCCCTAGAAAGGTCTTGTATCATGTTTTGTTAGTGTCTCATGCTCCATCTCTCGACGATGCCATGTTACCAGACCAATCTTTAGTTCATTATTTGACAATTTATCTACGAATTGATTCCTCTCAATATATATGCTCAAAATTTACTTCCCATATATGAATGGTCATCTTGATAATCTCTTCATAAATGGGCCTACGATGAATGTTCCTAGGTGGTATTCTCTATCACATCTAGTCAATGAAAATTTTGGAATCTCCAAGAATTTGTACCTTCTGAATTCCTTTCATTATAGCCAACAAAAATATGGTCTTTAAATCTATTAACTCAGCTATGTTATTTTACCTTTCCCCCAATCCTACTATAAATTTGATCCAATGTTAATAAGTGATGTATAAAATTACTCCTGCCTCCACCCCCTATTGGAGGTGTGCCGTGTGAAGCACCATCAAAGTAGGACTATATGCCATTTCTATCCATTACCTTCTCCACCACCCTTTTGTTCTTCTAAGAATCAACATTTTGTGGAAAGTGAATTAATATTCCAAGGCCTTTTGATGCATAGACAGAGGGAGGAATATATGAATCATCATATATGACTTTGTTCCTTGAAACCAAATTCCCCAGAGGAGAATTATAGGGAGATCATTATAGCCCTTATAAGCGATATTGTTGTTACGTGATTCTAGAGAATCTTCAAGTAGTATGTCCTACCTAGTCAAACTGAACTGCGCACTACAACAAAAAATCATGTAGTGGAGGTCGTAGTGGAGGCTTTTAGTGTTGCAAGATTGGAAAAAAAAAGTAAAAAAAACCTCTGCTACAACCTCCACCAATGGTAGCGAATGTTTTAATGGAGGTTATAACAGATATATTTTATAGCTAAAAAAAGTTTGGCAACCGAATTTTTTAGCGGATTTTTTTATAGGTGTTCTTAGATCAACATCAACACACTCGTGTGTTACATAACACAATGCACTAGTGTTGTACAATGTAAAGTATCTTCACTGGTGCATTTAAACATAATGAGCATAGGAAATAATAGAATTTCAATGTTGCACCGGTGCTTGCATATATATTATAGGCATTTGTGTTTGCATACATAAAAAACGCATCGATGTGATTTTGTTTGTCTTTGTGAGTGTGGTCGATTGATATGAGAGCACCAGTGCATTCAATTGTGTAATGCACCGGTGCTTATTATCTATCAAACTAACCTAGTGCACTTAAACAAATCGAACACACCGGGGCACTTAAAACACATATAAACTACCAGTTTGTATAATCTTTCATCGTTATTGGTGCATATAAACCATTTACATGCACCAATGCAAAAAATGTATGAAAATGCATCGGTGAAGTTGTATGGCCCATGGAAATATTTATTTTAAAATTTAATTGTGTTTAATTTACAGAAAGGAACCAATGCGGAGAGTTTGTGTACATGTACCGGTGCATCATCGAATACCAAAAGCAACAAATACAATTCTTTGAACAGTTATTACTGACATTGTAGCCAAACATATATATATTGAAATATTTTTATAGTACTATTCATTTCAATTTTAATGATTGTGTTTGTGAGTTTTATTAGTGTTCGAGTAGACACACCAGAGCGACATAAATTATCAAAAGAACTACAAATGATTCTTTGAACAATAGCTACTAACATTGCAGTTGTTACCACCTAAGTTGTACTTAGTGGTTTTTATCAAGTGAGCCTGGTGAACCGAACAAAGATTTTTTGTTCGGACTTCACAAGACCTTCAGAAGTGCTTGTTGTACTATATCACATGTTCATACCCCATGAGGGAATTGTAATAGATGTTGTAGCATGATAGTGTCTATAAAAGACTCGGTCTCTTAGACTTTATTTGTCAATCCAATTAGCCCAGGGTGTTTTTTCCCTCGGTTATTATTAGTTGTTGAATAAACGACTGATAATTTATGAGTTTTTCACTCAATACCTCCAAAGTTGGGGTGGTTGGCTTGGCATTTAGGCCTACTAAGGTTATTAGAGTCTATGTGTCAATGTATAAGCATGCTAGGTATCATGGTCGAGTCATATGAACATGTCTAAGTCCCCCTAGGTTTTTTAATTTTTTTAATTTTTTCAGTGTTTTTTATTAAAAATTAATTTTTCCAAAACTTAGGCTATTTTTTAATAGTTTAATTGGAAAAATTGGTTTTGTAATAAAAGTGGGCTCGAAAGTTAGATTCAGTCATATAGGTGCTCATTTTCAAGCTAAGAGCACCCAGTAAACCTATAGACCCACTATTTCCTAGTTTTGAGTGATTTTCCATCACTCAAGTCAGAAAGCCCCAAAAAATCAATTATTGATTATTTTAATTAATAAATTGATGAATAATGGAGCAAATCCAAAATCCTAAATCAATGGATTCTCAACCGCTTTGATTGAAATCAGTCTCATTGGCACCAGATTGACTGGATCTGACAGAGCCTTGACTGAAGGAGGTGATTTGGGTGGATCCACAGTTGAACTTCAGCTTCCTTTATGGGGAATTGCACCCTCTCCCTCTCCTCCACATGTGTGGGATCTTTTGGAGGCTCTGTGGTTGACGATTCATTCAGTAGGTCGGTGTGTCAGCTCAATCAACCCCCCGAGTGACATTTAGACTCAGTAGAATCTCAGATAATCTTCAGTCAGGCATTGATGGACTCTGATTTAGCTGTAGTGGTCTATCTCTTTGGGATTTCCACCCCCTCTGGGATGGGGTTTCAATTTTGTGTATAAATAAAGCATGGTTGCCTCCTTTATGAGTTAGTAAGAGTTGGATTGATGAGATTTTGCTGTTTTAATACTGTGTAATATCTTTTTCTATTGGAATAAAGTGAACCTTTGGAGGCAAGATGGTGTCATGTCATTGTATGTGTGGATGAGCATTGCCATGTTTTACTGAGGTAACCTGTATCTATGTTCATAATTTGCTGATTGTTTGTGGATTCATTGCTAAGATTGATAATAATTTTATTATAATCTTGAGAGGAGTTTGTTAATAAGTTTATTGGCCATATATTTCCTTTTTTATGCATGTTTAGAGATCTAGATTCAGCATGTTTTATAAGTTTATATGCATGTTATTCTGAAATCTCTATGTATGTATTAACCAGATCTCACAAGTATTTTGGCAAGTCTTTGGATTCAGTTGCGGGTTCCTAGCTTGGAGAGGATGTTGTTCTAGTTTGCTTCTTCACTCTCTCCAAAACCATTCAAAGGCATAGTCCCTTGACATTCCACCAGAAAGCTCCATGGTTGATCTTGAAGGCTTCCAGCAACAAGCGCTTTTCTTTTCCTCTTCCTCCTTCAAATTTTTTAAAATGAATCTGGTTACTTTTTTTTGCATCTTTAAAATTGTTTAGATCTATAAATTTCAGAATTCATTTTACATAGATCTTGCTGCCTTAAAGCTCATAAACTAGATCTCATTCTTAAAGAAATTTTACAAGCATTCTAGATCTAGTTTTAGGGAAAATTGTCATTTTTCAAGGCTGTGAAAGTAGATCTAAACCTTGTTGAATGCATGGTTGTTTCCTTATAATCTAAAAATTTATATTCATAAATTTAAGTTCTTCATATAGGCTTCCTTCAAAGCAGGCCAAGATCCAAAGGAAAACTTGCTTTCCTTGGTTCCTTTTCCGCTTCTTTAAAAACTAGTTTTAACTTAGAATTTTTGGGTAAAAAATTTGTTCATCCAAAAGTACTTTCAAAGTACTTTTGGTAATACTTAACTGTGATAATCCTTCTGGTTTTTATCAGGTGTAACAGAAAAGAGGAGGAGGTGCTATCCGGAAATCATTTTTGGACCATTCGAAAACCCCCAGGGGGTCTCCGTCTTCCCAAAATTTCAATTTTTTGCAATTTGTAAACCTTTGGTCTCATTCCATATAAGGACCAAGTGGATTAATTTCAGTTTTCTGATATTGTAATTTCTGCTAATAAAAAGAAAAATATCTTCGAATAGGCTCTTTCGAGCCTATTCACCATCCCCCCTGGGGGGATTCACGTCCGTGTTATTTTTTACATTGTTTCACATTATTTCTATTCTAATTTAGTATTGACATGCAGGATTGTATATTTTGATAATATTTCACATTATTCCATATTTTCAATTCAAAAGTAATCATACTACTTACCCCACGACTTCCTGAGTGACCCGCAAGGGGAAAGCGATGTGTGGTAGGACTCATTACAAAACCAGTGTCATGTATCTTTGATTCCATTTTCATTTTTATTTTCATAGAAGCAATAAAATTAACCCCTCCTTGATTTTCCGATTGAGGTCCACTTGGACCGAAAGAGATTCCTGGAGGGTCTTCTTTTTTAACAAGAACACACTCTTAAAATTTACTAAAATTGACAAGACTCCAGTGTGTATGCTCTACACTTGGTTGCGGTTCGTCCGATCAGTCAAGCTGCATCAAAATCACTTGAGTGACTAGATTAATTAGTCTTCACCTCCCAAATTGACAAACCATCAGGCGAAAATACAACGCCTCAAACAAACTGTAAATGGTGGCAAAATACCCAAAGGAGTGGGAACAACTGGAAAGTGACCTCGAGACGCCGATCTCTGTCACACCTTGATGGGTGCGTTATGAAAAATAATCTCCGAGACTTCGTTCCAGCCCACAAACCACCTTGCGGGTAGCCGTGAAAGTTCACTTTTGGACATACTCCAAGTACCCCTCGGGTATATCTAAAGTCCCTTTTTCACCTAATTTAATTCATTCACATTGCAAATTACTTTAAAATCTACCAAGAGACATTTGCAAAACATTCATTCAAGCACATGAAAGCACATTATTTTCTTTCTGACTCCATTTAAGGCACTGGTGATTTGTTTGATCATTTATTTCAATTATATATATATATATATATATATATATATATATATATATATATATTGAGTGTCATTACTGTGCTTATCTACTTTAAATATTGTATCTTGTTATCTTTTGTTTCCACTGGTTAATTTCAAAACTCCTAAACAACTTAATCAATATAACACCATCACACTAAGTAATTAGCCTTATTAATTTAATAGGGCCTAACCCCCTTGGATTCGTTAGGAGTTAGCCTGAACGGAGGAGTCAAGAACAAGGTGACAACCTTGACTCAAGACTTTCCCTCAAGGACACATCGAGTGGCTTGAAGATTTCTGCCACGTAACCTAGGTGTGTGAAAGGCGGCAACATCAGGCAAATATATATATATTATATTTTTATTTTTTAATTCCATTATTTATTTGAAATTGAATATTTTTTTATAGTGCTATTCATTACAATTTTAATTATTGGGTTTGTTTGGATTAATTTCGTATATCATAGATGCAAGCATCTATTATAATATTAAATAATCCATACATTTAATTATCAATGTATCGTTTCACCTGTAACATTTGACAATAACAATTAAGAATGCAATAGAATAAAAAAAACTATTTTATTATTCTCAATATTAGTGCCTTTGTCATACTAAATAGGACAACATAGAGATAACAATAATCAAAATGTCAACATGCATGTGAATGTTACACTTATGGGTAACCCGTTGTTTTTCAATTTAGACACTAAGTATAGTATATTATTATACAAAATGCATGATTTTCACAAACAATTATTTCAAAGTATACAACAAGCTACAACAACTTGCACTAACATCAAAATTAAATATAGGTCATCATTCTTCATTAGAATTGTTATCAATGCTTAAGCCACTTGCATCAATTGGGTTATTTGTCCAAAAGAAAGTCACTAAGCGTATCTACATTGCCAAGAATAATGAAAAATAAAATAGATATTATACATGAATGTAAATTCAAAAGAGACCTACTTGTGTAGTAATAATTGAGTCATAAATAATATACATTCTTTCAAAACCATATCTTATGCATTCCATCAACAAGTCTTATGTTGGCTCCACACCATACTTTGTTTCCTGCAAGTTCTATGCCCCGTCACAAATTATAAATTTAATATAAATAATTTTTGTTGTTTTATTAATTATAAAATGAGATAAGTAAAACAATATAGATACTTACAATATACACAATAAAATTTTGATATGCCAACATATACTGAAAACCCTTGCTTAAACCAATGTCAATCAATTCTTTGGATGGTTTTTTTTTAATGTTTCAAGATATCCAATGATTGATAATGAAAACAAAAAAATATATACAAATCACAACCACTACAAAATCTTAAATTCTTATAAGGAAATCACAAATACTCACACACTTTTTGGTCAACCCCTTTTTTCCTTGTCGTCATGTCTTGTGTGCTTACTGGGTTTTATTTTGTCTTATTTTCTGCATTAACAAAACATTTGAAAATGAATATTTAATTTTGAGTTAATTAATGAGATGTACATAATCCTAACATTCAATGATTTCATACATTTGAAGCACGTTGTTGTTGATATGGATCCTCCTGCGATGCAATTTTGTCTATTTCCTTTACCATCTCGTTGTACACTTTTTTTGACACCCCTACTGGAACACTTTGCATAACACCTTATTCATCCTTTGAGATAGTTATAATCTTCCTGGAAATGTAAAATGAGATTAAGCAATTTTTCTGTTGATATGAAAAATAAATAACATAGTAGAAATAAAATTATAGAAGGAATGATGCTTTGTAGTAGTTATGCATACATATTCTACATAAACATATTTAGGAATATTACTTTTTCAATGATTAATTTTTGTTGTTGTATATTTTTGATATTGCAAGTTTAACTCGTCCCATTGACCATTGATCTGGGAATGCCTCTTGTAGTTTACATATGACCTAATTTTTAGAATCATTTGATTGGTTTTTGTATTGTAAGTGAAAAGTACATCCACACGTTCTTTCCACTATATCCATCATAATATTATAAAATTATTTTCCCCTTTATTAACTTCTAGCACCGCTCCAAATGAGCTAAGGACCAATTGATCATCATTTGCATCTTCCATAAAAAAAAATTAAAAAAATAAAACAAAAACTTATGATGACATTGACTTATGTTGTTGTTAGTCCGTGCATAACATTCAACATACGTGAATTATATTATTTGAAAGATATTAGTGAATCATCTTAGACATTATTACTCAAATTTGAAGAAATAATTCATATTGACTTCTTTTTCATTTCCCTAATTCATCGCTTTGCAACCTTTGTGTCAATGTTTTATGCTCTTCTACCCTTAGATTGGTAAGAATATTATCAATATTCCTCATTTTTTGTCTCTACATGTAAAACGTTAACTAATACATATTAGTGAAATTTATAAATAATTCAAATAAATTAATTTAAATACAAAAATTAATTAAACCCACTTTTCTTCTTTGTAATTATGGATGTGCTTCCATCATGTTGTCTAAAGTTGTTGTTCATTGAACTCATACCATGAATTTTTATCAACAAACAACCTGGACCATTAAATACGTAAGATATCAATATATTATACAAATAAATTATAGACCTTCAAAATAGAAAACAGGTCTACATTGGTGTGTTTTATCAAATAAAATGCACCAGTGTGTTTATACATATAGACACACTGATTTATCAACAAACAACCTGGACCATTAAATACGTACGATATCAATATATTATACAAATAAATTATAGACCTTCAAAATAGAAAACAGGTCTACATTGGTGTGTTTTATCAAATAAAATGCACCGGTGCGTTTATACATATAGACACACTGATGCATTATACCAACACTGGTGCACTGTGAATGGCTGAAAATTAGTTATCATTTTATGGAAATAAAAAATGGTGCATTCCTACCATTATGAGTGTTATATTTGTATAAACGCATTGATAATAGATAACCAACAAATGAAAAAATGAGAAAACATTATGTGTCACATGTCATTAGCGGTGCACTTTATTGAAACATGAACCATTGTGTTCTATAAATACAAATGCATCAATTTTGACACATTCATTTTTTTAGAAAAATCAGAATACAAAAAATAATAGAGGGCTAACATGATTACAGATTTGACCCAAAATGGCCCTCTCTCTCTCTCTCTCTCTCTCTCTCTCTCTCTCTCTCTCTCTATATATATATATATATATATATATATATTCACAAATTCAACAAATCTGAAATCTCTAAATGTTGAAATCGTAATTTGTATAAAATTAGAGCGATTTAAACCCTAATGTAAAATTTTGCAGCCACATAAAACGAAAAAGAAGCAATGAAAAAATAAGGGTTGAAACATTGAAGGTAAGTATTAATCTTTTTTTCTAAATATAGTTAAATTATAAATAAGATAATAAGATCAACAATAATATTTACATACTTGAAATTCTTACTATGCATGGTTTTGTTTCATTCACCATACCCTGACAAATTTTGATCCTTAGAATAATCCAGTTGCTCCAAACACCTTCCACGTAAGTATCGGTTCCAAATCTCTCCCGTGAAATTTTTAGAAAAAAATGAATTTGTGTTTAGGTTGTTTTCATTTAAACACAATTTAGAATTGTTTTTCAAACTTAAAATTGCCGCCATTTTGTTCAATTTAGGCCAAAAATAGCTTGTGCATTTTTTTTTGAATCTTTGGAAGTTCATTGCACTTGTGTCCATGCTACATCGATGCATTAATATATAAAACGAATTGGCATCCCACAACTTAAAAACAATATCATTCCTCAATGCAAATATACTTATGACTCCCTGATGGACTTGTGTTTACAAAACTCACCAGAATGAAAACTAGTGTAAAAATGCATATATAAATATCTACTACCAAATTTAACGGATATTTTCTACTATGGGGATTTTGCAGAGGTTTTTTCATGATGTGTTTATAGTTGTGAAGCATTGATTCCTCCCACAACTTTAAAGTAAAATCTCATGCATCGTTTTGTGTACACATATGATGTGTGGGTGCACTTGTGTATATAAAGCACACCGTAATGAATAATTGTGTATAATGCATGTATAAATATACACTACCAAATGTAGTGGATATTTTCTCTTGAGAAGCACTTTGTGGATATTCTTTCATGATGTGTTTATTGTTGTTAAACACAAGTGTTTTTATTCTGTTTGACCACACCGATGTGTGTATATTTGACTAGACACGCCGCACCTATTTAATTTTTAAATCATGGGCTTTTGTGGGTCCACTTAAAACTATATATTCATCTCAAATTTTCTTTTAGTATTCAACCACACCAATTACAATATTTCAAAGTATATATATATATATATATATATATATATATATATTGCTTAAACTCACCTTATTCTTAAAAAACGGTTTACAAACTATATTGGAAGTTAGATTGTAATATAGTTCTTGGAAAAAATATGACTGTAGAGACATATATTGATTGTTGATTTGGCTCAAATGAAGGGAGAAAAATTTGTAGTATCAAATGGTCGATTCCTTAGATCCTAGCTCATTCCATCATGTTTAACGTTAAATGAGTTCTCCCTTTCCATCCTGTTGCAGCTGCAACATTTTCCCAAAATTCCAAAAAATTTCAGGACCCTCCTTTGCTTGGATTAGTTTGGTTTTCTTCTTTGATTTGATATAATGATTTTCTAGAAAGATTTATAATGCTTGGATTGATCTACCATTTGTTTTATATTTTCCTCTAACGCTTGAAACAATCCACTGTTTGATCAAACTTTATCGTTGCTTTTAAATGCGTTTGCAGCATGCTTGAATCAGGAGATTATTTGGTTGGCGTTCCCGCCGTTGTGGAAAAATAACAAGTCGTGGGTTCTATGTTTTCTCCGATGCGTTTATTTCAATCGAATGACTTTGGGTTTTACATCGGCGCAGTTTATTAATACTTCCACCACCGTTGCAGACGGAAAGTTGCAATCTCTCCCGAATAATGTTTTGGTTTTGCGGCCCCATGTTGTTATTTCTGTCGATCCTTGAGTTATGGGGTTCCCGCCATTGCGGCTGCGGAAAGCTCTATCCTTTCGGCCGTTGAGTCATTTTAAAACCCAATGTTGTGGAAGGTTGTGTCCTTTAAGTTCCCTCCGTTGCAGATGAAAGAAGCGATAACCCTTCCGATATTTAGTCGTTCGCTCTTCCGATTCGGGTCTTATTTGGCGGGGCGTGATATCCTTTTGGTATCCGCCGTTGCGGCTGTAAAAAGAATTACCTTTCCGGTTAGTTAATGGTTTCTGCTCCGATAAAGACTTTTCTTATGGCAGGATGACTTGTCCGTTGTATCTTCGTCATTGCGGCTCCCGAAGAAACTAAGCGCCTGAAGTCCAAAACGCTCCGCTAGCCAATGCGTAAGTCTTTTAGTCACTTGCCCGTAGTAATTTCTTTTCTGCCATTGTGGCTGTGCAAAGATTTCATCTTCCAATGTCGATATTCTTCCAAATTTCGATTTAGAACTTTCCCGCTCGAGGCTTAGTCAAAACTCTTCCGACGCCGATGTGCTTGAGGTATTTCGCAGTACCCATTGTTTGTCAGGACTTGCTTATGCGATTACGAATGAAGCTACCCTTCCGATGTAAGTATATTTGAGCTTCCATCGAAGTCATGAATGATGTTTATTGAGGTTGTAAGTGGATGAAGTAAAGATGGAAACGTTTGTTAAAATTATCAGAACCAGTGGTGCACCTGGCCTTTTCTTGCTGCTCAGCCGTTGTAGTTGATATAATTTAACATAGTTGATTTTCTTGAAAATCCTATCCCAATGAATGATTGTTGTCGTTTAATGGCAGGAGCGTTCAGGGGACTTTTCAGACCATCATGGCGCGAAGGCATAGTTGCGAGTTTTGGAAAAAGGTCGAACCAGCAGAATCGCAAAAAGGGCAAACGAAGGAAAAGACAAAATGCGTAGCGACAAAGACACAGACCGGAAAGATCTATCAGTTACTGATCAGATCATGAATGCATATAGAAAGATAAAGAGAAGGGATTCGAAATGTTTGAAGAGACCGAAAGGTCACGCATTTGGGGGCAGCCCAAGAGTTTTGCTTGTAATATAAGTATAGGAGAGATATATAGAAATGGGGCTTTTTCCCAGTTAGACATGTAAAGCGATATTAGAAGAAGAACTACTTTTTTTTGCAATAAAGAGTTATTGTTTGCTTGTTGGAGAAAGATTGGTGGGACTTTCAAATGTTATGCTGTGGATGGTGGAAAGATGAACTATTTCATTTTTTCAACTTTTATCCATTAATCGTGAGATCGTTCTAACTCTTAGAACCTATGTTCTTGTTTAAATGATTTCTGGTTTATTTTGTGGAATTACCACCATGAGTAATGTATGCTGTTCATAAAACAATTGGCTATCTGATTGTTGAAATATATTTAATCATTTATGTGTTGTAGAAAGAAACACCAGCTACCTATAATTTCTCTTTATAATGCATGCACAATACACATTACTCATAATCAAGTTACAGTTTGCTCCCTGGGGATAGATAGATAGATAGATAGTTAGTTTTATTTTATTACTGCGTATGTGATTGAGATGCTTGTGATTGCTAAGACGAGAGGTAAGAACCTGCACATCACATTGTAAATGCTCCTTGCGTCCTTATCACCATGCATGGTTAATTAGGCATATGCACATCATACTTAAATAAAAAATAAAAAAATACACGGTGGACCAGGCCGCACCGCAAACCAGACGGATTCCCCATACCAAATAGTTACGGGCTAGTTGGGAACGTTAACTGGGGAGAATCCATTACTGTTGTTGCCTGCTATTTTCCAGGCCTCAATAGTTCTGGCACTAGAAGGAGGGCCCACGAGTGCAGGGCTGGCCGTGGAAACTTATTTTCCCAAGATTACCTTACCAGCAGATGTTTTGAAGCTTTCAACCTAACCCAAGCACTCACAAGTTTGGTTCTACCTTTGAAGTAAGAAAGTCCTTTTTCACCTTACATTGCTTTTTGCTAAGAGTTCATTTCATTCACCTTGCTCATGGCTGGTGTAAATGTGAATCAGCCCAATCCACTGCCGGCTTGGAGATCTAGGTCACCTTTGAACCTCACACCTCCCTTGCATAACCTACCTCAAGCTTTTGCTAAGCTACTGCCTAAGTTTGATCCTGATGAAAAGACTGCTATAGATGACCACTTGCAGAGTTTCTATTTAGTAGTAGAAGGGTTAAGGGCTGGGGAGTATGAAGATGTTGTCTGTAGATTGTTCCCTCACACCCTTAAGGGAGCAGCAACATCCTGGTATTTCAGTTTGCCTACAAACTCCATTCCTGATTGGGACACCTTCGAAAGGACTTTCAAAAGTAAGTAGTCAGCCCAAAAGACACATGCCTCACTGATGAAAGGTCTTGGTTTGTTAAGAAAAGAGAAGATTAAGAAGGTACATACTTTCACTCAAAGATTTTCAACATACCTAAATAACTTTTCTAAAGCTGACAGACCCTCTAACAAGGTTTTAATTGAATATTTCACCTCTGCCCTGGGTCCCGAATTAGCTATGTTTGCCAAAATGAAAGCACGACCCATGTTGGTAGAGACTTATGAAGAAGCAGAAAAGGTAGAGGCTGGAAAGGAAAGTATAGAAGACTATCCTGATCAACTGAGAGAAAAGACTATCGAGAGAGGAACATTATTGCTGTCTAAACCGAAAGAAGAACAATCATATGATTATCAGGGAATGCTAAAAATGATGCAGAATCTATCCAACAGAATAATAGATCTAGAGAAAGGGAGGGAAGCTCAGAAAACTTACAAACCCTACTACCAAAAAAGAGAAGATAGCAACCAATGGAAAATACCTCCACCAAATTTACCATCAATAAACATAACAGAAGTAGGGGGTGATAATTTCTGCACTTTTCACCAACAACCTCATTCTGAAAAGAAGTGTCCTCAATGGTTAAACTTGATGACATTGGTGATGAATAAGCTGCTGGAATCTAAATTGACTAAGGACAGTGGTAAGGAAGAAGGAAAAAACCAGACCATACAGAAACAAGATGATGATACCATGTTCTTATGGAATGGTAGCTCGCTTTTCAACACAGAAGAGAATGATCTTAAATCTGAATACACACCACCAACAAAAAAAGATATAGACCTAGCAATTCAAGACAATGAAATCATTTCAAAGATTAAAAAATTGCAAGAGAATTTCAAGAGACAGGTTGATGTGAAGGTTAAAGACAAAACACTTGAAGTCACTACTGTCAACCAGGAAACTGAGCTAATCAGTGAGCCTGTCAAACCTGTAGAAGAACAGTTAGGTGTTATTGAGGAAAACACTGAAGAAATTGAGGAGCTTAAAGAATATATACCTACTCAAAACCAACCAGGAGAAGAAGACATAGAACCAGGTTCGGAAGAAAAAGCTGAAACCCCGCCTTTTCTCTTGACCCTAGAAATGCTGAATCATAATGTGCATAATTGCTTGGTATATTTTGGATCAGTGGTGAATGTTATGCCACTAGAAGTTTGCAAAAATATTAATGGACAGCCAGAATCCACAGCCTGGGAAGTGACGCAATTAGACAGCACAGGAGTCAAAGTAGTGGGAGAGATGAAAAATGTCCTGATTCGCTTTGCTGCAAATAACAAGATATGTCAATTTATTGACATTATGGTGGCTGACATACCGGGTGGATATGGGATTATTCTCAACCGAGATTGGTCTGCCAGGTTGAAAGGTTATTTTGCTTCAGACTGGTCTCATTTATGGTTTCCTCTTAAGGGTACCCCTAATCGGATTAAAATTTTGAGAGAACCCTACATGAATTACACTATCACTAAGCTGGGAGAAAATAGTGAACCTGGTAACTCTGTCCTGGGAAATGATCTCACTGAGCTTAAGCTAAGACATCATACCTCAAGAAAGGCCAGTTCTACAATTGACACTCAGCCTGAGCTCCTTCAACTTCCTCAGGCTGATGAAGATGAATGTAGACTAGTAGATATGGTCTCAATTTCAAAAATAGTACACTTAGACCATGGATAGATTTTTGACCTTTCACCTCAGCCTAGCCCTTTAAGTCGTTTGGTTGAATATTTTTAAGGGCGGGTCCACATCTTCTTTTTTTTTTTTTTTGCCTTGTACATAAATAATTTGAATTATTTTTCTTTAATGCTTTGATGCTATTTTCTTTGTTTATTGATTTGAGGCTATTCTCTTTTGATTTATAGCTTTGATGTTGTTTTTCGTTTAGTTTTGGTTGCTATTTTTGTTGTTTGAATAAAAAGGCAAACTTTGGTTGCAATGGAAACATCAGGCTTCTTTATTAACTGAAATCTTGAGCAAAAGACTGTACTTTGAAACATAGAATGTCTTCTAGTAGCAGTGTTCCTAACTGGCCATGCATTCATTGAAGTCTTACTTAACCCCTGTAAATAACTCAGAAGTAAAAGAGGTCTGGAATACTATTTCGAGGCTCCATCCATTTCACATCTAAAATGTCCAAGGGAGTGACATCAGAGGACCCATGGAAAGGAAGCAAGGTAGACAGTACATCATATATAAATGATCCCATTCCATGATTTCAAAAAAGCTGAAAGCTATCAAGAGTCAAAACTCCTGAAAGAAACAATACACATCAAAGCAAACTATCAAAAGCATGAATCTCAAATTGTGAAAAGTTCCTCTCAGTCTATGAGATGAAAAGCCAATTTTTCGCTCACACAAAAGGACACTATGGATAGAGGAGCCTGAATAAAATTCAGAAAGAAAGGCCGATGGAGGACTCAAAAGAAATCAAGTTCAAATAGCACAAAAGTGCAGCTGGCATGGGAATGAGGAACAAAAGGATAATGCTGTTTACTATCTGTTACACTCCTGTGGTGTCAAAGCTAGAAACTACCTAAGGACAGGAAAAATAAATCTCACTTATCAGGCCTCGAAAGAGTTATTCAGACTTGCAAATATTTCTAATGTTACCATTTCCCAAAGAATGGACTACTTCTAAATGATCTAAACGCATGAGTTTTCCAACCTAGGAATACAAACATCTAGAATATTTCAATTTCTATCTAGATGGTCTTGCACTGGGAAGAAGTTAAGTCAGAAATCTGGGGTTCACCAGGTCATCGCCAATTGTTGCAGCTACAACATTTTCCCAAAATTCCAAAACAATTCAGGACCCTCCTTTGCTTGGATTAGTTTGGTTTTCTTCTTTGATTTAATCTAATGATTTTCTAGAAAGATTTATAATGCTTGGATTGATCTACCATTTGTTTTAGATTTTCCTCTAACGCTTGAAACAATCCACTGTTTGATCAAACTTTATCGTTGCTTTTAAATGCGTTTGCAACATGCTTAAATCAGGAGATTATTTGGTTGGCGTTCCCGTCGTTGTGGCAAAATAACAAGTCGTGGATTCTATGTTTTCTCCAATGTGTTTGTTTCAATCGACTGACTTTGGGTTTTACATCGACACAGTTTATTAATACTTCCTCCACCGTTGTGGACGAAAAGTTGCGATCTCTCCCGATTAATGTTTTGGTTTTGCGGCCCCACATTGTTATTTCTGTCGATCCTTGAGTTATGGGGTTCCCACTGTTGCGGCTGCGGAAAGCTCTATCCTTCCGGTCGTTGAATCATTTTAAAACCTGAAGTTGCGTCCTTTAAGTTCCTGCCATTGCGGATGAAAGAAGCAATAACCCTTCCGATGTTTAGTCTTTCTCTCTTCCAATTCGGGTCTTATTTGACGGGGCGTGATATCCTTTTGGTATTCGCCATTGCGGTTGCGAAAAGCATTAACCTTCCGGTCAGTTAATGGTTTCTCCTCCGATAAAGACTTTGCTTATGGCGGCATGAATTATCCTTTGTATCTTCGCCGTTGCGGCTCCTGAAGCAACTAAGCGCTCGAAGTCCAAAATGCTCTGCCAGCCGATGCGTCAGTCTTTTAGTCGCTTTCCCGTAGTCATTTCTTTTTCGCCGTTGCGGCTGTGCAAAGCTTTCGTCTTCCGATGTCGATATTCTTCCGACTTCCGATTTAGAACTTTCCTGCTCGAGGCTTACTCAAAACTCTTCTGACGTCAATGTGCTTGAGGTATTTCACAGTACCCATTGTTTGTCAGGACTTGCTTATGCGATTACGAATGAAGCTACCCTTCCAATGTAAGTATATTTGAGCCGCCGTCGAATTCATGAATGATGTCTATTGAGGTTGTAAGTGGATGAAGTAATGATGGCAACGTTTGTTAAAACTATCAGAACCAGTGGTGCTCCCGGCCTTTTCTTGCTGCTCAGCCGTTGTAGTTGATATAATTGAATGTAGTTGATTTTCTTGAAAATACTGTCCCAATGAATGATTGTTGTCTTTTAATGGCAGGAGCATTCAGGGGACTTTTCAGACCATTGTGGCATGAAGGCATAGCTGCGAGCTTTGGAAAAAGGTCGAACCAGCAGAATCGCAAAAAGGGCAAACGAAGGAAAAGAAAAAATGAGTAGCGACAAAGACACAGACCTGAAAGATCTATCAGTTACTGATCAGATCATGAATGCGTACAGAAAGATAAAGAGAAGGGATTCAAAACGTTTGAAGAGACCGAAAGGTCACGCGTTTGGGGGCAGCCCAAGAGTTTTGCTTGTAATATAAGTATAGGAGAGTTAGATAGAAATGGGGCTTTTTCCCAGTTAGACATGTAAAGCGATATTGTAAGAACTACTTTTTTTTGCAATAAAGAGTTATTGTTTTCCTGTTGGAGAAAGATTGGTGGGACTTTCAAATGTTATGCTGTGGATTGCGGAAAGATGAACTATTTCGTTTTTCCAGCTTTTATCCATTAATCGTGAGATCGTTCTAACTCTTAGAACCTATGTTCTTGTTTAAATGATTTCTGGTTTATTTTGTGGAATTACCACCATGAGTAATGTATGCTGTTCATAAAAAAATTGGCTATCTGATTGTTGAAATATCTTTAATCATTTATGTGTTGTAGAAAGAAACACCAGCTACCTGTAATTTCTCTTTATAATGCATTTATAATACACATTAATCATAATCAAGTTACAGTTTGCTCCCTGGGGATAGATAGATAGATAGACAGATAGTTTTATTTTATTACTACGTATGTGATTGAGATGCTTGTGATTGCTAAGATGAGAGGTAAGAACCCACGCATCACATTGTGAATGCTCCTTGCATCCTTATCACCATGCATGGTTAATTAGGCATATGCACATCATACTTAAATAAAAAATACAAAAATACACGGTGGACTGGGCCGCAACTGGTAAAACCTTTGTTTTTGTTACTTTGACCTATGGTAGCCGGATCGCAAACCGGATGGATTCCCCATACCAAACAGTCACGGGTTAGTTGGGAACGTTGACTGGGGAGAATCCATTGCTGTTGTTGCCTTTGATTTTCTAGGCCTCAACACATACCTAATAAATTTAGGTTTTATTTATGTTTTTACTAATTATTTAAATTTATGTTACGTATCCAAGTGAATCTCAATATCAATTTATTCTATATTGCACAATCCTAATTCAAGTTCGAGTTCGGATGCAAAAGACATTTCACTAGTTTCAAAATATTGTAAGATCTTATCAGGTGCAATATAATGCAAGAAGTTCGTAGATAAAAATGGGAAGCTTCTTTTCCGTGCAAATTGTAACATGTCTTCTTTGAGCCACAATCCTAGTTCATCAATGGTAATTCATTGTGATCTAGAACTCATTTATGACACCACGATAGTTTTTGGTTGTTCAAAATTTCAACGGTTGAAAGAGAACCCTTGATGTCTCACACTCATTGATTACACCAATGATAAATTACCCAATGTTGATGGTCAAATACACCCAACTACAGTGAAAAATGAAATAGGTGATATAAAAAATACATACAAGAACACTTCCCTATGCTCTTTTATGAAAACGTTGGAAACCAAAACAACTATGTATCATCCTAAATTGACAAACCCATCTACTTATGTTCAATCAACTAAAAGTTCTAGTGATCCAAAGTATGATTTGAATGTCACCCAACCCATCTCTACTAGAAGATCCAAAAAGTTGCAAATCTTGGGTTGTTTATCCTTTCACATGTATTTGTTCCTCCCAAACAGTCAATAGAAATTATGCCATTTTGTTGTCCTATATATAGTCAGTCTAATTACTTGAATATTGTTAAAATAAGCATAGAATTTTGATGTATACTATGTGCATGAATGGTTATGTTTTTGGAAACTTTAATAGGAAGAACCTATTATATATAAATAGTCATCCATGCACTCATGGGGACATTGCAGAGTTCATAAATAGTTCTAGGTGCTCTTTATTTTTTGCAAATTGTTCATTTGAGGAACACTTCATTGACCAAGAGTTCTTTCTAAAAAGGTAAGTGTCATTTTTTGTTGTTGTACATGCAATATGTAGTTTTTCTCCTAATGACGAGTTGTTAATAAACTCAAACTTTTGTAGACCACCAATTGTTTTTCAAAGACGTCTGCATTGGGATTACCCTTAGACGTTCCCTTGGAGTGTAAGACAGAAAACATTGATTAATTGTATTTGTCAAATTACAATGGGATCCATGTTAATGTATTGCTCAATTTGAAATTATGTTTTATAAATTCTTAATTTAATTTATAAATTCAATTTGAAAATGTGGTACTCAATTTTAAATTTTTATATTTAATGTGGAATTGATGTTAATTTATCACTCAATCTAAACTTTTGCTTTATAAATTGTTTGTTGCTTAAAATTTTCTATTGGAAATTATTCTTGTGCTTCTGTAATATTTGTTTTGTATATAATAGATTAAACCAATTGTATTGTGCTTATTACAAATTTGATGTAATGTTCAATATTTTTTAAATTGGGATTCTAATGATGAGCGACCTTCCTACCATCTTTTGTTGTACTCCACTACAATTTAAAATCAAGAGAAGGATGAAAAAAAGATCGCAACTTGGAGAGGAATCATACCAAGCATGGTTGAATCAACCACCTATTCAATTTCCATTGTGTCCATCCTCATCAATTAGGAATTCCTATAGTAATAGAAATTCTTCACATTTTTGGAATGGAGGCAATGAAGTAGGCGTTGGTATGGATGTTAGGAACCCATGTCAACCCTTCTCTTTATTTTGTTAAGTACATCATTGTTAGATGCATATACTTTGTAATTCGTTCGATGAGTATATTGTATTAGTCCACATTCATGGGGAGTAATAGTTGTTTAAATTAGATTTAGTATATAAGTATGTATTGGAGCCAATGAAGGTATCCAAGAGTTATTTGTATTGAGCTTGCTCAAAGGAGGTTTCCCCCTCGAAGTGGCCCGTGATCAATAAAATTCCTTCTATGTGCTATTATTTTTGTTTTATTGTGCATTTTTGTTATTTATTGTAAGAGGTTTCTCTCATCTAGTATCAGAGCACTTTCCTTGGCACAAGTGGGATTTTTTTTTTTGTCAAAAAAGGGGCATAATTGGGCAGTGAATTTCAGATCACTTTCTGAAAATTTGTGTGTAGATTAATCAGGATAAAGTTGTAGATCTAAATTCCTCTTGCAAAAGTATGCAGTTTCAAAAAATATCATCTCATTTGGAGTTCAAAAAGTGGAGATATCACTGATTTAAAATGAGTTATTTTTCATAATTTTGGTGACGGGTGTGAAAATTACAGAGCGAATACCTTTTGATGTGGTGCCCATATTTCTGTTTCGATTGAGCAGGAAAATGAAAAGTGACTATTCCAGTTCCATAAATAGGTTATAATATAGATTCTTAGCCACATTAATTAGGTTATGCTCATTTTCAAATTTTCATCTCAAAACCCTAGCTTTATTTACACATTTTTTGGGTTCACTGGGTGGAATTTCTACCAAATTTGTTTCATCGTTGTGATTATTGCAGTAGTTATTCTTCTTTGCATATGTATTATTCATTTCAATTACAAGTTTGGATGATGGAGTAATTCCTATCCGCTTAACTGTGGGAAGTACCTGGGCATAACCCTAAAACTCATTGTGAGGAGTACCACAAGAACCTCGAAGTAGCTGGCCATTGAGAAGACCTGTCAGGGAAAATGGAAACAACCCCTACCTAATTAACTAGTTCCCACCTATAAGGTAATCCAATATCTGTCATTTGTGACAAATCAATTATCAATTTTACATGAGTCATAGAGTGAGGGGTACTGCCCCAATACACAAGTCATTAAACAACATTAGTGGTCGAGTGACTCTCATAATCCTTTAGGAATCTGAACATACCTAAGGTCCATATCTATTGTTGGTTGATAAATAACATATTGGATCTTTCCAAAGCCATCTTAGTTAATAAAAAGAAAAAAAATCTATTGGTTATCACTTGCACTGGAGGAAACAAAAAAATGGAAGATGAACTTACTGCCATCAAGACCAAGCTCCAAGATTTGGATAAAAAAATTATTGGCTTCTATATTCGACATTCATCCATGAACAATAGACACCATCTAGATCCTTTTGTAGACACAAGGTTCTCTTCTTCCAACAATTTTCATGGGACAAAGATTGATTTTCCTCGCTTCAATGGTGATTATCTGAATGGATGGATATATAGGGCATAACAATATTTTAGTCTGCATAGCACTTTTGATTTCACCAAAGTCTCACTTGCATCCTTTCACTTGGAACATGAAGCCATTCAATGGTTTGGTTAGTACATTAAGGATCATGAAGAGCCAAAATGGACATATTTTTACCAACTCCTTTTTTAATGATTTGGACCTAGTGCTTTTGATGAATTCACATGAGCACTCACTAAACCTCACCAAACTGGCACTATGAGAGAGTATTAGACATAACTTGAGAAATTGGCCAATCACACAAAAAAAAATTGTCTGATGCATTCTACAGGAGTTGTTTTATTAGTGGTCTGAATGATGCAATCCAATATGAGGTTAAAACTTTTTTCCCCAGCACAATGATGGAAGCTCTAGGGTTGTCTAACTTTGCGGAGGACAAGATCATAGCTTAACAATGCTCCTAATCCACTTTGGTTGCATTTAGAAATATGGTTTCCCAAAGACCTCCAATCATGCCAGCTCCTAGAACCACTCCTATCAAGTATTTTTTTGAAGCTGAGATGCAGACAGGTAGAGAAAAGGGGCCTTGTTATAACTGTGATGAGAAATTCAACCGAGGACATCGATGTGCTTAGAAAAATCTCTATCTCTTGGATGTGGCTTATTTGCATGCACCTAAAATTTGTGACGATGCTCAAGATCCAGTAAATGATCAAGTCAACATTTAGCCATCTGTTGTTGACCCTCCTTCTCAGGATGACCACCCATAAATATATCTCCATGCAATACCTAGAGCCAACATCCCAAAAACCATGCGGGTCAAGGATCTCTCCAAGATGATCCCTCTTACAATACTCATTGATTCTGGTAGCACTCATAACATCATTGACACCTGTATCGCCAAACAAGATGATTGCATGTCCATCCTTGCTCTAGCTTTAAAGTCATGATTGTCAATGGGGGTACATTTCCTTGCAAAGGGAAGTGTCACAATGTGTGTATCTTTATTAGATATTATAACTTACGCTCCAACATGTTTTCCTTGCCCTTAGGTGGATGTGTTTTCTTTTGGGTGCTCAATTTTTAGGCACACTTGCACCCATCTTATGGGACTTTGTTGAACTTTGGATGCCATTTTCAGTCAATGGGAAAAAAACACACATTGAAGGGCTTACAACCAGGGTCTCTTAGCATCATCAGTTACATCGCATGGAAAATATATTTAATAAGAATTCACATGGTGTCATCACTTAGCTCCATTCCATTTAGATGCAGCCATCAACGATCTCCAATGATCCCTTATCTCTACAAAAAATTTGAATCGATATGCATGTGTCTTTGATGAATCAATGGGATTTCCACCTTCAATACCAAATGACCGTCGTATTTCACTCCTTCCTAGAAGAGTCCCTTCCAACATCAATCCTATCCCTACACTGATATGGATATATATTTCGATGAATTTCATTGAAGGGCTCCCTAAATTTGGCAGGAAGACAATGATCTTGGTTTTGGTTGATAGCCTCTCTAAATATAGTCATTTTTGTGCCCTAAACCATCAATATATCGCCTCCTCATCCGCACAAAATTTATTTCACCAAATCTTCCATGTTGTGACTTTCACAAGTCATTTTTGGATAGACATTAGAGGAAATTTCAACTCAAAATGAGCCTCCTAAAAAAATTAATAAAATAATAGTTAAAATAATAAAATAATATTTATTAATTTTGGAGGAAGAAAAGAAAAAAACTACTTTTTTGTTTGTATTTTCGACATATCTCCACATTTGTTTACTCAAATTTCGATTGGGAGAGCTCATTGGATGTGGAATTAAATTCCGCATCCAACGAGTACCCACTCGGCATACTTTTCACGAACCCCGCTACCCCAAAAACAAGAAATACCTATTTTTCAAGTATTTCTTATTTTTGGGGTAGTAGGGTCCATCAAAAGTATACCGAGTGGGTACTCATTGGATGCGGAATTTAATTCCACATCCAATGAGCTATCCCAATCAAAATTTGAGTAAAAACACAGGGAGATATGTCGAAAATACAAACAAAAAAGTAGTTTTTTATGATACCTATCCCCAAATTTATATTAAAAGTTTTTAAGACCTATACAATATTTCAAATTTAAAGCAATTTCATTGGCTAACACATGATGACATGGAATTTGAATTAGAGTTAAAAGGCCCATTTTGAGTTGAAATTTCCTCTAATGACTATTTCTCCACACTGGCACCAAACTCAAGAGGAGTTCAGGGTATCACCCACAAAAAAATGGTCAGACTAAAGTCATCAACAACTTTTTGGAAACTTATCTTTATTGCTTCACCTTTGAACAATAACATCAGTGGGAAAATTGGCTCCCTCTAGCTAAATAGTGGTACAATACCTCCTACCACATTGCATCTAAAATGACTCCATTTGAATCAATTTATTGTTAGGAACCGCCAGTGCTCCATCCATACACTCCCAACAATTCACTAGTTCAGGTAGTTGACATGGTTCTTCAAAATCGTGATCAAATTCTTCACATTTTGCAAGACAATATTCACATGGAAAGAAACCAAATGAAACAACATGTCGATCAACACCATTCTAAGTGCACTTTTCAAGTAGGTGATATGGTTTTTCTTCGTCTACATCCTTACAAGAAATCCGTCATGAAACTAAAAGGGAATCATAAGTTGTCTCCAAATTTCTATGGGTCATAGATAGTTCTTTAGAAGATTTGGTATGTTGCTTATAAATTGGAAATTCCTCCTTCTCACGTTCACCCAGTATTTCATGTCTCTTGTCTCAAGAAATTTACTATCACCAACATCAAAGCACAAACTATTTTACTGAAACTGGATAATGAAGAATCCATGATTTTCAAGATGGAGACCATCCTCAATAGGCACACTCGTCAGCTTCACTCTTGATCCATCATAGAGGCATTAATTTAGTGGCATGACATGCAACCAGAGGATGCTACATGGAAACCACTCCTTCAAATTCAGCAGCAATTTCCACATCTAAAGCTTTGAGGACAAATATTTTCTAAGAGGGAGGGGATGTTAAGAACCCATGTCAACCCTTCTCTTTATTTTGTTAACTACATCATTGTTGGACACATATGCATTGTAATTCATCATCAGTATTGTATTATCCCACATTCATGGGGAGTAATAGTTTTTTTAAATTAGACTTAGTATATAAGTAAGTGTTGAGGCCAATGAAGGTATCCAAGAGTTATTTGTATTGATCTTTCTCAAAGGAGGTTTCCCCCTTGAAGTGGCCCATGATCAATAAATTCCTTCTATGTTCTATTATTTCTACTTTATTATGCATTTTCATTATTTATTGTAGGAGGTTTCTCTTAATGGATGAGTTATTATGACAAAGGAGTGCAATCTAGGCAATGTGTTTTCATACATTCTAGTACAATAAGATAAGGGATGATTCTCGTATCACTGAAGCGTTATTTGAAATCCTTAAATTGAAAAATTCCACACATCTCTTTGAACCAGGCCAATCAAAGTCTACACAGTTGGGGACAACAATGTTACTTTACAACTTGAAAGAAAAGTATGGCATGTCAAATGCACGTTTCTCAACAATGTTGAGCTAATTGAAAATCAACTACATTATATTTTGAGGAACCATGTTACACAATTACTATTGAAAATGGTTGATTTTATGAATGTTAAAGGACATTGTACATCTTTGTTTCCCACTAACTACAGGTTATTCAGAGATAAGGTACTTCCAAATGATAATGTCTTTCATGGAAGCTACAAAGAGACAAAGAAAATGTTGAAAATGTTGGGTTTTGAGTATATATCATATCATGTGTGTCCCAATGATTGTATTCTACATAGAGGTGAATGTGCAAACAAAGATATATGTCCAAAATGTGGGCATGACAAGTACATAGAGTCAAATCACAAGGCTAAAGCACATGGTCCTCCTCATGAGGTATTGGAGCACATGCCTATAATCCTAAGGATTCAAAGGCTCTTTTCTTGCAAAGAATTAGCTATGTTTTTGGGATGGCATGCATCACACTAAAGTGAGGAAGGATTATTTTGAATCCCAATAGATTCAATAGCCATGGAGCATGTAGAGGATACATGGCCTGATAAATTCAAGGATGAAGTACACAACCTCTAATTGATCATATCCAATGATGGAATCAATCCATATTCCCAACCAAAAAGCACCTATATTGTTTGTCCTGTAGTATTAGTGATCAATAAAAATACCCCCCCACGGTTGTCTATAAAGAATGAACATATTATGTTGGCTCTTATAGTCCCTAGTAGAAGACAAGTGAATAATATGGATGTTTACCTACAACCATTGATAAAATACTTTAAGTAATTATGGGGAGGGTTATAGGTATATGATGTATTGAGAGCCATCCCATCAAAAGAGGAGTTTTACGTTATATGGCATATATGCGTACACCACCCATGATTATTTGGGGTCGGTATTTTGCTCAGTTAAATATGTTTTTTTATTTGTTTATATTCAAAGTAATATTTTTTTGGCATATTTAATTCGGTGCGGCTATCTTGATCTTCAAAAATGATCGCGTGCTCAGTATACCATAACATCATAGGTCTTATAACAAAATATTACCATGTATGTAAATGTTTTAGACATTATATGAATTTTGTGTGGTACAAATACCTACGAAAGCTAGTGTACAACTTCTCTAGGGTATTCCTCCCAGAAAACTGCCCTTATAGAAGAGCATCATCTGCTTTCCATGGTAAACCAAAGAGAACCCAAACACTTGAATAATGACACTGACTAACTGGCTTAGGGAATATGACATAGAGAAGGAGAAGGAAATTGTAGAGATGTTTGATTTAAATGGGGAACTTATGTTTGATGATCCTGAATTATTTGACACCTATGTTGAGAAAATTCCCAAAGAGATGAAAAAGAAATCAGTATTTTATGAGCTCCTATATTGGAAGAATTTTAATATTTCCCCCTTACTAGATACCATGCATATGTTTAAAAATGTTTCAAGTTCTTTGTGGACTCACATATCATCCAAAACGAAAGACTAGTTGTCTTCCAAGAGAGATTTTTTTTCTTCAAATACTAAAAAGAAGCATTGGCAAAGACAAGAAAATAGAGGAGATGGTGGCCACTCTTTTTCATTTAAAAAAGGTGATGTCCCATGGATTTTGAGGAAAGATCTTAATTTGAAAAAGGAATTTATATTGGGTGTGAAGGCACCTTCTTTTTACGTGTCTTCTCTATGGCGCTGCTTCACTACAAACAAAACATTGTCAAGTTTGAAATCACATGAACACATCAACCTTATAAGGGTACATATAATGTCAAAAAATGCTTTTATTATTTATTTATATCTTTTACCACACAAGTAAAAATGCAATAAATTTTTATGTTTACTTTGTACTATTGTTATCCATTGTTTTTGCATGGGTGTGTGAACCATGACTTTCCTAATGACCTGCAGTCTGCCATATATAGACTATCTTCATTTGTACAATGGATCACTTCAAAGGAGATCCACATTGCTAACATTCCCAGGTGGTGTCAAGAGATAGCACAAATTGCAAGTTTGAGAAGAAAATACCATCATGTTTCATGGACTTGCATATTCATCTTCTAATTCACTTAGTCAATTAATTTGAATTAGTTGGGGTGGTCTCATGAAAAAATTGAAGGGATTTGTTTGACGGAGGGGAAAATCTAAGGGGTCTATGGAAGAGTACATATTATATGAGTCATTCTATTATTCCAGTGAGTACATCAAGAAAATTGAAAACACACCAGGCACGACGCTTTGGGATGATGAATGTGATGAGGACAAAAGGGAAGGGGAGTTACTAGAAATGAAAGGAAAAAGGTGCATGATAAGGAGTAAGTTACTTATATTTTGATATTTACATTTCCACATAGTGACTATTCACAACAAACTAAAAATTTATATTTCATCCCATATGTACTGAATACGGTTTCTTTTACATTAATAGAACAACATATTTAGAAACTGGTGCAATCAATAAATTCACTCTTTATAATGCAGAGGCAACAGGGTTGTGGGTCGCATCGTATGAAGAGAAGAGGAGGAAAATGAGACATTGACGGAAAAGAATTCAGAAGTTTGCACAGTAGAAGCATGCCTTTTCCATATCATTTAAAAGAAAATAAGTCAATGTTCTATCCCAAAATTTGGGTTGCATCCCAAGTTAGAGATAAATATGGTGCATTCGATCGTTATTTTCTTGAAGAGGAGGATGCGCTAAAAATTGGAATAGGGTGCAACAAATCAGTAATAAAATATTTATGTACATTTCTAACTTTATAATGAAAATTTGAATTGTAACATCTATATTTAATATATAAATGATTTGGTTATTAGACATATGACACCATCATTTGTTAAATTTTATTACACATGCATTTTTTCCCATCTACATGGACTTGTGGACATCATTTTCGTACCAAGGATGCTAATGATGGTTGTGTTACACAATATTGTGGAGTGGAATTCAAGTTCGACTAATCTAGTCATGCTAGCCACTAAGATCGAAACTTGATAGGAGAAATGTTTGCTTATGTTGAAAAGATACAAGAGACCATTCAAGTGAACTTCTCATCTTTCCAATGTGTTATTTTTATGTGAAGGTGGTGGGACACATTTGACAAAAATAATGTAAAGGAAGATCATGATAGTGGGTTGATCGGCCGGCAATATCACCCTTCTAACAATCGCCTCCAGCTAACTGTTTTAACTACTTGTATTTATTGTTGATTTGACCAACCCACGACCCTGCAACTGTCGCAAGTGATCTCCCTTCCATATCTAGTAACTCTATCCTTGCATGGCCTCTTCCTCTAGGCTCACCGTGCTGCTATCTAAAAAGATATTCTATTTATTATTATTATTATTATTATTTTCAGAACCTCAAGCGGTGTGCAGGTCTGATCATGTCCTATAGGGATTTAAGCGACTCCCATTGACGATAGTCGGCAGTATCGTACCATCTAATTTCTGTTACTGAACCGCACCTCCAGAAGTAATGCAATAAAAAAGATAAGGGCATAACCAGTGCATCTGTAACTTACCTGGATGCTTCATGAACTTGCTGTCATATAACAGCACCAAGTCTCCTTCTGCAAACTGTTTATGCTTAATATGACGATGATGCCATGCCTTCTATCGATCCTTTGCAACATACTAATGGAATCCTGCAATAAAATGGTCCTCTTTAAGATGGATTAACTACACAATGTGCTCTTCTAATGCTTTTGCATCATTTATGCCAATCTCCATAGCGATGCGCAAACTAGGAACAATGTATTCCATGGGCATGACTGCCTATTTTTCGAATATCAGCTTAAATGGTGTCTGTCCTATCAGTCGTTTACAAGTGGTGCGATAGGCCCATAACACTGCTAGAATTTTCAAGTCCCATTCATCGCGATTAGCATTAAATACCTTTGTCAAAACTGTTTCCAAAATTTTGTTGAACGCTTCAACAGTCCCATTCACCTGTGGATGGTATGGTGTGCTTTTCATATGTTGCACCTGCAACTCCTCAGTTAGTGCTCTAATAGTGCGGTTGATAAAATGACTACCCTAGTCACTCATTAATATCCTAGGACACCCAAATTGTGTCACAATATTCTCAAATATGAACTTCACTGCTGTCACAACGATACAATCCACAACTGGTGCGGCCTCTTCCCAATTGGTCATATAGTTGGTTGTGGTAATGATGTATCGTGCACCATTCCTCTTCCCTGGTGGATTAATTGGACCCCAAAAATCCACATCCCATTTATCAAAAGGTTGTAGAGTTACCTGTGTCACGAGCGGCATGTCATCCTGCCACGATGGTTTATTGACGCGCTGGAAAATGTCATAACTCCACACATAGTCTACGACATCATTATGCAACATAGGCCACCATAGGCCAGTGCACAACACCTTTCATATAGTAGCCCTTCCTCCATAGTGACCTCCCGTGATCCCTACATGTGCTTCTTCTAGAACGGATCCCTGCTCATGCAGTAGGATAAACCGTCGCAATATTTCATCTGGTCCAAGCTTGTACAACTGCCTAGCAATCAGCTATAAATCTAAAGCCTTTAACACCAGCTACTTCTTTTGACTGGTTGACAGGCTCTTAGGGGAAACAATAGTGGCAAAGAACTGAATGATTGGGGCATAGTGATCATCTGTGACGTCGACACGGAACAGTTTCGCATTTGGAAATCTGTCATCGATATTGGTAAGTTCTTCTTCAATATAAATGCGAGACATGTGATCAGGACCAGCATTCAACCATCCTGGTTTCACAACTATTTCAAAGTCAAATTCCTAAAAAAGTAGCAGCCACCAACAGATCTCCCCCCCCAACATAGGCTTATTGACCAAATATTGCAAGGCAGAATGATCGGTGAACATCTTGAAGTGACCTCCTAACAAATAGTGCTTGAAATTTTGCAAGGTATAAACCATCGCCAAGCCTTCTCTTTTAGTCATTGTGTAATTTCATTTAGCAAACGACAACTTCCTACTGGCATATGCGATCGAGTGCTCTAGGTCACCCTCACCTGGTTGTGCAAGCACAATCGCTAGTGCAACATAAGAGGTGTCGACATGCACATGGAACTACTTGTTCCAGTCAGGGAATACCAGTATAGGTGCGGAAGCCATCCTAGCCTTCAGTGTTTCAAAAATTCCTTGACATTCCTAACTCCACTCAAATGCAACATCCTTATTTAATAGCTTCTCCATAGGGGTAGTAATCACAGCATATCCTTTGATGAACTTGCGATAGTACCCTGTGTGCCCCAGCATCGCCCAAAGCATATTTACATTCTTCAGCGGTGGAAAACTAAGAATTAGCACAATCTTCGCTAGATCAACCAACATTCCTTCCTTACATACTATGTGTCTAAGTAGCATTCCGAACGACACGCACAAAATGCAGTTTTTAAAATTTAATTCAATCTAATGCTATCGACACCTTTCTAGAATCAATCGCAATTTGTCGAGATGGTCCCTAATTATCCCATATACTATCCAATCATCCATATACACTTGCAGGAACTTTTGAATAAAGTCTTTAAACACAACAACAACTACCTGATAAAATATTACTGGCGCATTATTCATCCCAAAGGGCATGACTGTATATTGAAAAAAACCCCATTCAGTGACAAACGTAGTCTTATGGCGATCCTCCTTTGAAATCCGGAACTGGTGGTACCCCAAAAAGACATCTGTGAAGGAATACATCTCCTGACTGCCTACTCCTTCAAGGACCTCATCTATAAATGGAGTCGAGAACAGATCATGCATGTAGGCATCATTCAACTTTCTTAGTTCAATGCAAATGCAGACTTCGCCATTCTTTTTATCCTGAACCACCATAGGGCTTATCCACTCTGATTCTTCGACAGGCTCAATGATCCCAGCATCCAGCATCTGGTCGATCTTAGCCTTCACACAGTCCTTGTATTGTGGGTTTAGTCGATACGGCCTCTGTCACACATGTTTTGTATATGGTTTCAACGGGATTTTCATATCCCCTAGGTCCCCTAATATCCCCTTCATTTTTAAAAACAGCATCAGAAAAAGATACTAGAATTCATGCAGTAGGACTATGATTTTGGCCATTGTTTCCTTGTTCCAATAGTCCCCAATATTGGAAAATTTCAGGTTCTCTTTCTGCCCAATGTTGACTTTCCTAATCTTCAGCGGCTGATTCATAGAATCCATCGGTATGTCTGGTGCTGCAACATCGTGGCTTCCTTCTGACTCTAGAATATTAACATTCCACAATTCATCATCATCTTCAAGTTCCCCAGATAGATTGTAACATGTCATCATGGATTGCATCAAGCAGTGCGCATGTGGATCAACTAGGTACGCAACAGGGATGACCTTCAGCACTACGTCGTGAATGATTTACAATGCATTATGTACCTATGGTTTGGAATCCTGGAAACTAAACATCTACATAAAGAAAATGGAAAACTCCTCCCAAGTGGTTATAGTTATGTGCAATTCTGTTGCTACATACCAGGATCGCGGCATCTTGTCTAGAGTATGAACAAAAGCATGGACCCACTCATATTTAGGTCATGATGCCCATAACACCTGACATTCCATCAAGTGACTGGTGTGGTCATTCCATCCATCATATATCCCACCATGATAGACCTCTGAATCACCGAAGTGCACCATCATCAATCTCTGACACTATCCCCAGTCATGGATCGTCTGCTTGTGCATCTCCCACCATCAGGCCGGGGTAGCCTTCAGTGCTACATCTAGGGCCAATACCCTTTGTGGTTCAAACACTTTCACTTCAAATTTGTGAAGGACTTCTGATAATAGTGGCAGACCTTCATAAATTGGAAACTCGACAGTCTCAGTTGCTATGTGACGGAGAGACTGTGTGATCAACCCACATTTCCTAAACAACACATCATGCAGCTTATTCTGCCAATTTTCCAGAGCATCATCAGAATCATAGGACACAAAAATATCGCTACGCCATCTAAGTTCACCATCGACAGTAGGGTGGATGATAGTCTTCAGAGATATTATAAGCGTGATCCCAACTTCTACTGGCTTCATCCCTCACAGGTTCAATATACAAGTGTCCTTCCTGAGGATCCATGGGAGCGATGACCTTGACGTCCTGGTTCTCAAACGTCATAACTTGTTTTGGGAAATTGATAACCACCATGCATTAGAGGAAATTTCAACTCAAAATGGGCCTTTTAACTTTAACTCAAATTCCATGTCATCATTTGTTAGCCAATGAAATTGCTTTAAATTTGAAATACCGTATAGGTCTTAAACACTTTTTTAATATAAATTTGGGGATAGGTATCATAAAAAAAACTACTTTTTTGTTTGTATTTTGGACATATCTCCCCATGTTTTTACTCAAATTTCGATCGGGAGAGCTTGTTGGATGCGGAATTAAATTCCGCATCCAACAAGTACCCACTCGGAATACTTTTGACGAACCCCGCTACCCCAAAAACAAGAAATTCCTGAAAAAATGTGATGATGATGTCATCATCACATTTTTTTATAAATTTCTTGTTTTTGGGGTAGCGGGGTCTGTCAAAAGTATGCCGAGTGGGTACTCATTGGATGCAGAATTTAATTCCGCATCCAATGAGCTCTCCTGATCAAAATTTGAGTAAACACACAAGGAGATATGTCGAAAATACAAACAAAAAAAGTAGTTTTTTTCTTTTCTTCCTCCAAAATTAATAAATATTATTTTATTAATTTTTTTTAGGAGGCCCATATTGAGTTGAAATTTCCTCTAATGCTATCATTATCCCACCCAATCCCTATTAGTGTGGGATAGGAACCTCCATCTTCAACCACTTCTATCACGTCAAAATCAACATGCATTTTCATACCTTCAATATTGACAACCAGGTTTGAGACGTGACCAATGGGATAAATATTTTCTTGATTTGCTAGTCACAACTGCATCGGTGACCATCCCAATGTCAGCTTCCCCATTAGCTGCCAATTTTGCTTGGTCATAATGTTTACATCTGATCCGAGATCCAGAATAACTGAGTCAACCTCATAATCTTTGATCTAGATGTTCATCCTCACCTCCTTCCCTATCTTCTTCTTTTGCAGGGATTTCACTGTGGAATCCTTCAACGTCTTATCCCAATGGTACAACAACTTCTCAATCTTGACAAGGGCTTCAGGATCCCTTGCCAGCAACAGACAACTCTCAAAGAACTGCTGCAAGGTACCATTCTGTCGCGATGGTCCTGCCTCTATAGATGGATTAAAATCAGACGACATTGCGATAATAGATAACTTACCCAGATTTCTCCCGATTGCATGCTTGTCCTTGAAGAAGGTGTCTTTCTCCATTGCAATATCAAATTCTACCAAACTTGCTGACACAATCCATCTTCTCCAGTTGTTGCACTGGTGCGAGTAACAACCCCAACATCGACATCTTTTATTCATGGTTCGGCTTGAATTGTTGCAACCGTCGATCCTTGATTCAGGTTCTGGGATTGATTGAATGGTGGGCTCTGATTCAGTGGTAGGTTCACCGGCTGATTTTGAGTTTGTGGTAGGATTTGATTCTACATTGTCGGCTGGTTCTGCACTTGGAATGTTGGCTGTTTCTGAGCCTGTGCATTCTGCAACTAAGGAATGTTTCCAGCCTACCACTTTACAATCAACTGAGGGAAATTTTCAACATTATGCTCACTGGCTGCATAGTATGTACACTGCGCATGAGGACACCCCCTCTGATAGTGCCTAAATACTCCATAGGTATAGCACTGGATTGATTCTCGACCTCGTCCTCCTCCTTTACCGAAGCCTCCTCCACTCCCCCTGAATCCTCCGCAAAATCCTCCTTGGACCCCTCCTTGCTGAAACTGAGGCTGGGCCAACTGCTACTGCGGGGGGTTTGGCTGCTGCTGGACATAGTGCACAGCTTGAACATATTGTGGCTGAGGCTGAATGAGCGGTACCTGATTATACTATGGTTGTGGTGCATATTGTGGTTGTGCTACGGGTTGCAGTTGAGATGCAAACTGTGGATGCAACGTAAACGGCTGTTGTGGTTGCGATGGGATAAACTGCATCTGGGGCGGTAGTGTATGCTACACCTGCATTGCTGGCTGTGCCATCTGTGGTTTCTTTTGCATTGCCCTGGGGTCCTCACCTTTCAAAAAGTATGAATCATATGTCCTTCCCTGGAGCAAGTCATAAGCTCAACATTTTTTATCATCCTATCCTACTGATCGACAAAAGGTACAGTACAGACTCTCTACCTTGGTAACCATCTTTTGCATGTAGTTTCAGTTCTCATGTCGATGCCCATATACCTGACATATGTGGCACCATGGTACACCAGCATAGCTCAATGGGTTCGGGGCGCCTGAAAGCAAATAATTTTGAAACGTCGAACATGTATCCTTGGTGTGTCCGTACGCACGACACCGGGTGCACCAAAGGTCATCATGATATTCCTTAGCCTTCTTGATATCTTGTAGTTGGAGTGTTAGCTTGGCCAACTGTGATTGAATCTGGTTCATCCCGATTGTAATTTCTCCTACCCGCGATGCTTCTAATTTCATTGTGATTTCCAGAGCCTCGCAATCTTTTGCTGCATTAGCAGTTGTCTAATATGTGGGACAAGCACAGTGATGAAAGGTCGCTTTGTCCCATGTGGTTGTTATTCGCTACATCACACTCCAATCGCAACAGGACCTTCTCCTATCTTGTGCCTCTTCTCTCGAAACCTTGCTCCTCCTCTTGTACAACCACTTGTTTCGTCGATGACCTTCACACTCTCACCAGAACTCATGCCCATATACCCCTTACCTTTCCATGTGTCTACCCCCTTTCTTCACGGTGTCTACATCCTCCACACACCATAGTTCCACTACTCTTGGTCCATATTCAGAATACATTTTTTGCAGACAAGCTATTTAATAAATAGCTACAGAGATAGCAAAAATCTACCTCATGGTCCGTTGAAGAACTCCCTTTCTGCTTCACTAAATGACTTATTGGTATCAACTGCAAACTCGGTAATGTATCCCTCCAGGATGCTGTCCAACCACACCTTAACAACGCGCGATGCCTTATTGTTTGTTTCTTATAATTCCTGGATCAGCTCCGGAGTCCAAGATGTCGGCTCTCCTCGGAATTTTTTCTTCTTAGAAGCAAAATTCGCTAGCCACTCATACAAGATGATAGGAAACTCACAGAAGAACCATTCAGGAGGATTGTCATGAATATATATGTCCAACCAATTTCTCATCGAAAAATTCGGATTATGATTTTCTGTTTCAACAAAATCTCACAGTTTTAGAGCAAACCACTCCTCGATCTCCAATCGAGTCAGATTCCAAAACATATCCTCCCTTCAATCGCAACTCGATCCCAGCAACAGAACCATTTGTTGGAAAAATCCCACCAACAAAGCCTCGTCGATAGGGTTTCTCACTTTGTCAATGCCCAACTAGCATGATCTCCCTAAGCATCAGCCCAGACAGGTTTTACCTTGCCCATCAACATCCGCAGAGTGGACGAAGTCTCACCCGAGATGTTTAAGGGAGAGCTTTCGAAACCGAGTTTTCGGTGGTAAGAAAGGAAGATATGGCATCCGTGACTTCGACAACATAACAATCATATCACTCTAAGTCACTCAACAAAAATAAGACAGATATCACAATTCATCTTCACAACTACGGATCTATCATTCACTTATCGCAGCAGTATTATCAAAGCAATATCATTCATAAAAAAACTTTAATCATCATTCATCATAATTATGATAGAATTGGGATATATCACATCATCAATTTATTGCAGCAACATCAGTAAATCATAAATAGACTCAATACACTTCTCATTGACATCGCAATAGAGAAAACTGGAAAACAAAAAACAACAATTAGGAAACGACCGTCATGTCATATTAATTCCACACAATAGATCCAAAACAAATAATTCTTCTCCATTGTAGGAGAATGATTATATCCCAAAATTCAGTAACTAACACAGACAGATCACATATTGTTCAAAACAGAAGACTCATCAAGACCATAGACAGATCGCAACAGATTGGACTTGTCTCACACTGATCATGATCATGATTCTTCTCCCTATCATTGTTGTATCCTTACAATTACAAAACTAGCTCTATATATAGGCTTGTGCCTTTACATCAAAGGTCCACTTCTAACTAACTTCTAACCACTAATGACTTGTGTCCACAAAATGTGGTCAATTAATACATTAAATATTCAAAAACGGTTATCCTTCTGCCCATCGCGCTGATCTGGCCTTGTGCAATGTCGCGTGAGCTTGCGCAGCGTCCGCAACGCTGTGCAAATCACTTACCCAAAACCCATGCCAACAATATGTATCAACTCTTGAAATGTGTGGGATGAAAGTAAGGAGCCTTATGTTTTCCCAAAATAATACAACCAAGTGTTATTTTACCCATATGCGTTGGAAAGTGATTCGTGGTTCATATTAAGACATGATCCTATATCTAAACATGTTTTTGAGAACAACAATGTTAGAATGCCAACCGAGGAAGATAATGAGGGTGATGGAAACAAAGTGTGATACGCACATGTTTTATTTCATCATTTATAGATTGATATATAATTTTGTTACTGTTGTCTTTGATTTTCTAATTATATTATTAATTTTTCATTTTATGACAGTGGAAATGGAAAGTTGATTGCTAGATGCAGTGTTTAAACAATTCCAGTTGGTTAACAACCAATACGATGCGAAATATGGTTTATGTCTATGGAGTAATTTGTGATTGTATGTAATGATTATATTTCATTCTCCATAGTAAGAGATTATGTGTAGCTTTCCATTTAGTTCATAATTGCAGTGTGGATTTATCATTTAATTTATTATACTGGTACATTTTTATCAGAATCAACGAATTAGAGTAGGAATTATCATTGATGTTAATCACAGTTATTGTTTGTTGTAATTTCATATACTCTCATTTCAATAACAGGGTCAATTTAATGATTATAGTATACTTAGACACTTGTATTTTATAATTTATATACTTAAACATGTATATATCTTTAAGGCATAAAAAACTTATGGCAAGATTACTAAACTATGTATATCCTTTAAAATCTATATGATATAATAAATTAAAATATCAAACAATGTCTTTTTGTAGATCCTATATTTGAAATATGCATATTCATATCTATATGTTTTTTAAGTTTCATTGTTGATGGGTTATTCCATTATTTGACCTTGGTTAGCTTGGGTATTAGGAAAGCGATCAAACATTGTTTTATTGTCTTCTCTAATCACATTTAATGGAAAAGAACATAACTATCAATATTGGAAATAATTGCAAATCTTTGAACAATAGCTAATTTAAACATCATTTTTAGAGGCTATAAAATGTGTTCCTTGAATGTGGATTAATGTTATATTATATAATAAATATCATCGTGATTATTAGTAATAAGTTTGGAGAATGCAACTTTTGGGTTTACAATTGAGAAAAAATGTTGTTCTTTTAATTAAGTATTTGTCTTTCTTCCTATTAGAGCTTTGATATTTGTCATTGTAAAGTGAGTTATTGTCAAACAAATTAAAATCTTGAATGATACATTGATAGGTCATATTGATGTTCATATTCATATATTATAATAATATTATATGGTAATACTTGAATTTTTGTTATGATGTTTGGCAGTTAGACTTATAAATCAAATAAGATTAATTTATGTTTATCATTTAAATATACACAACATTATACGGTGAAGAGTTAGTTTCCTTATTAAAAATCATTATATATTATTTTGTAATGCTCAAGAGTTGCAACAAAATAAATATGTTATTATATAAGTACAATATTATGGAAAATATTACTGCATATTAAGAAAATTACAATAAATTATATTAACCATAAAAATTATATAAGAACAATATGAACACCAAATACAAAAAAAAAAAATTTACATAAACATAATACTATGACAAACTATAAAAAAAATTATAAACATGATACTATGACATATTATACAACAATCATAAATCATATATTTGCCACAACTTCATCCATTATCAATACAAAATTTATAAAAATATTTAATTCAATGATATTTTTAATTCAATTATATTATGTAATAATAATAATATTAATAACCTATATTACATTAATTAATGAAACGTTATTTTTCAATGTTTTCAATAACCATTACTCCATTCCATATTTTCACATTTATGATGACCTAACAACCAACCAACCATACTTTCAAATTCATTTTCTAACCACTATATCAACATATATATGAAACCAAACTTCAAATTGTCTACAAAATTTAGGTTGAAATTATTTAATATGAAAAATGGTCGAAAGGATGCTAAAATATAGACCAAAATTAAAAATGCAATAATTTTTTTTTAAATGTCTAATGCTTTGAAAACTTGTTAAGTCATACAACAACTTGTTTTATATCATATTTTACAATGCAAATTGTGATGTTTTGTTGACTAAATTAATACTTAGTGATTTAAAGACCCACATGATTTTGAATAGTACAAATTTCATTTAAATAAGCATACGATCATCATCATTTTCAACACCTAACAAACATAAACATCATGATCATGCCACCATAAACATAAACATCATTGTACTAACATAAACATAACCATAGGTTTTAACAAAAACATACGTGCATCATCATTATCTTCATGACATAAACATAAACACGCCATCATAATACTCATTTTCACCATCTAAAAAAGATAAAACACATCACCATCAACATATAAATAAACATCAACATACACATCAACATCAACATAAACATGAAAAATGCAGTATATATATATATATAACATCAAATTCATTATACAATATGTCAAATATAATATATCTCCAATGCAATAAGTGTTATGACATATTTTCTCCACCTCCTCTAGCAGAGGCATCATGAGTATCTCTTGACCAGATCTAGATATGAATCATCAGCTCCATGAATAGAGCACTACTACAAAACCCTACGACTAACGTCTATGTTTGCTTCCTTTTTGCGTCCAGACCATCTTTCAATGTATCTTTCTTCATTTTTTGGAGAAATGGCACAATTTCATAGGTTGGTGCTATTTTAGGCATGTTTCGAATCCTTTTTTATAAATCTGGCACAAATTATGGCGTAATTTGCACCGATTTTTTCACCTTGATATGTGCCAGGTTTTACATCAGGTTTTGCACTAGGTTTTGCACCTAGTTTTGCGCCTATTTTTGTGCCTAGTTTGTACATCTACTCTTGTTGTGACCCATTTTACGTCCATGTTTTCCTCCAATTTTGCGCCCATGTTTTCATCCACTTTTGCATACTTTTTTTACATCCTCTTTTGCATCCCCTTGTGCACCAAGTTTTGCATTAAAGTTTACATCCTATTTTGAGTTTAGTTTTCCACATAGTTTTCTTTCACCCACTTTTGCATCCATTTTTTCGTCCACTTTTCCACTCACATTTTCATCCCTTTCTGCATCCCATTTTGCATCCATGTTTATTTATTTTTTTGCATCTACTATTGTATCCACTTTTGTTGCATCCCAATTCACACCCATTTTTGCACATACTTTTCCACCCACTTTTTCATTAACTTTTGCATCCATATTTGCATCTTTTTTGCATTCAAGTTTGCATCAGTTATTGCATCCATTTTTTCATCCAATTTTTCATCGGTTTTTCCATTGAGTGTTACGTCTACTTTTGCATCTAGTTTTGCATCTGCTTTTGTTGAATCCAATTTTACATCCATGATTGCATTCACTTTTGCATCACTTTTTTCATCATGTTTTTCTTCCACGATTACATCATTTTTTGCATCCACTTTTGGTGCACCCCATTATGCGCCCACTTTTGCACCTACTTTTGTTGCATCCATGTTTTTATCCACTTTTGCATTCAGTTTTTCACCCAGATGTTGAAGAAGGCAGTGAGGATAATGACTATGATATTGAGGACGGCTATGATGATGATGATAATGTTGTTGATAACGAGGAGAATGATGACAATGATGATGATGATGATAATAATGACAATGACAACATTGACGATGATTATGATGGAAATTAAATGAATGATGATGATGACAATGACAATGATGATGAATACAATGAGAATGTTGATGTTGATCATCTTAAAAAATAAAAAATTTGTTATTTCTGATGCATAAATCGTATGTGTCCTCCATGACCCTTTTCCACTCATCATAATTTTTGGGTAGATGATATTTCTTATGCCAAAGGTAATGATGAATAACTGATGACAATGTCAATAATCATGATAATGATGATGATGTCAAGGACAATGAGGACAATGATGACATGAATGATTATTATGACAATGATGATGACTATTGTGATAATCATTATGACAATGACAATGATTTCGCTGATGATGATGATGATCATCATCATCATTTCCATAATCGTCATCATCAAAAACATCATCACTGTCATTGTCATCTAGTTCATCGTCGTCATAATTTAAAGCATATGGTATATGTTTACCATTTAAAGCATGCATAAAAAGTGGGATATCATTACAATTTTAAGCATTTATAACTTATAACTATGATCAAGCACATTTTTATCTTGGATCTTGTAGTGAAATTGGGTTTATTTACCTCTGCCAACACTTTATTATAAGGATAATCATCATCATCATCATTCATTTCATTCTCATTGTCATCATTACTAACATCATCATCATCATCATCATCGTCATCATCATTATTAGTATAATCTCATAATTTTCAATTTCATCGTCACACTAGTAAAAATGAGGGATAAGTGACTAGGAGACCGAAAACTTTGGTCACCACAGTTTGTTTAAGGGATAAATGACCAAAATTGAGAAATTTTAAGTGATCTAACTAAAATGACCAATATAAAGGACCAATTTGGTCACAAGATAAGAACTAAACTAAAAATGACCAAGATAAATGACAAATTTGGTTATGAGATAAGAAGTAAACTAAAAATAACCAAATAATAACTGGTCATTTATTTGGTCATTTTTAGTTGTCTCACTCTGAAAATGGATAATTACAATTTTGACAATGAATTTGTACATTTTACCAAATTTAACATTGCAAATGGACTCATAGAGTGCTAAAATTTAGAAAATTGTAAACCCCTCATGGATTCAGTCAGTTATTCCCTCATTGTTTTATCAACTACATTAAGCATTATTTTCATAGTGTATCCTTTGTTATTCTCATCAATTGTCTTGCCTCTCCATTTTTTACCCCAACCTATGGCTTATGCTATATTGTTTGATATCCCCTCTACGACATCCTAGTGAGACACCAAATTGATTGTGAGGTTTCGACTACCTTCATTATACATCCCATCGACATATCCCATAGGCGCCATAATTTTGTATCTTTTATTCAAGAGGAAGGAAGCTTATAAAGTATATTAATTTTCCTAAAGAATATGTTCTTAATGAAGAAAAATAAAAGAGATGCAAAAGACCAAGAAGAAATGTCAAGCGAAGATGAAATTCAAGTAGACCATTTATTCATTTGCTCGCATCCTATGCTTCATTTTTTCCCTAAAAAAACAAACCTATTTTTATTATAGTAGAGGTATTGAATAAAATTACATTTTGCAGATGCATTTGGAGAATGTGCTTTCATAAAGTTGTTTATCCATATAGGGGCTATTACCTTACAAAAAATGTATTTCGTGCTTCATGTGAAAGTTTACAAAAAAATCACATTAACTAGAGTTTGTTGTTCAAGTACATAGAAAAAAGAAAATTGTATGTGATGTTGCGTGAAAAGAGGTTCCATGATGTTGTAGAGTATTAGTGGTTTTTATTTAGTTTGTTTGCAATGGGAACATTCCTTCTATGAATTACCTATGATAGAATCCTTGATGGAGAAGATTATAATTGGTTACAGTTGAAGCTATTACTAGCCAATATAAAAAAAACAATGTTTTCTCTAGCGTATAATTCAAGAAGTCCTTATACATTGAAATAATACACAAGCAAAGGATTCCACTAGGGAACCACTTATTATTTTATAATAGTTTCGCCACCTCTAACCTTGAGGGAAATGTGTTCTTGAACGGGAGTGTAATATTAGGTAATATGACCTTACCTTTACCTTCCTACTTTGGGGTACTTAGTAATTGGTGTATGAAGCCATCTTCTTTGAATAAGGAAAATTGGGTAGTCAATTGGTTAGACAACATAAAAGATTCATCTTGTTTAAATATGGCCCACTAAGTGGTTGGCACTCATTATATTAGTAACATATTAAAATTATTTATATTAATATATAGGTATATAGTATTATATTATATATAGATATAGATATAGATATTGATAGAGTCTTAATTACTTTGTATTACACTTTCTTGTACAAAGTTCGTTTGTATTTATAATGTCTTGATATTATTTGGGAAGTCAAAACCCCCACACATAAAAGATCTCAGCGTCCTTGTATGAGAAGAGAAGTTACAATATCTTCAACTTATTTTGTATTTAATCAAAATATGTGAGAGATTATGTTGTCATATTTCCAATATTAACATCTTTAATATAATGAAACAACCCATAAGGTGGATGGTGTTCTCAATTGATCTTGTAAATTTTACCACTTTCATGTAATGAAAGTCCATGTGACAAGTGGTTAATGGATAAATGGGGTTGAGGGTGGGGCCCTTGCAATAGTACATAGGGATTTTGGGTTTGAACCTCATTCCTTGCACTAATATGGTGACAACATTTCGTTGTTGGGAAAATCATTCTTCCATTTTATATTAGGGTTAGACCCAACCTAATTATAGTCGTGTTATAGTATGAATCCTAGCTTGGAAAAAAAGAAGTTAATATTGGATATTTCCACTCAACATTAAACCTTTAGTTTGAAAATATTATATCATTATAATTATTTATCGCTGACATTCTTAATGGAAATAAGTGCATATTTGTCATAACCTTATCCAGAAGAAGTCAAGTTGGAGTAATTTGATATATTTGAATAAGATATTCAACAATGTATACCTATGGAATTTGAATTTTGAATGAATTAAATCAAGCACATATAAGTCATTAGTATAATTCCCTTCATTACCAACACCACCCTAGAATACAATATTTTCATTTCCAACCCTAAAAATAAGCATAACTAGAAAATGCTAAGTTAAATTTTTTGATAGAAAAACAAAATTGTGAAAGCATTCTAATTTTGTCAAATTTGCTTAGCATCTAAGTGTGATATGATATTTCCATTAAATTTCATACCTAAATGAAAACCATGGTACCCACTGCAGTTGTATTATGTGCTACCCTTGGATATGGGGTATCCCCTACAGGAGAATACATGTAGGTTCCAATAAATATAATAACAAATATAGTACAAATATCCAACTAATGAAGCACATCCCAAATTCTATTCTTATAAGAGATTTTGAACAATGCAATATTAGAATATTTATGCAAATAAGATTTCAAAAAATATCCACAAAAATATATCTATAGCCAATAACAAAAAGATTCAAAACTATCTCATCAATTGAAAAATAGAGGTAAACCCTTATTAAACCTTATTACACATAAATTTAATCTACTCATCCAAATACATTTTTTTCTTACTACAATTATATGGCATATATCAAGTCAGGTTGATTATACACCAATACAATCATCAAATTATAAAAAATACCTGGCCTAATACATATGCATATCTAACAATATCAATGATTTTAGTCAATTCTTCATCAGATTTGATATAGTTTTAAAAGACAAAAAATCGAGTAGCAAGTTATATATAATTTTCCGAAACACCCAAAACCAATAAGTGAACTAGGGAAATGAATAAGGAATCTCCAATATGAACTTGGAGAACTATATCCATTTCCACTAGAACCCAATGTCATAATTTCCATCCCTAGTTCCATACCAACAATCAATAGTTATCATCCAGATCAGGACAATGGGTCCCCTCCTCTAGGAAGCAACACATTACACAGTCTAGCTCCTCCATTTCTTCCTCCAAGCATACTTTTATATTGATATTTATCCATTCGTCCTTGTATGTTAGGAGAGACGGTTCCAACGATCCATGATAGGCTTGTAGCATTTGTATAACATAATCTAGATCCATTCTCTTGGAAAATCTCTCTGTTTGACTCTCAATATTTGGAGTTGTCCTTCCAAGATTTATATTAGATTCATATTTTACTTTTTCCATCGTGCTTTTCATAGGAGTCGTTTTAATGCTCCCACTTTGTATGGACATCATTTAATACCAAAAAATCAATTTGACTTACTTTGGTGTTAATTTGTTCAATATTAATAAAATTATATTATCTTATATAAAACAAATACTAATGCAAACAAATATAACATTTTTTATTTTAAATATAACAAATATGTAAGTAAATTCAATTTTCTTTATGTGGAAGTGGAAATTACAATGGTCCCGAGTTAGTAGGTCATGAGGTGGCATGTATAAGTCTTGAATTAATGTTTATTTCATTTTTCAAGTGGGACTGTTCCAATAAATATTTATAAAAGTTGTAGCTAGAAACAAGATTTGACAATGTGTCATGACTATAAACATGCCTTGAGAAGTTTCTATTGACAGGGGGACTCCAAGATAACGAGGTAGGTTGTGTGGAGATCTCTTCAAGTGCATCACTCCAACCTACTATGGTTGTATTTAAATAGAATTTTAAAATAAACTAATCCTAATTGTATTTTAATTAATCTAGATGGTATTTCTATTTTTTTATTATATAAATGTGTATCTCCATTACTTGCCATGAAAGGAAGCATTTTATAAAAAAAAGCAAGGAAAAGAGGATATTAGTGACCTACACAATTAAAAAAACCAAAGCAAGACCCACATTACATTAAAGAGGAAAACAAATTTCATAGGACCATGGGGGTTTATTGCATCGAGCAAATGTTTTGGCTAGCCTTGTTCAATAATAAAGGAGAAGACGAGGTCCATTCCATCGAAATTTTCGTTGCTCAATAAGTTTGAAGATTGTTGTAAAATACTCAGTGAGGGGTATGGAAATGGTAAGGACTGTGGGTGTTATGATCTCTCTTTCTAAGAATGAGTGAAAAATAGTCTTTTCTACCTCTTGGGATTCCACTTTGATATATATGAATATCACCCTCTGGGGAATTTTCACATTTACCTACTCGCTCACTTGCAATTCCAAGAAAAAATAGAAGAATCCTTTGTTTCGCCTCCTTGTTGGGGTTGAGGCTGGGGTTTCTATGATGGTTTACAGTTGAAGAAGCAGAGAAAACAAAATCAATGGCGGTTGAAGAAGAGGATGTTTTAAAATAAAATGAGGATTGACATTTATTCAGAAAGATAGGGACCTTAAGGAATAGGTAGCCATTGATGATGCACCAATTGATTGAAAAAGATACCATAAGGCCCTCTTGGAAGGTTGGCAATGATCCTATGAGTTTATTTTATCCACCAAATTTATCTTATTATTCCTTTAAGCTGAATTCCTTAGTAGTATTTTCATCAGAAATGACATGACCATCCTCTTAGCTGGCATATTTGTAAATTTAGGTGGTTGGAATCTTTTAATTTTTTCTTTGAGTGTTGTCATTCCTTTATGTTTGGATTTCCTTCATTATAGGTATGTAAATTCAATGCATGTTTGAAATCATGGATTAAGGTTTCATGGGTTAAGGTTAGAAGAGCATAAGAAGCTCTATTTAAGAACAATGAATAAGTGTATATGTTTTTTTTCTGGTGCAAATTGCTCCAGTGGATATTGTCAGCCACAAAATATATGTTTTAAATATCATGCTTACTTCAATTACATGGTTTTGGGTTGCTAATTATAAGGTTTTAGGTTTTAGGTTTTAAATTATGAGGTTTCATAGGGTTTGGAGTCATGTAATTCTCATGGTATATGTAAGTAAGTGTGGTATTTATAAGGGTTTTTCTAGGGTTTGGCCAACTCATTGTATTATATTTTTCTTTTGGGTTTTTTAGTGTATTGAGGCAAGTGCTCTTGAAGGGAGTGGGTGAAATTACTTAGAATATTAGCTTCACAACATGATGACCTTTGGCTACAAATCCATGACTAATGGATATATGTTCCATTGTAGTCAATCAAGACCACATTATCATAGGGACCTCCATGAATAGGACCTCTCCAATAACATGGAAAAACTTTTTAACTGGATATTGCTCTAAAATGGATGCATGATTTGGGAAGACCTGCTCAACTGCATTTTAACGTGGATCATGATTCTCAAGTGTTTAAATGTGTCATATGGGTCATGAACATCATAGAAAGTGTTTCAATCTAACACGTCGATGTATAATTTCACTTGTCGTAATCATAATAATAAGATTTGGATCTGAATATGTATTTGAACATGAATTGCTACAGAAAAAATATGTAATGAATTCAATGTGGAAGTATACATTTACATTTTATGAATACCAAAATATGCATTTTGTCTATATTTGATAAGAGATTATATAATAAACAAGAGAAATAATTCAATTTTGGGGAATTTCACAACGTAGTTTACATTTATATATTTTTAATATTTGTGAGGCTTGTTTTTGTTTTTTTGGTTCTTATAAGTTGAGGGAAATGAAAGATAGTAAAAATAGGTTGATTTTACACTATCCATATTGTAGATAAAATTTTCTCAATTTTGTACAGATGCAATATTTATGTACATCACGCCAATACGGTTGAGCCAATAGGCCAAGTATTGGAACAACCAGTTCCAACATAGATAAAATTCTTGGCACTAGGTTGGATAGTCCAATGATATTGTCATTTCAGCTATAAATTTGGTAATGTTGCATTTAATATTAGTTACTGTGACCAACTTCCACTTTCTCAAGTCATTTCATTTTTTTTATAATTTTATTCATTGTTCTTATGATTATTTCTATTGTTGGTTCTGTTACCTATAAATGTTTCTATGGAAACATGGAATAAAAAGAGGGATGCATGTGTAGAATCTGATATGATCCTTACCATGTCACTCATATTGTACTTTTATTGCCCCTTATTTAGCATTCTATCAACAATTATTTAAACAACAATGTAAGGTTGTTTCATAGGTTGCTAGACTTTTGGCCACATTCTTGGTTTTCCTTTATTTATCAATTCTCAAGTTTACAAGTGCCCCTTTTGTATCCAATAGTAGTAATGGCTTCTTAATTTGTTGCAAACTCTGTGCATAATTGTTTAATTTTTTCTCTTAGTGGATACAACTAGATTTTTTTTGTTATGTTTTGTTTTCTTTAGGAATGTTGTATTTTTCCCTATAGTATAGGAAATATGCACCCCAACTCCATTTCCAATGTTTCATTGTTTCAAAACTCTGAAATGCATATCATATTGCATAGAAACGTGTTTCCATATGGACAAAACATGTTTTCAAGATGGAAACATGCCTAGTTCGTACGGAAACACGTTTTCGATATGGCTGCAGTCAATGAGGCCGCATTTCCAAAACAATGTCGCCATGGAGCAGTAGTTTTTTGTGATATTATTGATAATGTTAAATTCTTAAAGTAAAAGTGGCATTCTCCTTATCTTTTATTTTCCATCCTTTTACTTAAATTTTTAACATTACCATTAATTGTTTCAGGATGTTTGAGAGTGGTTCCAACCTCATCGAAATTCATATGAAAAAAGTAGAATTTTAGATCCCATTCAAAATTCAACAAACTTAATATTTTTTCAGGATTTAGGACTGAAAATTTTGCACCATATTCTACCTTGTATGAGCGTAGAGAAATGGAATTTAATCAAGCACATCAATCCATATATAATTTTTTGTCTTCCTCAGATAACACTTGCAATTGGCTTAGCTCCTTGCACCATCTATCCTGCTCCAACTACCACCATAGTTTCTCATTTATTTCTGCAGCTACCCCTTGCTATAGCGTTGTTTTGTTAAATCATCGGTTTCCAATCCGTTGGTCATTGCTCAACTACCTTGTAGATTTCAATTGTTTCCTTCTGACACTTATCGTCTTAACCCTTAAGGGGTTCCTTTACTTCAACCTATTCTACTTTCAGTCATCCTCTCAACTTCCTTGTCTTTGATTGCACTCATCAGGGGTCAAGATGCCCTGTATCAGCACCATTAAACTATGTTAGAAGTATAACTTACCAACATTTGACAAAGATAAGCAAGATAGTGCCTTAGGTCATATTTGTGCTTGAGTTATTGCAACCATTCTTTGGCATCAAGCAATAGCATATGTAAAATAAACCCTAGAACTTAATCAAATCAACCTTCAAGAAAGAAATATTGTCCAAAGAGAGGTGTGCATAGAATCTAGAGCTCCAATAAACCAAGATAAATACAAAATATCTCATAAATAACCCATATATTTTTGTGCTTTTACAATGAGATGGATGCATTATTTGCATACGAATAGACTCACCTAATTTTAGGTTATGATCCTATAAGATAATGTGAAAATATAACAATTTGGGTTAGTGCACCCACTAATTTGGGGACTAAACCACATAGTGACATAAAATGACAATAATATTGTGAAATTAGTCTAGAACAAGTGCTAGGTGAGTTAAGGGGATGGTTTTATGCTCCAAATAACCCAAACAAATGTGTTCCCTCAACGTTTTCCTTCATTATCTTTGTAGTATTCTTCAATAAGGAAGTACAACTTGTGGGTAACACATCCAAGAGGAGGGGTTTTATATCACAAAATTGGTCCAAGTGAGAAAATAAGGTGTGCTAGATAGGGTACACAACCCTTTACAAATCCTTATCACCTTTTACATGGAAAATAAATGAGTGTGGTCATGCGTCCAAGTGACTAACCCCCCAAGGAAACCAACTGCTATAGGGCGAGCACCTCCTAGAAAATCAATAGGACCATCCATGACATGATTAGGGGTATTTATCCCAAATCAATACTCTACACTTCAAAATTGGCCTTTACATAAAAAAATCAACCCCTCGCTATGGTAGACCTAACTGCGAACACTACAGATATTCTGAGGTGTAACAGTTTCAATGAAAGTATGTTACTTGGGAAGTAAGGGTTTGACTTTGCTGGGAGATAAGAAACGTTATGCATCAATCATAATCATGGAATATGTGTCTCCTAAGGTCATGTTTTTTTCTTAAATGTTTTATCTGACCATAAGGATATGGTACAAAACATTTCATGGCTTTTTATTTAAAGGCGTCATTGGAGATTGTTGGGATCTCACCATCTCTCAAGGGCATGGTATCCCCTTGTGGATCCACTTGTTAAACAACAGATCTATCCTAGTGTTAATCTCAATATTTTCAATATTTGGTGTTTGAAGACCATTAAAATAGAGAAATAAATTTGTTGCATTATGTGTTAGATTCTACAACACTATATTATGATACCATGGACTCAATCCAAGTAGTCATCAATTTACATCAACATATTCTAGTTTCACATAATGAGCATGATTTTGGTTGGGTCTAAACAAACCTATTCCATGAGGGTGGGCACTCTCAAAAAATGATAGACATATTTTTATAGGTATTCCCAGAAATATTGGATTTCAAGTGTTTGTAAATTTATCTTAGGGAAATCAAAAGCTTACATGTTTTTCTTCCTAAAACTTCACCAAAAGTTGGATGCAATGTTAAGAATGGGTGTTGATTATAATAAAATTCATGCATGGTGATGAAGATAAGGAATATTTTTGGGGTTGTTGAATCATATTCAAACACCGTCATTTCAAAGTAGTTGTTCCTCATCAACTTAGTATAAATAATTTATGAATCCTGAAGCCAGTCCAAAAACTGAAGATGTTCCTTGGAAAGTGGTTCCTAATCCTTGTGATATCTTAGGAAATTAATCATTGAAATATCCTTTCAAGGACAACTCACCAGAAACAGTGTCACCAATAATCCGAGACAACTCACATGGGAGACATTCCAAGGGAAGTGGAGATCCTCTTTGCAACATACATCTAACTTTAAAGTTGGAGGACTTCAATAAAAATGCAAAAGTGGATTGCAAAGTAACTAAGGAATTGGAAGTTTGGAATGAGTCTCTTAGAGTAGAAGCAGTTAAGTTCTGTCAAGAAAATGGTTTCAATGTGATCTCTCTTTGAGGATGGTGATAACCATGATGTTGTGTGAAGTTAGGAGTTAAAGGTAGAGTTGGAACACCTTATTGAAAAGATGGTTTTAAAATCTCAAGCTACAGAAGTAGGGAGCCATTCCTATGTAACAAATTATTTGTGTTGGTGGAGATTTGGTTGGGCTGCAAGATCTCTTAACACATCAATAACTTGAAGTATCTCACGTATTTTTCCTTTTCCCAAATGATATTGGTCAATTAGAAGCTCAATATCTGGAACACTTTGATTACATACTTATAGCAGAACTGGTAACAACTGATTTTATTTACCTTGATGACATATACTTACAGCTCAAGGATGAAGAGGTATTTGAGCATTAGAAGGGAAAGCATGTTCAAGAGGGTGTATTTAAATAAGTGATGGGAATGATTTAGGGTTGTAACACATTGAATGAATGAATATACACATACACGTACATATTACATGTGAGTTCTCACAAAACTTAAAGGTAATCTATCAAACACTAGTAAATACATCCAAAATATATTTATATGCATGAGTTAAAATAGCAGTTAAAGTCCAAAAACATGTTATTAATTGAGTTGGCACATGATTCAGACCTCACTCCACTCCAAGATGGCATATGTTCAATTAGCAGTTATATAAATGATATTTTTAAACAATAGCAATGGTGTATCAACTGACAGTTACACAACTGATTAGGGGTGCATATGTGGAGAGAGATTGTTGTTTATTTTTAGTCAAATAATTGTACTATTTTAGTTTCTAAAATAGAAGATTACATCACTAGTTATATCTACACGTTGTTTTCTTTTTAAATATGAGTGCACTAGTCAAAACTTGATTTGATGTTTAGAACCCAAAAAAGGTGCACTTTGTTATTGTTATCTTGAGTTCTCACATCAGTAAGGGTGTACAAGTTGGAAATTAACACAACCTGCCATTATATATTTAAAAAATAAATTAGAGGCATGGGAACTACCAACTACATAAAAAAATCACTTCAACGCTAATTTTAAACTCACACAAGATGCTAAACATAGGATGAAGTCTTATGCATCATTTGGTTGATATCTCCATTCATTATTCATGTGAAGAGGCACATCCAAAGAAAACTTATGTGCTATTTGTTGGAATAGTAGATAAGTGTTGTGGTTATTTTGAGTTTTCATTCACAGAAAGAAGGTGGAATCCTATCTCATCTATAGATCCATATGTAGGTAGAACTAAACATTAGTGAGGACCATTGTTTACATATTAGAATGGCTGGCAGTTATTTTCTTTTTGGAACAATGCACATGCATCCAAACCTAGGATGCATTGACTTAGGCCAATCGAAGCTTATATTGTGATGTTCATGACTCATTGTAAAGGGTTGAATCCTAGAGGTTGCCTCTTGTAATTCTATATTAATATTTGAATAATGGCAGTTCATTGATCCATATATGTTTTCTTAGTTTTTTTGTACTTGATTGTTGAATGTTGTATTCTTGAATTCTTTCTCATGTATGCTTTTATGACTAGTAAGCATATTTTGAAAATTATTTTCTATGATATCTACCAACTATTGTAGGTTTTCATCGATCCATACAAGAACCTACGGACCTTTAGAGTGAGAAATCCACTGAGCTCCTTCATAGCGACTAGGACAAAGTTTTCATCAACATACAATCCAATAATTCAAGTTATACCAATTTTAGTGGCAAGATTCTTCCATCTCATAAGCCTCACCTATATTCTCCTTTTCTCTTCAGATGATTTCTTAGACTAAATTTTGACCCATCATCCCTAGAAAGGAACTTGTATTCTCTAACTCTTCCCACCTATTTCTAAGTTCGAGATATAAGTTTAGTTACTCGCAACCATTTATCAATTAACTAGTAGGTTGCCAGTATAGTTAGGGATACCACCCTTGCAGTTGGCATGAATTAACTCTAAGCAAGAGATAGATAAATTTAGGTGACAGTGGGCATAGTGTCTACAAGTTGCATTTCTATATTGCATAAATAAATGTTGTTTCAAGTGTAAACAAGAACCTATACTTATTTGGGGGTACATTCTCAGGGCCTCGCTTTATCTTGAGACATGCTCTTTAGCCCAATTCAACAAGTGTTAAGATCCTTATCCATTCTCAAGAGACAATTTTTCCAACACCATTTTGAGGACATACACTCCAATATATTCCTCATGAATGCCCTTTTCCAACAGATAGTACTTTGTGTCTTAGAGGTTTTGGACCCTTGTTTGTTAGGGTTTGATTGGGCCTCAATTGAGAGAGTTAAAACCATTCTCCTTCAACGCATCATTAGATGCAAGAAAAGAGTACCTCGACTGATTATTCTTGAAGAGATCAGTTCCCGACCATTTCGGCTTGAGATGGTGTTCATCATTTTTGCACTAATTCATATAGATTTTCTCTGACTCAGCAAAGGGGCAGGATAGATATTCATACTTAGCCTACCATTTATTAGAATCTATTTCCTTAGCTAGCCTTCTAGGTCCTATGTAGTGTTGGTTTGTAGGATTTTTAGATCCTTTGGAATTGGTGGATATCTCAATGGATCGTCTTCCTTCGTTAAGATACTCCCTAGACGCATGTGTCCACCACTTACAGGCTAGACAAGAGTTTAAGAGAATCATCTGGAATGACATCAATATACAATTTGTTCAAGTCACTTGGACAACCCTTAGGTAGGGTTGCATTCAAATATGACTTTATACTTTGAGCACTTCATGGAGGTGAGGGATGGACTTATCACCCAACCTCATACACAAGCCGACATTGGAAATACTCTCTTAATATTCCCACAGACCAATTCTAGGTGGGTTCACATAGAATTCGGGTTGGATATGACCACTAAATTGACTGGTCAGGAAGGATTTTCCAGTTGTTCCATATTCAAGAGGTCAAGAAAGAGGATCACTTAATATTTTGTTTCCCCATCTAATATGAGATCCATGGGTAGTTCAATTATCTATTTAGGGGGGGGGAAGAACCTCTACATGATCTTCATTATTTGAGGATCAACTTGGGTAAAACCAAGGTTATGATCTTCAACAGGTTGAAGAAGACCCTCTTTTATCATCGGTTCTTTTTTAGAGAAGAGGAGATTGATTTCACCAACACTTGCACTTACTTGCAGGTACCATTCACAGTACCTCACTTCATCCCATAACATGCTCTTCAGCCTCGAGTCAAGAAGGGCTACATATCATTTTCCCTTCTTGAGAGGTCATGTTTTTTAAACCATTTTCAAGGCATGTTATCCAAGATGTCACTCATAAACACTCTTGTTAGACCCATAGTTCTATATGGTTCTTAGGTTTGGGGTCTTGGTTTACTAGAATCTACTTGTTATTAAATAGAGAGATTTCATATCATCCTCCATCATCACATCATTATATGAAAAAATATAGTCCCTCATCTCACTCTTACATAGAATTCAACTTTTTATTGATACACTTGGAATGAGACCAATATCCTTATTTGGTTTACTAGTCCACTACATCAACTAGTTCTTCAATTCATTCTCAAAGTTGGTATGTTAGGGTCTCAAATATCCTAACATATGTTGGTATTACAAAGGATCAAATATCTCTATTTTTATACTCTCTTGATGCACCCAACCACCTCGTATCTACTAGACATAATATGAACACAATCATTAGAGAGGATATCTATAGGCATTTTGTATAGGCCACTTGGATAAGCCCTTAGGTTGGGTTGCATCTGAATATGTCCTTCTATGTTGATCCCTTGCACACAACAATTTAGTGGTTTTTGTATATCTTCCCTTAACTCTTTTTTGGGACAACATAATAGGTTTCCTCCATTCATCCTCATATGTTAGGGTTTTTTAGGAATTAGCATAGATTCATACTCTCATTTGTACATCCTCTTCCCAATGTTGTTAACTACACTCGAAATTTAGGGCCTTTTAGGCCTTAGCATAGATTCATACTAGACTTTTTGTATCTTTTTTTATCTTTATAGGAGACCTTTGGTGTTCCCAATTTGTATCAACAACATTGTACTTAGTATTTCCATTTTCCTACTTTTGTGGTCATTTGTTGGACTTAAAAAATTTATTTTATCTTATCTACCAAGAGAAATCCAATGCCCTCTTTAATAATTCCAAGAAAACACAAAATTGAGTTTAAGAAAGCACTAATAAAACTATCACCAATGTGCAAATCCATCACAGGCCATCTCCCATGTGCCAATCAATATTAGATCATCCAAGGGATCAATATACACCATGTACCCCAAATATCATGAAGCACCCTCAAGCACGGTGTAAACACTTTCAAAGTATCCTAAAATATAATGGTTACAACTACCTATCTTGTTCTTCCATTTTCCATTCAATTGATTTCAATTGATCTTGAATATCCTTGATTTTAGTCAAGTTCCTCCATTTTAATTGAGAATAACATATTTTTAAGGACAAACACTCTACCTTTGTCTAATATAACTTTGTATAAGATTTTATGCATCTTTAGTAGGTTCCCCCACATGACAACACCATTACCATCTTGAACCTTGGAAGCATCTCTTTCATTATCAAGATATTAATCAACATTATATCCTCTCAATTATTTGCATCATACGTTTCTTGGGAATCTACATCAGTTTCATTTCATATTTATTTTCCCAATACAAACATCCATATTCAAATATGGAAAGCATCTTTATTTCCATGATTTAAAATTCTGACCATTAAATTTTTTGCTTCCATTGAACATTATATGAGAGAAAGTAGCCATTTTTATAAGGTTTAAACACACCAAATAGATCCAAATTCAAGATTAAAATTCAACAATTTTATAGTGCTATCGCTATCCCAAAAAGAAATGTATTCTAAATCCTCGGCCTCTCCTCACCATGGCTCTAATACCATGTGATATTTACTCACAAGTGTGGATAGGAATACCTATAGAAGGAAAAAGAGTGGTTTCATACATTCATTAGATGATGTAATATCTCATTACATAGTCGAAGATAGATGTTATGTGACTCCCAAATACGTAAGTAGTGATCACTTCATTAATGACTACATTAAATGCCCCATTATTGCATCACTTTGTTAGTTAGCATTTATTATTCATCTAAGTCTAAAGTTCTAAATATGAGCATTACCTCCGATAGTTACATCATTCCATACTAACCATTCTTGGATTCTTGATTAGAACTGTTTTATAAGAATAATTCACAAGCTATCACTAGAGAAAATTTTCAAAATTGATTTGTTTCTCTTAAATCTTTGTTGCAATTCTCTAAGGTTTGAAATGTCAAATTCCTATAGTTGCATTTTCTCCTCTTGTTTCTCTTTCTCTTCATCTATAGGTGATCACTAGATTATTTTTTAAAGATCCTTTCTTATGATTTTCTCTATTACTTCATTTGCAAGCTCATCAAAGATAACATCCTTACAAGCATCTTCTTGTCAACATGACTATATAACTTATAATATTTTGATAAGTTGCTATAGCTATTAAAGATAACACTTCCTACCTCTGTTGTTCATCTTGTTCCTCTTTTCTTTAGGAACATACATAAACGATTTGCATCCAAAAACTTTCAAATGTTGAATGTCAGGTTTCTTATATGACCACACCTCCCAACACCTTTCAAACTGTATATTTTTCAACTAATAAAATGAATTGAAGGGGTCCCTAACATGTGCATGTCACACCTCAAACTCCTAACATTTTGAGAAAAAATGTTGTGCAATCCCTCACATGGGAAACACTGCTAGGGCCATCCAATACTAGTTTTCCCGCATCAATCTTCTTCCAAAAGGTTTCTATCATTTTTGTGAGATATGCAATATTTCAACATTGCCCACTTTTTCTCCAAAGTAACATTGCTTTGATGTTCTAAAAAATGGTACAAACTTGTTGAGTAAAGAATGTTACACTTGTGTGCAAAACCTTTCTTTGTTTGTGGAAAATGTTATGTTCTGTAGGGCTAGATTGTTGTTCTCCAACATCGTTGACTAATGAGTAGATTGTGGTTGTCTTTCTTTTTCATGATTATGCAATATACTTATGGATGATACAATTACCATCTACACTAAATTCATGTTTAATTATCTAGCTCTTCATTTTCAACTATATTTCTCACTTTTACAAGGGGACGTCTATTGTCTTTCTATTGTTTCATCTTTTTCTTCCATGCATTTTAGTTTGTTCTCATATTTCTATGTCATTTATGCATGAAGTTTTAAAAATTGCTAATGTTGCATTTCATATTTTCAAAGTTAATTATTAATGGGGAGTGATTGTTACACGCATTTCTCATCAAACATCATGTAATGAGATCAAAGTATCAATGTTTGACTTAAATCCTCAAGTTTTGAAGTTAAAAATGGACAAGGATCAATGATTTCACAGTTTTGGCCACTACCGCACTTTCCCTGTGGTCAAGGTGTGGTACCTATATCAGTGACGCTTTTTTCCTTTGAGCAGTAAGCAGTGCCACCACTATTTCCCTTTATGCAATGTGTGGTGCTCACCTAATAACGCTCTTCCCCCTTGGACAAATATCAATTCTCGAGTTATAAAGGCGAAAAGAGAAGCTTCGAGAGGCTTCTCGAAGCTTGACTTCATGGAGCCTCATCCCTATGGTTCAGGACCTCAAGGAGCTCGAGATCGATCATTGTAGGATCCTCCCTCCACCTCACCCATGAGATCATCAATCTATTATATCCTTCCATGGCTTTAAAAACTAGCTTACTCCCCATGGATAAAGGGAGGAATATTATGTTATTGGATATAAACTCTAGCCAAATTCAGCCAAGACTAGTGAGAAATTTGTAGGAAATCTTGAGCCTTTGAGGCAAGGTTCATTTCATAAGGGTTTCTCAACACCAAGGCTTAGGTTGTATTGTCTCTCTCCATTTTATTAATACAAATAAAGGTTTCTTTCCCATGAAAATCATTGTGTTTGAATAATTATGTTTATTGTTGAATTCCTTGGTCATTAAGATAAGATCGTAGACTAGCTTGTTACTCTGATCTAGTGTGTGTTTTTATTGTGCATCTTGTAGGACATCTATGGAGATTAGACACTCCAAATACCAGCCTTTTACATCTTATGAGAGGTAAAAGAGTGTTTAATTCAAGATATCTATGTAATCTTAGGAAAATTTCTTTTATGTTATGACTGCTTTGTTCTAGTACTTAGTGTTTCAGGTTAGGGAAAAAGATTTTGTTCACACTAGCTGAGTATTTCCAAAAACAAAATTGGCGACCATACTAGGGAGAGATCATAATTCTCGGTTATTCTTATTTCTTACCTTGTTTTCAAATTTCAATTTCTTATCATAGATCAGATCGCTGATCAGATCTACTCGTAAATTAGCTAGATTTGGTTCGAAAATGCTAGATCTTCCTTGATATTCCTATGATGCTTCATATTCTTGCTAATTATTATCATTTGAATCTAGTTATTGAACTCTGACATCTTTCTTTTTCACCTTGTGTTTTATTTCAAAATATCTATTGGCCACCACACCTAGGTAGTGTTGAAAGAGCGACCACCATACCTTCTCTTAAGGAAAAAAATGATGTCACCGCAGTTATCCAGTGAACAAAGAGGGTTGCCACCAGTCTGTTTCTGTTGACAAAGCACGGTGTTGTAGTAACGGTATGTTCTCACCTGTTAGCCAATGGTTCCAATTGGGGTTCCAATCCTAGTTTTATTTTGAGATCTTGCATTTGTAATTTGGTTTCTGAATATTGTTTGGCTTTGTTACTGATAGTTAAGATTGTTAATTAAAATGTGGAAAGGATTTTTAGGCTTTATTAGTTTATACCTTCAAGGACTAGTTTGAATTTGGCTTATGAGTTGCTTTCCCATTTGATTTTTGGTTGAAAGAATAAGTCTTTTGAATACTACTTTTCTATTCAGATCTACGAGTATTGCTTAGAACAACTGAAAAAAAGAAGTATCACTTTTCTTTTCTTCATAGTTTGATTTAATATTGTCTTCATATTTGATTTTTTGAAAATTTGAGAGAAAAATTATAGATATTAGCATAGGTATGAACTGTTAATGACTTGATTAGTCTCACTAACTTTCAGGTGTTTATATTTTGATTGCTTCTTGTACATTTTCCTCTCAAACAAAAACAAAAAAAATGTTTGTTTTTTGCATGTTGCTTTCATTTTGAAGAATTTGAAAAGTATTTTGTGTTGAGTAATCATAGTAGTATTTCTTTTCAAAAGAGATCTCATCATTTTCCTTTTCAATATTTTTTGCATTCAAATTCTTTACATGCTTGCAATAGGATTGAAAATATAGTTCAATACTTTTTTTCTTGGGATTTATTCGTTTTGGATAAGTAGGAACCGAACCTCTATCCCTTCTTTAAGTAGGGAATTTTAGAAAAATTGAAAGTGAAAATATTTGCATGAGAATCATTGCAGGGCTTTACTTTTTTGTACTCACCTCATGCATTCACCTAACCGTAAAAGATAAAATTAAGCGCTAGTTTTAGGTTAAAATTTGTAGAAAGGTGTGATAGGTTAGAGATGTGTTCCGATGTCTTTAAACGTAGGAGTTGTCATTATTTTCCTACACTTTAACCTAGGGATCGTGCAGTTCTTCCATGTATTACTAGTATATAGAACGATCTTTCATGTACCCTTGAGGTATATCGAAAGGTCCTTCATGTACTCAAGGGTATATAGGAAGGACTCTTTCAAACGGTTGTGCATTAGACAACACTACTACTGAGTGGAGCTCCCATGTACCTTGCGTATATCGACAGACACTTTCAGGTATCCTGAGACCATCTGAACATGACCCTTTGACCGTCCTATTAGCGCAATACACCGAGAAAAACACTCAGGGATATTTCTACGCATGTGTCATCCAGGTAGTTGGGTATTCAGGAAATGGTGCGGTCCCAATCCTCCTTGTCATGTTTTACTATTGGACCCTATAGTATCTTGTGAGTTGTGGTTATTTGAAAATCCTGTGAGGATCCTAACTTTTAAACCACTCTTATCACAGTTTTGATTGTTACTTTAGCTTGAGTAGCGTTTGATTTGTCTGATTGGCTAGAGTTTTTACTTCTGAGATCAGTTTAACCTTTCCAAAATAGATAAATTTCCATTGAGAAGGTCTCATCATATACATGGGTTATCACCAGAGCATCCCTTAAATCCTGCAACCCAACCTCCCATGGAGCAAGATATGGATACAAATTTTGAAGAAGCTAGGTAGTGTTTCTATGACTAAATTGGAAGGAGTTTCAGTTATCAAAAGAGGAGGTGAATTGTCTCCTCCTGCCAATTTTCCCATTATTGACTTTTCAGTACCACCTTTAGCGGAACAACCCTCCTCTCTAAACCCATATTTTTCCATCCCAACTCCTTCTAGATATGGGCTCAATCAATTTCAAATTGATGAAATGGTGGCTCCTATATTTTGGTTGAATGCTCCATTTTGGGAAACTACCCTTGGCCAAGATATCTCTCAGTTTGTTTCTACTAGTGCTGTAAATGTGTCGGCTATGGAGCTAACTCCAAACTCTAGAAGGCCCTTACCCTACCTTTTACCTAGTGATATTTTGGGTATATCATTGAATATCCCTTCTAGTACAATTCTAGAAAATGTTCCACACACACCAATAATGACTAGGCTTAAAACTCCTGTAGGAGTGCCACAGTCTGTTCCAAATCCAATGTCAAATTCTCCAATGGGAGGTACTTCTATGCCTCTTGTGGCCTTTCCAAACATTAGAAGTCAATTTTTACCCCCCACATCAGGGATGATTTTAAGGAACCATACTTATTTAAAAGTGTATAAATGTTGGCGAATATTACCAACTCTCAAAATGCCAACTATAAAATGATTGGAGATATTTTTCAAAAAATATTTTAATTTCCAAGGATTTTATATCATTTATATAATAATTTAGCGATTTTTAGGGTGAAAAAATTTTACCCCATCAAAATTGGGCGAAATAGGGCTTCAAAAAATACAAAATAGCCCACTGGGCTAAAATTTGCCCCTAAAATTATCCCTGCCCCACATCCCATACAACTAGGAGATCTTATGTGCATGTTTTACATAGTATTTCATAGCCTCCATCTTTAGGATTTAGTGGTCATGTTGGTTATGTTCTTATTGGTCCTGCTTCACAACCTCCCACATCAGCTTGGATCCCTCCTCAATAGCCCAATATTGGTAATAAATACCTTAGCATGGCACAGTACAATAATTTGTTATATGACCCTTATCCCAGTGGAGTTACCACTCAGTGGGTTCAACCTACCTATGGACCCCAAGCCGAACTTAACCATACACAACCACCATTCATGGGTCAAAACACTCCCAACTACCAACGATTTGCTGGGAAGTATCGCCAACCCCAACCAACCTATGGTCCAAATGAGGTACCCTTTCCTTATCAATACTATAATTTCCCACATCCCAGCCAGCAACTCCCATTTTTTTCTACCTTGGATTTGCTTGAATTTTCCTAGTTAATTAATGATCCCATCCAACATGGCCCATTTTGTCCAACATTTTGGTTAAATTACCATCAAACATCCCAAAGTTTGATGGGAAACAGGATGAATACCTAAAATACCATGTGATGACTTTCCATTTGTGGTGTTCGTCTAACTCCCTGATGGATGATTCCATTTGTTTGAGGCTCTTCCAAAGAAAATTGACTAGTACAGCTTCAAAATGGTATATCGAACATCGACAAGACTCATTTGTAGATTTTAATTCATTGGAAACTATTTTTCTTGCTCATTTCTAGTTACCCATCAGCTATGAAACTGGTACAGACCTTTTGACCCCTCTTCAGCAGATTAATTCCACTCACATATCTGATCATATCCATGAGTGGAGGAGACGTCGAAGGTTAATCAAATATCCCATTATGGATCAACTGTTAGCTTACTGGTTTACCAAATCTTTGTTTCCTCCTATTTCCCAATATGTGGCTATGGGTGGTGTTGTCACGGAAGAGCAGGCTATTAGCTGGGATCAATATTTGGACATAGTTTATTCTCATTCTAGTACTTTATATGATTTGATTCCTAATTCTCCTTTTCCCAGCACTAATCCTTCCAAGCCACCTGCTGAGACTCCTGTAGATGGTGTTGTCGATTCAATCCAACCTCCATCCATAGGAAATCCTACCAAGTCGTAAAGTGCTTCTACTGCAACTTCTTTTGCTCCTACTATTTTCATTGAGGTGAATGTTATCCAGTATTCGCAAACACCCAGTAATAAGAAAAAAGGCAAAGGCGAAAATAAAAAACATGGAAACCAATAGGAGAATACCAAAACCCCAACTCCACAGAATGAAGCCCAATCCAAACGGAAAGTTAAGTACCCTTGTTTGTTGTGTGGACATGATCACTTCACAAAGGAGTGTCCTCGTCGTGAAGAGATCAACAAGTTTTTGAATAATAACACCACACTGGAAATGCTAACTAACCTTTTCCCATCCCAACAACAATTAATCGATCATACATTTTTGCATGGTCCCTCTTCCTCTCTTGAGAAAATCAGAATGATGTCTGTCGAGACTGTTGTGTTGACTACTAGAAACCAAACATACGATAAACCTCCTGAGAAGAAAGATGAAGGTGATTCTCCTGAGAATACCCATTCTATCATTCCTTCTCCTCTTCCTCCTTCTAATGCCCCCCTCACCATTGATAAACCTAGTCTTGACACAATCTTGCGCCCTCCTAAGAGTACAATCTAGAAATCTATTTTCAATCCTAGTGCTCAAGCTGCTCAATTCTACAACATTGTTTAACATTTATCCCAAGAACTTTGCGCCATGTATACGCTGGAGGTACTCCAATTTTCCCTGCACAGAGGAATAATTTGTTGTCATCCCTAAGGGCCTTAGATCTAGAGAATTGCACCATGATCACTTTTAACATGGAGAATTACAAATTGAGTTTATCCCACCAATTCATGTTTCAAATCGTGAGTAGGGTGGTAGGTAGGAAAGTTCATCAAACTGTATTGGATGAAGGAGATTCCACCTCAATTTTATATATGTCTTGTTGAAGAGCCATTAGTTCCCTTGAACTTAATTGGTCATCAACCACCTTGAAAGCCTTCAACGAATGAGGTTTCCAACCTCATGGATTGTTACTGGCATTATCTATCGAGCTAGGGGGAAATAATATTTTTATCTAGGTAGAAGTGTTCGATGCTCCTTTGGATTACAAATTGTTATTAGGAATAAATTAGTTCTATTCTATGACAGTAGTTGCTTCGTCAGTATTCCGCACACTCCAATTTCTGCATCAATGGAAAATTATAACCATCGATCAACTCGATTACTATTCGCCTGATATCACCACTACTATTGCAAATAATGTTCCTATGTTAGGGAAGTCCCCTCCTCCCTATCAATTGGAAGGAGTCGGAATTTTGAAAGATTCATCCCTTATGGGGGTCTTTCGATCTACTGATGCCCCTCCTAGTATGAAACTTTTCATGGTAAACATGATATCATCCACAACCAAGGGCATGTCTAAAGGAAAAGAGATTGTTGAATTTGCTTCTCTGGGTCCACATGAAGCCCTGTATGATGGAATTCAATATGTTTCTGATGCCTACATAGATGATCAACATTTGGTGGCATTAGATCCTTTCCATCTGCACTATTGGTTGTATTCCCCTCTCCCAATTCCAGATTATCTCTCACAAAATTTTCCATCGGACGAGTCTATCATGGAGGTTATGAGTCTAGATGAGTCCTTATGGGAATATTCTCATCATAGATCTCTATTTGTTCTTAATGACAATTTTGTAGATTCATATTTTGTATCTTTTATCAGTTATGATGTTGTTTAGTACCCATAAATGCCTGTATTATGATAAGGTGTTGATTTTGAAGGGAATTTGTGCAACATTACTCAAACTATTCCCATAGACATATCGCTGAAGCTAGGTGTTGTTAAACATGTTCATAGTAGCCAGAATTGTTCAGCAACGAAAATTGGGAAGTACCAAGATATTTTCAAGGAATTTTATGATGTTTTTTCCAGGACTTATGAATAAATTCCTGAGATTGATCCATCCATTGTAGTACAAGATCAAGACTTACCCAATGGAAAAACCAGTTAGGCAGAAACTCCATCAGGTTCACCCAAGGAAATTCGCAGCTATAAAAGATGAGTTTGAAAAAATTTTGAAAGCTGGTTTTATCTACCCCATGCCGTTAACTTAGTGGGTATATAATATTTTTCCTATTTCCAAGAAGCAAGCCACTATTAAGGTTTCATCAATTTTAGGGACTTGAACAAAGCTTGTATGAAATAAAACATTTCTACCCCTCATATCGATCAGATCATTGACAACTATGTTGGAGTGTCATATTTTCTTTCATGGATGTATTTTCTGGATAAAATCAGATTGAGGTATTTCCTGTTGACCAACATAAAATGACATTCATTTTCCCATGGGGAGCCTTTGCTTATCGCAAGTTACCTTTTGGCTTAAAAAACATTGGAGTCACTTTCCAATGAGCCATGTCTTATGCTTTTCATGATATAAAACACATAGTGGAACCATACTTGGCTGACCTACTTTCTCATTCACAGTAAAGAGAAGATCATTTGGGGCATCTTAGACACATTTTTCTTCGATGTTTTCATTATCATATCCGGCTTAATCCACGGAAGTGTGTATTTTATGTTGAGACNATTGTCTTCATTGTTTCCAAAGATGGAATTCGAATCAATCCCTTGAAAATTTCTGCAATTGTGGCCTTACCCTCCCCCCCCCCCAACCGATGTCACTGAACTCCAAATTTTGCAAGGGAAGGCAAACTTTCTTCGTCGATTCGTATGAAATTTTGCAGAGAAAGTGCATGGTTATATGCGTCTGTTGAAGAAGAACACTCCCTTCCTTTAGGATGATCAAGATCAATGTTATTTTGATAAATCAAAGCATGCCATAACAAACTCACCTGCTTTATACCCCCCAAATTATTCAAAATATGTTCTTCTCTATATTGTTTCCTCCACTACTAACATTAGTATGGTTCTAGTGCAGGAGGATTTGAATGGATAAGAACATGTGATTTATTATCTTATTAAGAGTCTTCTCAAATATACAACTTGGTACTCACATGTGGAGAAGCTAGATTTGGCTATGGTCATTGATGTTCATCGCTTTCGTCATTAAATATTACTTTGCACTACTACCATACTCGCAAATCAAAATCCTATGTACTACATTCTGACTCGTCAAGTATTACGAGGAAAATATTCTCATTGGATCGTTATCCTGCAAGCAGTTGACCTTGATTTTGTTAAGAGTGTTAGGATATTTAGACACTTAGCAGTTAGTTAATATCAACTTGTGTAATATATCCGTTAGGTAAAGTGTGTTTCTTTAGTATGCATTTGTAAATATTCCAATCAGACGGTCACGATATGCTCTAGACATAAAGTGATCCGACGGTTCAAATTCTCTTAGATCATACCTACCATTGATCCATGGCTTAACACCCAATTGGTCCATGATCTCTATTTAAAGAGAATGGAGGTTCCTTGGCTAGTTGATCGATTATGACAAGCTCATTTGTAACATTCTTTCTTTTGCATAATAAATTGCTCCAAGAAGCTAATTGGCTGGGGTCATGGACTATTTCCCTCTTGATGGTTTTAACCACGTCAAAACATCGATGTGTTAATATATGATATATTTGTGTGAGTGTTTTTTCTTGGTGTTAGGTCTTTTGGAAGTACCCTGCATACCCAAACATGGTATCAGAGCATTTATGAAGAGTTGCTTCCATTTGTGATCAAGATCTTGAATTGGTGTTGCCGAAACTTTAAAAGGGTTTCTAATTCTAGAATTTTTGTGCATTTTTGGCCTATGGGAGGTATTCCATTGTGTCCAAAACATTGTTTCCATATGGAAATAGTTTTGTTTCATCAAAAATCATTTCGGTTTGCTCCAGAAACACCCATTTCGGCAGATCTAAAGGTATAATGTTACAGTGATAGATTTGTTTTATTTTTTTTAAATCTCTCATATATTTATCAGTTTTAGTATTTAGATATTTATTGTTTTTTAGTCTCATATTGTTTCCTTCCCTGTCTGTGTATTCTCTTTGTCGTGCACCTTGCGTGATCGCGGTGAATTAGAAACAAAAAGGGAAAGGGTTTTCTCGGCTGCATATGCTCTTTGTTGTGCACCTTGTGCTATCGCACTGAAACAGAAATAGAGAGAAAATATACTTTCTGGGTAAGATAACAATATCTAACCCCACAAGCGTGGAAATTATTTTTCCAGTTTATGGTGTGATTTGCAAGAAAAAGAAGCAAGCATGGAAACCGAGAGAGAAGAGTAAAAAAAAAAAAATCCCCCTTACTTATTCCCTTCTTTTATGTACCTTTTAAACTTAGCTCACTTGGTCCAAACTTGCTTTATTCCTTAATAGGTCTTGAGTTCAAGTCTTATTAAGTTACTTTTTAGTGCATGCAATTTCTATTTTCAAGTTACTTTATTGTAAAAATGCATCTCACTTAAATAAAATAAAATAAAAAGTGAGTCACTTATGTTCCTTTTATTGTCACACTATTTAAAGTACCATTATTGTAAAAGTGAACATCACTTATTTTACAAAAGTGATTCACTTAAAAAAAAAATTCTTGTAAGTGATTTTCAAAGGTTCATTTTGGGAAGAAAGGGGTTTTTTTTAGTTGGTCAAGTTAATATCTGCCATGCCACTATTGGGGACATCTTTAACATTTTCTATGATCAAGAATAACTTCACCATCCAGAATCAGTTTTTAGTGCCATTTAAACAGCCTAATTTTTTGAGCTCTTGCATCCAGACAATTAGTTTCTATTCTTTCAGCCGTTATTTTATAGTATAGATGCCCCTTTTGATATTCTACTTGCTAGTTTTAACTATTTCTCTTGGACTCTCTTGTATGGAGGATGTTCTACGAAGTAGGGGACTTTTAAGAATTACCTCAGGGAAAGAAACATAATCCACTAATGATGATAAGAAAATAAAATGGGAAAATAGATGTGATGAATCTCGTGGATTGACTGGGATGACAATCTCTACATATTTGTGATTTCACATATCTGGCATTGATGAACTTGATAAATCTTGGGAAAAGTTGGAATTTTTGTTTCGTAAACACAATGAAATTCAAGGTCATCAACTTGAGAATGAGTTGATTTCTTTGAATCCAAGTGATTTTTGATGCATTCAATATTATTTATCTAAGTACAAAACTCTTAGACTCTTATGTGAACAATGCAAGATTAAGAAAGAAGACAAACAATGTATTTATCATATTCTTTCCAAAATTGGACATGCATATTTTGTTTTTGTATCTACCTTTTACTCCATGAAAGAATCCTTGACTACAGCTAGCTATCAAGAGCCTAGTCTTGAATCCTTTTGTGATTCCTTAATTAGAGAGAAAGATAAGCTCATTCATCTTGGAATAATTAACAATGCAGATACATCTGGGAAAGCCTTATTGTCCCAACAGAAAGAAAAGTAAAAGCCTCCTAAGAAACAAAAAATTTGCAATAATAAGCCAAAAAAGGGTCCCAAACCCTCTCAGTCAGCTCCTTCTTTAAAAAATGACAAAGAATCCAAGCCAAAAGGAAAGAAGACTGAGCGTCATTGCATTTTTTGTGGGAAAGATAATCATGATGAATTTAAGTGTTTCAAGAAGATGGAAGCCTTGGAAGCAGCTAAAGAAGCACCACATCAGCCTAGATTTGTCTTCAGAACCTACATCTCATGGACATGCACTTTATGCTTCTGGTTATTCTTATACTGCATCTTCTTCTTCTACTTCAAATGAATGGATCATTGATTCTAGAGCATCTTATCATATGGCTAAGGATCAAGCCATCTTTTCTACTATGCATGAATGTAACACCAAAAAAATATTTGTTGGTGATGATAGATCTCTAAGTGTTGTAGGATCTGGAACAATTCCAGTAGAAAATGGTCATTTTAGTGATGTACTATGTGTTCCAAGAATTTCCTGCAATTTGTTGTCAGTCTATCAAATCATTCATTCTGGTGAAGGAAAAACTATAATGTTTACACCTCACCAAGTTATAGTCAAGGATTTTAAAGATCCTTAAAATGTTGTTGCTACCGGAATTGTTGATGATATTACCAGGTTGTACAAATTTAACAACTTTGGGTCATCACCTTTTCCTTTAGTTTTTGTTGCTCATAATGATAACTTGAGAAAACTTTGGCATGAGCGATTTGGTCACTTGAACTATCGTTCATTGTATCAACTATGTAAAGACAATATGGTGATAGGTCTTCCAACAGTATCTTACAGGGATGGTGTTTGTTCCAGTTGTGTACTCAGAAAACATCATCGTAACAGTTTTGACAAACGTGCCTCTTGGCACACCTCGGTTCCCTTGGAGCTTGTGCATAGTGACTTGTGTGGTCCTCTTCCATCTGCTTCCTTTCCTGGTTTCAAATATTTTTTAACTTCCATTGATTACTACTCCAGAAGCACTTGGGTTTATTTCATAAAACTTAAGAGTGAAGTATGTGATGTGTTCTTGGATACAAGGCCCTTGTTGAGAAACAATCTAGTCATCAAATTATTAAGTTAAGATATGACAATGGAGGCGAATATGTTAACAAAAATTTCACTACATTCTGCAGTGAACAAGGAATCCAACAACAACAACACATTGTTCCATATACACCAAAACAAAATGGTGTAGCTGAATGAATGAACCGCACTTTAAAAGAAATGGCTAATTGTATGATCCAACCTAAGGGACTAGGTCTTCAATTTTGGGTTGAAGCCATAAATTGTGCAAATTATATAGTTAATCGCACACCCACTAAAGTTTTACAAGGTATAACACAGGAAGAAGCATGGAGTAAAGTTAAACCAAATGTAAATCACTTCCCTGTGTTTGGTAGTGTTGGAGCAGCTAGTCGGTAAGCCGACTAGTCAAATAGCTGACTAATTAGAGATTAGGTCGACCGCATAAAGTCATGTCAGTTGACTAAAACAACAGGTAGTTATTTGTAACTATTTGTAATCATATATATTATGTTGTTGAGCTAGATGAGAACTTGGTTTAGTTCTGTGTATGTATGGACCCTCATGTTATAATATAATATGTTACTTCCTTGTCTATGTTCTTATCTCTTGTGTTTGTTATTTGTATATGATTCCATGTGTATTATTGGTAACCTTCTGTGATCTGTAAGATTACAACATTGATTTCATTTTCGGTAGTACATATACGAATGTAACGACCATAAGCAGATAATATTAGAATAGGAGATTAAGAACTGGTGGGATCGTAAGATAGAAAATTATTTGCAGAACTATGCAAGGAGAAACATATTGACCATTGCTCAGGCGAAGGATAAATTATTCACTGAAACACATGATAAGTTTGTAGAATCGGTACCTCAGATTTTGAAAAAAATTCTGGATGAATAAGCCGAAAGCAACTAAGGACCAAGAGCTGCTGGAGAAACTGATTTGAGGGGGACGAACAAACTTGTCGCAGTGGTTTGAAAATATCACAGACGAATTTTGTGAGGAACATGCCGTGGAAGAAAGAAGTTCAGTCAAAAGCATTTATAAAAGGTTTTATATAGAGCTTACTGAGCAACTCCTTTGCTCCTTACTGGCCTTTTTGTTCAAATTCCTAATAGAAAAGGGAGTGGGCCATATCGTAGAACCTTGTCTGTCACTATGTGAACCGCAACCAAATTCTAACTAGGTAGAGAAACAAAAAAAGTGGGAAAAATTCATTGCCAAAAGGGAGTGGGAGTACTTCCTAAGCAAATAAACAGAATTATCCAAGCTTTCTAAAGCGTCAAATAGGCTATGGGGGGTAGTTGGGCATATGTCGGGGTAAAGTAAAAAGGATTCTAGTCGACTAAAGAAAATACCATCACCAATAATGAAAATTCAACCTAAAAAGGAAATCGAAGGAACAGTGACACATAAAGGTACGGTGTATTTATAGAAAGTAGAAAGAGAGAAGAGGCTGAAAATAAGGGAAGAAATAAGATAACGAGCTATAGCACTGCAAAGAGGGATGAACATTAGGGTGACAGACCAGGAAATAAATCTGCCAGAGTCGGGTCATGACCGATAGGAAGAAGGAGTGGATGAAGAAGCATCACCCATGGAAGAAGAATTATGGATAGAGCAGTGAGAAGCTCTCCAACTAGAAAATCCCCAGGAGGTATGACCTCTATCTCCAACAAATCCGAGTACCAGGTAATAAGCCATTTTCAAAGAAGACCTAAGACTAAGAGATGGTAAGTTTGGTATATGGATCTGACTAGATGATGAGGTAAATGATGATAATCATCTAGTGATCCATCGACCGGAGGAAGGAAATTGGGTAACACTTCAGACGTACCCTTCCAACTGAAGTATCCACTTGCTTTACCTAATGCATGAAGGAGCACCCACCCTGCCAAACACAGCTTTGCAAAATATGGAACAGTTGGACTTGCAGACAAATTAGTGCAGTTGGACATCGACAAGAGAAGTCGACCCAGACCAACTACTTGTCGGAGAAGAAATGACAAACAAAACGACCAACAAGAACGAAAGTTCTATCGACAACAACTCTACACATCATGGAAAACAAAACATCCCACTACCCCCACCACCACTGCCACCTCCTAGAGGAGGCAACGGCAGCGATACCGACATAGGTCATGGATTAGCACATATCCCTCTATACAAGGGTGATGAAGATCCTAGACGACATTGGTTTGTCTGTGAGTCAATACGGGAGGCAAATCAAGTTACGATTGAAGAACAACAGATGGCATAGTTCGCCGGTACCTTGAGGAAAAGAGCACTAACATGGTACATGAACTATATCGAGAGAACTTCCCAATCATCTAAAGCAGACATTAAATCACAATTCTTGTCTTTCTTTAAAACTCCAGATGCAAAACATCTGGAAGCCAAAAAGTTAAAAACAACATCTCAGAAGCCAGCAGAGTCCGTGCGAGAATATGACAAATGATGGAAGGACCTCCTCAGCCAACTAGACTATGTAATTGACGAACAACTATTAATTCAGTGGTTTCTTGCAGGTCTATCACAGAAAATACAGCGACACATAAGCTTGGAGACGTTTAAAACATATGAAGACACACTTACCAAAGCTTTGCAAGTAGAGATGGATGAATATTTCCCAGCATATCCCATTGATACTAGACTAGAAGAACAACTAGAACTCATGCAGAAATCATTGAAAGAGATTAACCTCAAGAATCAAGATGTCTGGTGCACAAAATGCTCCATGGCCAGACACACTAAAGATAACTGTTAGCAAGACATAAGTCGATAGGATGTTCAGTTTGTTCAGACAAAATGCTTCTGTGACATTTGCTAAGAACATGGAGAACATACAATGAAATATTGCCCATATAACATGAAAAATGGCAAAGCATCTTGGTGTGAAATTTGTGAGGTAAAAAGTCATGTAATGGCCAACTGCCACCTAAATTTGAAAAACCAACAAAATTACCAAGCAGTCTACCAGATGAACCCAGTCATGTAGAATAAAAATAACACCCAGTGAAGCAATGATAAAAATGAGCCAATAATAAAAGATATGAAGGCCATCAATATGAGTGTCGGTTCAACAAACTTCATGGAGGATATGGAGGTCGAGGACAATTTTCTGGAAATCACGATAATCGACCACGATGGCCCATCCAGTGCTTTACATGCTACAAAGAAGGCCATAGATATGCAGACTATCCATACAAGGATAGAACCGATATAAATTTTTGTACTAGCTATGGTGTAGGCAATCACTCATTAGAGTTTTTCTCACCATGCTCGACAAAATTAATAAAAAGAAAAATGTTAATGTCTTGTCGTGTGTTCAAAAACATGATGTAATCAATACAAAGAACCTGCACATAGTAACTCGACAAAGGACAAAATTTGGGAATGATAATCCATGTATAAGTAAAATAAAATAAAAGAATGATTATCCTAACCCTACTAAACAAAAACAATTATATAACGATGCAACAAATATGTTTAAAGAATTTGCTAAATAGGAAGAAGTTGATTATAGTCGACAAAACACAGTTAAAGAATTAATACTCTTTGTACAGGATGATAAATCGGTATCTCAATTCATTGACTTATTGTATAGTATGAAGCATAATAATAATACAGAAAAACAAACCAAAAGCATATGCAGTCTAAACCAAAATGACTAAAGCGATGCCAACCCACTTGTCGACCTAGAAATCGAAGGATACCATGTTTGACAAGTTGTACTTGACTTCGGTTCACAAGTAAATATTATGACTCGTGACACTTGGGAACAATTGGGTAGACCCCGACTATATGAGTCAGGCATATACCTCAAGTTAGCCGACCAAGGTCTGATCAAACCCATTGGGGTTTGGAGAAATGTCGATACGACAATAAAAAGAATATCAACTAAAGTTGACTTTGAAATTATTGACCCTAAGGAAGGATCCAGTTCCTTCCCAGCTTTAGTAGGTCGACCTTGGGGAAAAAAAATGAAAGCATAAATATCTCTAGAGAAAGAAAGGATAAAACTAAAAGGTAATGGACAGAAAGTCATAGTACCTATCCATCATTCCTGAGGGGAACCTTGGATAGAACCTATTGATGAAGAAGTTGATATCCAACAACTATATCAAATATAAAAATAATGAAGACTACACAGAACCCAATATCTATGGAGAGCTTCACTTAGGAAATCAAGGTTTAGTAGGATATAATTCAGACACAGAGTTATATTATTGGGAAGTCAAAAACTACGAGACCCAAGCAAGAGGTTGTTGGACCATTCAGGCTATACAGAAGAAACCAATCCATCAATTTTCTTAGTCTCCATCATCCCAAAAATATTTGAAAATAAAAGTAGCGAATATCCCACCTTAACCCCAACAAATATAAGTATCAGACAGATCCCAAGGTATAAATAAAGAGAATCCCCAATTATGCTTATAGAACAAGTATCTAAAAACATAGGTAAACATGGCCGGCTACAAAGCTTGGTAGAAACCTTTACAGGACAAGTTGCTCGATGGTGGGATACCCATCAATCAAGATTGCAGACATGGACAATAGCTTCGACTTACTTTGTAGAAAGATTTAGAGGAATTAAGCTAACCAAACAGGTGCAAATACTTGTGTTCATCCAAGGGAAAGACCCAGAAGAGCACATAAGAACATGTGAAAGAGAATGGATAAGACTTGGGTATAAAGATGAATGTACATGGCCACACCTGTTTCCCTCGACGCTAGCTGAATTACCAAACAAATGGTATAAAATGGAAGAAGCACTAGGTGAAACATTTCAATGGCACAAACTTAGAGAGAACTTCACTAAAGACTTCAGTTTTATGCTGCAGAATGAAAAGTTAGTTGAAACTACAAAATAAATAAAAGCATTTATAGAACTGACTAGGAAAAATAGTTTGATACAAAACTATGATCGACCGACAATCCCATGTAATAACATACAAACCAATATAATACCACAGTTGACAAGACTGCAAATGGAAAATGAAAAGGGAAAAGCTTTCAATGGAAATCATATCACTCAGAAACAACAAAACCAATTCGCACGGTATTTAAAGTCACCACAACTGACAAAGAAGATACCGGCCGAATGACCGTAACAAAATTTCCTACTACATTGTCACAATTCAAAGAACGGAGTCAACCGATCAATGAAGCTAAAGCACCAGAATGGTTGGATGCCACGGTTAAAACTAAAGAGTTTAACATATCAAATGATGATCGACCAAAAATGGAAAAAATTGGCGATTACTGGCATGAAGAACAAACGACCGAGATAGTAAACATACTGAAAGAATTCCATGATGTATTTTCTAGAGACTATAAATATCTCAAAGGACTAGTCCATGAAATGGGCGAGATGAAGATCAACATCAAACCTAATGCCTGACCCGTAAAGAAGAGGCTATACAAATTATCTCATAAATACAAAGAGATAGTCAAGAAAGAGATCAACAATATGCTCACAACAGGAATTATCTATCCTATTGACCAGTTGGAATGGGCAAGCCCAATGGTTGTACAACCAAAGAAACATGACCTGATGAAACTAAGGATCTGTGTCGACTTCAGAGAATTAAATAAAGTCACCCTAACAGGCCCATTACCAACACCATACACAGATGAAATCCTAAATGAAGTCACATGACACGAATGCTACTCGTTTACAGACAGATTCTTAGGGTACAACCAAGTACCAATAGCCAAAGGAGACCAGAAAAAGACGACATTCGTACGTGAATTCGGCTCATTCTCCTACAAAGTTGTGTCTTTTGGTCTCAAAAACTTACCTGCAGTATTTTTCAAAATTGTTGTCAAAACATTTCAAGAATATATCTACAAAAAAATGGTAGTATATTTCTATGACTGGATGATATACTCCATACTAAAAGATCACTACAAATGGCTAAGGCTCATGTTGGAACAATTCCGACAAATCCAGTTATCTCTTAGCATAAGGAAATGAATATTTCTAAATCCTATAGGGATACTATTAGGGAACATTGTATACAAAGAAGGCATCAAGATCGACTTTGCAAAGATAAATATTATCCTCGACTTGAAACCACCAGTGAACCCAAAACAAGTTAGGGTACTACTCAGACACGCAGGATATTACAAGAAATTTATTAGATACTACTCAGATATGACCTATCCATTGGAAGAACTATTAAGAGAAAATCAGGATTTTGACTGGATAGATGAATGTAACATATCATTTGACACATTAAAAATGAAACTAGTCGAGGAACCTATCCTCAAATTCTTGAATTGGTTGATCAAATTTCACATACATATTGATGCATCAGGCCTAGCAATAGGCACGATCTTAACACAAATAGGGGATGATGGAATGGATTACCCTATAGTTTATAGCAGCAGGAAACTAAAGAAGGTATAAAGAAAGTATTCAACAACAGAGACAAAAGCATTAGGAATGGTATTTGTGCTACAAAAGTACTGACATTACCTACTAGCCAACTCTTTCATCTTCTATACTGACCACCAAGCATTGAAATACCTTGTAAACAAACCTTTGCACCATGGGAGGATTTGTCAATGGCTACTACTATTCCAAGAATTTGAATTTAAAGTTGTTGTTAGACCAAGAAAATTAAATGTCGGACCCGACCACTTATTGAAAATCGACACAGGAGAGGAGCCGAAAGGAGTTGAAGATGACCTACCAGACGCACACTTATTTCGAATAGAAGTTGTCCAGGCAGAATTGGAGGAAATAGCTCAATTCCTAGAAAATGGTCTAGCACCAAAGGGCATGAGCACGAAAAAGAAACAAATCTTAGCTATGAAGGTTGCACCATACAGCCTCATAAACGGAATTTTATATAAAATGGGCTTGGACGACATCCTCAAGCGATGTGTATTAGAACACGAAAGAGATAATATCATGTACGAAGCACATTATGGACCTATAGGAGGACATTTTCAAATAGATACAATTACTAAGAAAATCCAACAGTCGGGGCTATGGTGGCTAACATTATACAAGGATTGTAAAAATTTTGTTACCCAGTGTGACCGATGTCGATGACTGGGTCGACCTTTTCCTAGTACAAAAATGCCCTTGATATCATTAAACCCAAGTTTGAAATTTGAAATTTGGGCCATCGACTTCATAGGACCATTCCCAATACCAGCAAAAAGAACAAGTGCAAGATATATAATAATCGTAGTAGAATATGTAACCAAGTGGGTAGAAGTAGAACCTGTCGACACATGTTTTAGTGAGATAAATACTAAATTTATCTATGAAAACATAACTACTAGATTTGGATGCCCACTAACCTTAATCGGTGACCAAGGATCATACTTCATTAACAAAACCATCAAAGCACTGACAGACCAGTTCAAAATTGACCACTGACGTAGTACATCTTATCACCCTCACTCAAATGGAGCAATAGTGGCATTCAACAAAACATTAACAAGGGTTTTAACAAAAATATGCAACACCAACAAGGATGATTGGGATGAAAAAATCCCTGCAGTATTATGGGCTTACAAGACATCATACAAATGTTCGACTGACCAAACACCATTTCAACTAGTCTATGGCCAAGAAGCAGTCGTTCCACTACATTTCCGACAGCAAACACCTATCATAGCAGATATTTTACATGTCGATGTCGAAGAAGGCAGGAAGTACCAACTGATGCAAGTAAGCAAGCTAGAAGAACACCGAATTCTTACTTTACAACATAAAGAAATTCAAAAATAGCAGCAGAAGGCTTGGCATGATCGAAATATCAAAAACAAAATTTTTTTGGTAAGGGACCTCGCCATACTGTACAACAGTTGAGTAAAAGGAAAACTCAAAAAGTTACACACAGAATGGATGGGACCTTAAGTTGTCGAAGAAATTCATGCCAATGGATTAGTCCGACTAAGGATGTTACAAGGCATAGTATTTCAGAAACTTGTTAATGGTGCCCGACTAAAACGGTACAAAAATTAAGCAAGTTAAAAAAAATAAAAAAATAAAAAATAAAAAGAGAAATACATATAACGACCATAACTGTCAGAAAAAACCTATAAAAATATAAAAATCCCAAAAACAACAAACAGATCCAACACCCGTAAACCAAAATGACAGGAAACTTCGGAAGATTTACTAAAATGCACTTCGACAACTGACACCAACCCCATCGACATACCGCCATCGACCATCCGCATGATTGACATCGACTGACAACTCAGAAATTCAAATCATGCCTTCATGACTACGGTCAGAAGGAGCGCCAAAATCAAATTGCATTTAACACAAAATCGATAGACCGTGCTGGACCATCATTTCTTCCATTAATACATCCATCGATAGAATCGTCGCCCGCTCCACCTATAAATACCACGCCAAAAAATATCATTTACCATATTCTGAAGAGATAAAGCAACCAAGTATTCAGAAATTTGAGAGCAGAGACCCTGTAAGAAAATCCGACCAAGAGACCGACAAAATGGCCCTGAATCAAACTAGAGTCGCAGCTGCAAAAACAAAAGAACTACAATCCTTCGAAATCCCACTCATGAGAATATTAAGAAACATAAAAAATGCTAAGGTACAGGAAACTTCATGGGCAAAAACCTAGGCAAAAATCAAAGAATGGGCCTATGTGTACAAGAAAATGATACAAGAAGAAGAGAAGATAAACCACGGTGCCATTATGAGTTACATGAACACACCGTTCATGGCGAGTTTCGGAGGAACGAAAGAAACAGCAGTAAAATTTATCATCAGTCAGTATCACAATGGTAAATTCTACTTCGACAGATCGATAGAAATTTCCGTTGAAGTCATATACAAGCTTACCCGTCTCTCAAACTAGGGAGACCCTATTCCTATTGGCATAAAAGAAGGACTAGTAGAACGTCTAATAGGAACACCAATAGGGAAGAACTCGAAAGGGCTAATGATCAGTCAAATACAAGCCTGGATGTCATAAATCATGGCCAAAATCATAGCAACAGGAATCAGCCCTACAGGTCGAGTAAGTGATCTGAAACTAGACATGATGGAAGCAGTCGACACAACAACATCCACAGGGAAACTTTATCATTGGGCTCAGTATGTCACCGACATGCTCAAGAACATATGTGAGAAATGCCAAGAGTCGATCGAAATTATCAGGTTCCCATCACTGATAATTTGGATAGCCATGTACCACTTATTTTCGGTTAGAGATAAGCAGTTCCAAGAACTTGGAAAATATCACATGTGGAGGTTCAAACCATTTTCATAGAATGGAACACTAAAAGAACTTGCAAATGGAAAACTAATGCTGGAAAACTAGTTCCAGACCTTAAAGGTCCAGACAACTAGGTGGAGGGTGCCTCAAAACATCAGAATAAGCCTATCAAAAACTACACACATTCAACTAGAGCTCGACCACACTGCAGTTTGGTACATGCAGGGAGCAAAATCAAAAGCAAATCCTCTCGACTATTATCCAATAATCGAAGAGATTTTCAAAGAATTAGCTCGACAATCCAATACTAAGTTGTCTATACCAGCAAAAGCGAAATAAATAAACCAACCAATTGAAGAACCATTGACTAACTAGGAAAAAGAGGAGGACTACGAACTTCGCTTATATATTAGTACCTTCATGTCGGAAGATATACCGGCAGAGGACACCAGCAGACTTCAATTGACAACTATGCCACAACCTATCCAAATGGGAAGCACATTGACTGAACATCAAATGGCTATACCAACAGAAAAAAATATCATCTTGTCTCACCGATAGCAAGAAGGAGAAGAGTAGATAGAAGAGGATATCGAATCAGATAATCCAGAATATGCTATGACAAAAGAAAACTTAAGGAAAATAGCAAAGGAAATAACAACCTCAAGGAAAAGGAAGGAAATTCAGGAAAAAGGGAAGGGAAAGCATAAGCTTATCCTATCTAAATCATAAGACGAAGAAGAACTGTTGGCTACTGCTGTCGACATCATAGAAGACACAGCAACAAATAAAATTTTGGTCGAAACACAATTCAAGTGGTTCGTCGACACAGGAGCAAAGCAAGGGAGACCGAAAAAGGTAAAAACTGCAACCACTTCAGTCGATGAGAACATTATTGATCTAGTCTCTACACCCCCACCCCCATATCCAACCCAGATCACACAAGAGAATACCCCACAGATACCCACCATAATCCCTATCAACATATATAAGAATGCTATGCCGAAAACACTAAAAGAAAGATTTGACCATGATGGTGATTTCCAGGCATTCATTGAAAAATTACTCGAACTACTCACCTCTGTTTAGAAAATTACCACCAAATTCCCACTAATTGAATTTAGTTCACCACGCTAGATCCTCTCTCAGCAAATTGGCCAAATACCCCTTAAACCAAGATCTATGGGAACTATCAAGTCCATATTCTTAGGGAACCCTGACAAGACATCTCAAATTGTCGCAAGACACACTTCCTCATTTACCCCATCAGATGTCTCAAATCCCATACTAGCCAATGAACCAGCAAGAGACACAGAAGAAGATAACCATGAAGATATTTTAGCAATCAACCAGGTGATCGACAACCTATTCTCTGATGATCTAGCCAATTCACCACCAGAAGTCGAAGATCCAATGTCGACTAACAATATCCCCACTACACCAATTACACCAGACCATTAACCATCTCCACCACCACTTCCCAATCTAGAACCTTTGCCAAATCCTAAACCACCTGTTTCAAATCCCCCAGATATACACTGAGCTACAAGTTCCACCCAAGAAACTCAACTGGAAATTCCAACGACCAATGAAGATCAGTAGCTAGAAAACCAACCACAGGGAAATTTACCACTTACAGAATCACAAGCAGAACAACAGATAGACCAGCATAGACACAAAAGAAAAATAAAAGACAAAAAGAAGAAAGAACACCACAAAGAACAAAGGCTGACAGTGATCCACATCAGCCAACTTGGATAAACTACTGCAGTCGACACAAAGAAACTCAGAGATGGAGAGTTGGTTCAACTCCTAGAAACTCTTGCCACAAAAGTAGCAATAAGAAACTAGACTAAACGAGAGCAGATCGACAGCACTAAGAAAGAGGAAATTGATTTTTTGACAAAATGCAGGAGTTTGATTCAAACAATGATACCAGAACCAATTGAGGCCGACACCAACAAACCACTGGAAAAAGCATACCATCTATTTGAAAGTGTGGTGTCGACCCTACAAATACACCTACAAAATAAAAAGGAAAATCAAAAAGAGGAGACATCCAGACTACTAAGGAAGTAGTATACAGCATTCTCAAAAGCTCACAAAGTACTACAGGATCACTTGGAAGATTCTATCATCACAACTAAATTACTCCACGATTGGCCTGCCTACTATGGACAAGTATTTCAGCAAAACCTCTAGATTCGTGAGCAAATCCAAGTTCTAGAAAATAGGCAAGGCATCGATGAAACAATGAGAAGTACAATAAAAGACCAGATTGTATTGGAAACAGCCAAACTGCAGAAACTGGAGAAACAAGCACACCAGTGGGTACATCAAGCACTAATGAGCCTCGACAAGTTGGACACAATCTTCCCAAGGATGAAGAGACTACTGGATACAGTTGAAGAAAAATATCAATTTATAGGACCTGACATGGAAAGAATCACAAATTTTTCCATCCAAGAGAAAATGTCGACTCTCTCAAGCATCACAACTTTGAATATCGACATCCAGAAAGTACTACAAAACTGGAGAGAGTTTCGACACCAATTATCCATTAGAGCAGAAGTCATTGTGGAAGTATGTGTGCAGAAACAACCAACCATCTGACTACACAATCTGTTAGTGCCATAAATTGTTCTTAGACTACTAGAAGAACAAACCAACACAATCTCAAAAGTAAAATTAAATAAAATAGGTTTTATTTTTTGGGTTTATGGTTTTGGTTTTAAAAGCTTCATCAATAAGGAGGAAATAAACATCCCCAAGATAATACAAAACTGAATCATGCAAGTTGGATAAACTGGGGATCAAACACATCCCAATAAGACATAAACATTACACATGAATTACTAATTCCACCCACAGGCTACAAGCATTTACATGAATAAACCTTTAAACAGGAAATGAAATTGTAGACTGAGAAATCAACTAGATCAGAAATGAAAAAGCATGACAGGTAAAAGGGATTTTCAGTTTACATATAATCAATAACACTCATCCACTTACATAAGAGTTATAAATGCTAGCTTGAGAAGTCAAAGCTCCAAAAGCCTCTCCTTGAGTGAAAAATCCCACCCCCAAAACTGTATGTTTGTATTCCTTTTATCATTACAAAAGTAAAGTATTTCCATAACTACCTTCTAGGTCAAAATTTGAAACAATTACATCAATTAGTTAAATGATAACTCAAAATATTTAAAGACAATTAACCCAAAAATAGCAAATCAGATTTGGGGAAATTTGGCGAATTTCTGAAAATTGGGGTCTCAAAGACGCATTCCTATCTCTCGATCCGGGACATATGTGCAAAAAATGAGAGAGGTTTTTTTAAATGAGTCTGTAATGAAAAAAAAAAATATCTTGTGTTTTAAAAATTCCCCCTCAATTGATCGGAATACGTGCTGCAAATGTGTGACTAAAACAGGAAATTATTAAATAATTCAAACCCTGCAAATAGGCCACAAAGATGAATTTGAATATCTCAAATGATAATAGTTGTTGCAAAAATGAGAGAGGTTTTTGTGAGTGATTCTATTAGGGAAAAAAACCTCTTTTGGTTTTCCATAATTCATTTCCATCACCTCATAATATTCTCCCAGTGATAATGACAAAAACAGGAAAAACAGCGCTGCCACAAGAATCTCCTCATGAAAATATTTGACAAAGGACTCAAAAATGAGGGTTAGATTATAAATAAAACTTGGAATAAACTTTTATTATAAGTTTTTGAAATCTTAAAGATATACATATTAACTAATAATCCCAATAGACAAACCTTAAAACTAAATTAATGAAATAATTCAACCATTAAAAGCATTAAATCCAACAAAAATTACTAATTGTCAAAAGTTCTTAAAATCAACATAAAATGTAAAATCATTTAAACCAACAGTTGAAAATCAGGACAAAAAGAACAGATAAACTAAGAACAAGATCTAGTTATAACACAGTCCATGAAGATAAACCATTAAAGAAGTAACTACCTCAGACAATGCAGTGTTAAAGTACCTCCCCTGTTTCTTCAAGACGAAGAAATATTTTGTTCCTGGGGGAGATGTTGGAGGAGCTAGTCAGTAAGTCGACTAGTTGAATAGCTGACTAATTAGAGATTAGGTCGGCCGCATAAAGTTGTGTCTATTGACCGAAGTAACATGTAGTTATTTTTAATTGTTTGTAATCATATATATTAGGTTGTTGAGCCAGATAAGAACTTGGTTCAGTTCTGTGTATGTATGGACCCTCATGTTATAATATAATCTGTTACTTCCTTATCTACATTCTTGTCTCTTGTGTATGTTATGTCTATATGATTCCATGTGTATTATTGGTAACCTTCTGTGATCTATGAGATTACAACAGGTAGTGAAGCATGGGCTCACATTCCGGATGAAAAATGGAAATCATTGCATCCTAAAAGTGAAAATTTCATATTTGTTGGATACCCTGAAGATGTAAAAGGTTATAGAATTATTCAACAAAATTCTCATCATATAATCATTAGAAGAGATGTTAAATTTGATCAAAATCTCTTGTCATGCGAGCCTAACTCAGTGGTTGTGCCATCTTTGGCCTGTGAGCTTGATTCGGTGATTGTGTCTTCTTCTCCTTCCAACTTCCTTGGCAAGTTTCGAACTCTAGTTTTTGATGATGATAGTGAGGATGAAAATCCACCTCTTCCTGCTCATGTTCCTCCAGTTGCACTAGCACCATTGCTTCCTATATGGGTCCATTCAACATGTGGAGCAGCTAGTGATCTTGTCGGTGATCCTAGAGATCAATGTCGAACACATTCTTAGTTTCAGCGAGCCTCTTCTCTTTTGGCTCAATTTTGTGAGAATCATGATCTAGAAACTTTTGTAGAAGCTTCAGGAAATCCAAATTGGGATGCAGCTATGGATGAAGAATATCGTTCCTTAATGGCGAATGATACTTGGTATCTTGTACCTCTTCCAAAAGGAAGAAAACTTTTCAGATGTAAATGGGTCTATAGAACTAAGTATGCATTCGATGGCAGTGTTGAAAGACTTAAGGAAAGGTTAGTTCCAAAAGGTTTTTCCCAAGTTAAAGGGATTGACTACAATGAAACCTTTTCCCCTGTCACAAACTTCATATGCCTTGTCATTTCCCTTGCAGCCTTACATAACTGGGAATTCCATAAAATGAATGTCAAGTCTGCCTTCTTACATGGTGCTTTACAGGAGGAAATTTACATGGAACAACCTCCTAGATATGTTCATAATAACTCTAGCCTTGTCTGTCACCTTAATAAATCCTTATATGGCCCTAAGAAAGCTCCTAAAGCTTGGTATAGCTTTCTCCTTGACACTGGTTTTTCTAGATTCCATTCTGAAGCCAATGTCTATACCAAGAAAGTAGGAAACCATCTCATCATATGTTTTCTTTATGTTGATGATCTTATCTTTACTGGTAGTGACCCTAAGCTTTTAACCCATGTGAAATCCAGTCTTAAGAAAAATTTTGAAATGTCAGACTTAGGACATTTGCATTATTTTCTTGGTCTCCAAGTATTGCAAACCAAAGCAGGAATATTTCTTTCCCAATCTAAGTATGCTTGTGACCTTCTTCGTCACTTTCAAATGGAAGATTGTAAACCAGCCCCTTCTCCCTTCCAATCTGGAGTTAAAATTTCTTCCACTTGTACTTCCCCTGAAGTAGATGCCACCTTATATCGTCATCTTGTTGGTAGTCTCTTATACTTGACCCATTCTCGTCCTGACCTTTCCTTTGTCATTGGTTGTGTTTCCCATTATATGCAAACACCTAATGAAAGTCACTAGAAAGAAGCAAAATTAATACTTTGATATATTCAAGGTACCATTTAGTTTGGGATTCATTACAGTACAGGGGGGACACCTTTGTTGGTTGGTTTCACTTATTCAGATTGGGCCGACGATCCTGATGATCAAAATTCTACTGCAGGTTATGTTTTCAGTATGGGATCTGGACCTATCACTTGGGATTGTAAGAAATAACAAGCTATTGCTCTTTATTCAGCAAAAGTAGAATATCGAGCCATAGTTAATGCCAGTCAGGAAGCTTTATGGCTTCGATAGATCCTATCAGAGTTTGGATTCAAACAGCAGCAGCCTACTCCACTTTGGTGTGACAATCAAAGTGCCATCAACCTTGCCAAAGATCCAGTTCTACATCAACACAGAAAAAAAATTGAGCTACATATGCACTTCATCATAAATCTTGTTCATGATCGTGTTCTTGAAGTGCTCTATTTCCCTATAGATGATCAAGTTGTAGACATCTTCACCAAGTCTCTTACAAAAGCGAAGTTTTCTAAACTTCAATCTATGTTAGGAGTTTAGGAATGTTTCATTAAGGGGGGATAGGCTCTAATGCCTCCTTCCTTCTCCTAATAGTGTCACTTTTGTAAATATTTCAATCATATCTCAAGTTGTTCTTAAGGGGGGATGTTAGGATATTTAGACACTTAGGAGTTAGTTAAGATCAACTTGTGTAATAGATCCGTTAGGTAAAGTGTGTTTCTTTAGTATTCATTTGTAAATATTATAATTCGACGGTCACGATATGTTCTAGACATAGAGTGATCCGACGGTTCAAATTCTCTTAGATCATACCTACCATTGATCTGTGGCTTAACACCCGATTGGTCCATGATCTCTATTTAAATAACATGGAGGTTCCTTGGCTAGTTGATCGATTATGAGAAGCTCATTTGTAACTTTATTTCTTTTGCATAATAAATTTCTCCAAGTAGCTATTTGGATGGGTCCGTGGACTGTTTCCCTCTTAAGGTTTTTAACCATGTCAAAACATCAATGTGTTTATCTGTGATCTGTTTGTGTGAGTGGTTGTTCTTGGTGTTTGGTATTTTGGGTGTACTTGAACAAAGACCGCTTCCAAGAATTCGTTAGTATTCACAGAGTTGATGTGTGACCTTCGTCGTGCTCTCATGGAAACTGAGCCCAATGATTCATTTCTGGATGAATTATTATTCAGGATCACCACAATTGACCCATGGTATGAATACACTACAGCAAAATCCTATGATTAGCATCCCTTTTAGCTTCCTTTTTAGTGTCCACTATCACTTTTAGTGTATTTTTCATCATTTTTTGGACAAAGTGGATGCGTTTCCACGGGATGGCGCTTTTAATGGAATTATTTGCGTCCCTTTTTAAAAGTAGACGCTATTTTGGACGCTAATTAGCTTCCCAAATAGCGTCCCAATTAGAGTCCTTATTAGTGTCCCAATTAGCGTCTCAATTAACATCCCAATCGGCATCCCAATTAGCATCCTAATTAGCATTCCTTTTTTAAAGTTGGTGCTATTGTGGACACTAATTATCATCCCAATTAGCATCCCCATTGGAATCCCAATTACATCCCAATTAGAATCCCAATTAGCATCCCAACTAGGGTCCCTTTTTAAAAGTTGGCGTTATTTTGGATGCTAATTAGCATCCCAATTAACGTCCCAATTAGTGTCCCAATTAGCATCCCAATTAATATCCCAATTAGCATCCCAAATATCATCCCTATTTCAAAGTTGGCGCTATTTTGGACGATAATTAGCATCCCAATTAACGTCCCAATTAGCGTCACAATTAGTACCCCAATTAGCATCCTAATTAATGCCCCAATTAGCATCCACAAAAGCATCCCATATAACGCTAGTAATATCCTCCAAAAAAACGTCCTGAACAGCATAACACCATATATGAATCCATGGTTAGCAACATGAATTGCGCCATGAATTTTGACAAGAAAAACATTCAACGTAGAGCCAAGTATAGAGCCAGGAAACACTAGACCTGGAGTTAATTTGCTAAACGCTAGTACAGATGTTGAGTTTATTTGCTAATCATTAGTACTATTGCTGAGTTTGATTCCCTTAAAATATAATTTTTGACAATAACTATCAACTAATATTCTACCTGAAATTTGGGGACATATTCCCCACTATTTCCATAAATCTGGAGATGATTTCTTGGAATCTTGTAGCTTTCAAGTGTCTAATCTATGACCCAAATATGATTTGACATCCTATACTTTGATATTTGTCCTTCCTTTGTCCCTCCTTTGAATACCCCCTGTTAAATGACTGCCTGGAAATGCTCGATTTGACGCCCTTGAATATGGGGTTGATATTTATTGTTGATCTTCAAAATCTGGGATTTGAATGTTGGTAATGTGGACCTACTACTTTGCTAGATGGAGGATTCGACACCATAGAGTCCCAATGATATTTATCCAAACATATGTAAATCCCCATTGCTAATATTACTCTTGATTACTAGATATTTTGTAATATACTCTGTCACATGTTCACAGTATTACATTTCTCAATATGCCACAAATTTTAAGTGTCACATGCCCCAATTTGCAAAAACAACTTAATAATATTTGAGGAACATTATGTTAAATTTTATGCTAAGTTGTAATTGATGACTTAGTGGGGTCAAGAATATTTAATGTAAATTCAGACTATTTTATTTATAAAATAAATAAATGAGGAGACAACAGCTTAGGGAAGCTATTAAAAGAGTGTTTACTTGTTAATTGGTGGAGGAGACTGGGTGGAGAGCAAAATGGCAAGTGGAAACATCCTCAAACCACTTCCAACTGTTGCAGGTGGAAACTTCCCTATATTTGTGGTCATGATTCCCCAAGAAAGTGGAATCAGAGCAGGTGGCTCATTAAATGAAAACTGACCCAGAAGAACTAGGCATCTCTATAAAATTTCCCATTGAAGAGAGCCGAGGATGCTCATTTTAGAGAGGTGATCATTCAGGGTGAATGAATTTACTCAAGAGAAATTCAATGGAGGGGATTACTAGAGTGTGTTTGAGGGGTTAACTGTTGAGATTGATCTAGTTGCAGCTTCTAAGATGAAGTTCATACCGCTGAGAGCAAATTTTGATTACTGAGATAATTGGACCAGTCAGGTGGCAGAGGTCTTACAGTTGCATTCTCCACATAGTTCTCAGCCAAGAAGACCAGGAACAAGCTCGGGGGTCCTAAAGAAGCGTTGTCTGAGCGCTCTCCAGGAGTTTGGTTGGGAGGAACAACATCCTTAAGCTATTGTCATCTTGTCCTCAACAGGTTCTATTTTATTTGTTTACTGTCTTCAGTTAAAAAATTCTTATTTTCTCTACTACAGGCATGTTAGTATTTTACAGTTTATGAATGAAGAATAACTAAGTAATGTTGGATTCAGTAAAATTATAGATTATAGTAGAAATAGAAATGATTATGTGAATAGTGAAATAGATAGAATTAAAATTACCAAGCGGTATTTTTCCACACTTGAACTCAGGTCGTACTCTAGTATAGCTAGATTGCTTAGGTGGATGAAATGATTCTTTTGTTTGAATGAGAATAGTAGATATATTTTACTTCATTTGTTTATGAATTTTACTAAATATCAGTGCTAAGTATTGTCTGCATTTATTTACTTCAGCTAACTAAATAAGAAAATAGGTATGAAAGAGAACAATAAATATTTTTTATTATAAAAGTAATTCCAGTATTAGTATGCTGATAAAATATAGATATTATAGTTTAACATAAGTAAAGTAAGTAATTTAGTATCTAAAACCATGTGGAAAGAAAATTGTAAAACAGTTTATAAACATTGAAATTCCAAACACTGTGAGTCTTTATCTAAGACCAAAGGAATTCCTCTAAAATTCTTTTGTAATTACAATAATTACTGAAAGTTAACAATATCCTAATTTTCGAATATGCTACACTAAAACCCTAAGTATTTTCTTAACTACGAACTAGAATAAAAAACTATAAAAATTGTTTAGGAATTCTTATTTAAACAGAGCTAGCATCAAACATATAACTGTAAGTCATATCATCATCCATTATCCTATTTTTAAACAGAGTCAAGAATGTTGTAAGTAGAAACAAGGACTTTATAAAACTGTAGGATTATACTGTAATTTTAACCCTTAAAAAGACGAGTTCTAGAATTAAAATATCATCTCTTAAATAGTGCTTTAAAAATAATTATAAATATAGAATATTAATAAAGACATTACATATGTAAATCATGGACAAATAAACCAGTAATAGTTAACCAGTTGCAATATAAAATCCTTATTCAAGGATACGCTTATAGCTCATAGAGTCGAAGGGTCGAAACCCGAGCCTGCTAGTAAAACCAAATATACACAAGAGTCTTTTATATTAAACTGTAACAAGATACATTACTAATAGGAAAAGTAAAAACTAGCTCATTTTACAACCCGACTGTTTCCACAGTCTTCATTTCACTAAGTTCAATGTAAAAAGAAAAACTGAAGTAACACTAGATAGAGGTCATTAAACATCTCTGAGCTCAGAGCTAGGCTCTTTTTAAACAAAAGCATTTACATTACTTAAGATGAAAGGCTAAAATTTCATATCAAAAACCACATTTACATCACGGCTTCAAGAGCCTGTGTTACCCAGCAAAGTATCGCGAGGGTTTTTAATAAAATATGGATATACTTTAACAAACTAAAATTCATAACTAACAGAAAACTGAAGCAATGTATCCACCCACAGGAACCACTCCCAATAATCCAAACCGCATGTAGGGAGAACCCTCGATGGGACCGGGGCTTACTAGATGGAATCCCACGAAAATAATTGTGCACGAGCTTTCATTTCCACCCATATCTTGGAGCTGGTAGCAAGAGCCTACAAATTACTTTTAAAACAATATTTAAACTCTATTCTTAAATTGGTAAAAACCCTAACTCGATAATCGAATGAAAAGAGGAAATGAGTAAGGTAAAATTTTTACCTGTGAACAGAAAATCGAAGCCAAGAAGAAACAGCCACACCAGCTCGATAGCACTGAACCGAGAAGTAAGAAACCCTTAAATCCAACTCTGTAACAGAGACAGCAAAGAGATGGACTCAAGTTCACAAAGCCAAGCAATAGACGAGCAGTTACAAGAGTAATACCATTACAGGATTCGAGCCTCTTGAAGAAACCATTAACCACTCTCACAGTGTATTCATCACTTACAGGAGAACATGAAACCACAAACCATGATACCAAGATTCACTTTACAAGTAATGCAGACTAAATGCCCAACGATCAAGGAGGTTGTAGGCCTCTCATGGCTGCAAAGACTCACAATGCAGCTAGCAGGGGGGAAAAACCCTTAGACCAAATGAAAAGGAGTGGGGTTACGGTGTTATAAGTCAATCAACATATGGAGGAGGCCTTGTCCATGTGCCCTTCCAAAAATATCAACAAGTGTGGGTTGAGTTCTAATGTCAGTGCTGCACAAATGATTTTTAAAACTTATCATTGCCAATACCCTATAACATATGTTTCCAATAATAAAATCATGCCATCGATCATAATAAACTAATTCTTATGATTGCTAATAATATCAATCATGCCATCAAATATATTATGCTTTGGAACTAGTATAGTATAGGATCAAAACTTATAAGGTTTGTTGCCATCATTTCGACTACATTATAGTAGTTGATAGATAGTGTAGGAGGAGCAAGTCAATAAGTCGACTTGAATGATAGTCGAATTATTCGATCATCCAACTAAGTCAGTCGGTCGACTAAACTAGAGATTAGGTCGGCCACCTAAGGTCATGTCGGTTCACTGAACCGACAGGTAGTTATTTTGTAACTGTTTTGTAATCATATATATTAGGCTGTTGAGCCAGATGAGAACTCAGTTCAGTTCTCTATGTTGTATGGACTCATTCATGTAATATAATCTGTTAATTCACCTACTTGTTCTTATCTCTTGTCTCTATTATATATGTATGTTTTAGTATGTATTATTGGTAACCTTATTTGATCTGTGAGATTACAATAGATAGGTAGAACTACCTTAGGTTATAAGTTAGGATAGTGGTTATAGCTTAATACTATTAGGTTATAAATCAACATAGTATTATAACATTGGAATAATAATGGTATCATGTTTATAAACTAAATACTATGAACACAGCTTGTCTACTAGCTGTTCCAAGAAGATATTCATACTTGCAAACAAATCAAACAAGTTTGGTATCGTTTCAGGACTAGTAAAGGAAAATAGGGTATATATATGATGTTATTTATGAATTTTTATAAACTGGAAAAGCCTTAAACTTCTCCACATAAAAACTTGATGCTGATAAATGAGGGAGTCTTCAAGAATACTAAAGACTAACTTTATTTAAAGAGTTTCCCATAAGAATCTAATCACTCATTGTAAACATTACAATCGAAAAACATAGGAATATGTTCATACATAAAGAGAAGTATACTTGAGTATTAAAGTAAAAATAGCAGTAAGATCATGAATTAGTCAAAGTAAACATGTACCAAGACCATGATCTCTATGCTCACTGTGGGAATCTATAAATTACCATGTATTATAAATTATAAAAGATAATCATCTTACGACTAAAGGAATCTTGGTAAGAACTTACTCTTTTAAAAGCATTGATTATGTCAAGATAAAAGGTCAATGTGGATTTAGATATAAATACTGTCATAGATTCAAAGCAACGAAAGAAATTTACTTTATCTCCTCGGAGACTTGCAGCTTAAATAATCGTTTCTTATACTAGCATCTTAACATGCTAGGGAAGTACTTTCTCGACGTAATTTAAAATAAACACCTACATGATCTTACACTTACCTGCTAAACCTGTAAGAACCAATAGTCCATTTGAGTTAGTAGAATGCTAAGTAAGCCCCGATCTCAAACAAGGTTTCTCACCTACTTGACAAAAGTAAATCATCAATATATCTAGCAGCAGCTAAATGCAAGTTTTCTTTCTATCACAGTTGAAAATTAAAGCTGTAAAATTAACACAGGTGTTTAAGATTACATCCTTTTTGGTACAGATTTTATTTTATTGAAAAAAACCCTTATTTTTTGTTAAACTGTTTCATTTACCGCTAACCGCTAGCAGTTACTAAACTGCAAATTAAGACATTTTATGTCACTTCAAAATTTATAAATTTTTACAAAATTTTGGGTCATTACATTAAGAGCCACTACCACGACAAAGGAATTTTCCTTGTTCAAATCATTACTAAGAGCTGGTAGAGAATTCAATGTTCCAACATATATGTATTGATAGGCTAAATATGCAAGTGGAAAAATATCAAATGTATTTTTTATAACCATTCAACAAGGAATCGATGCCAATAGGATGGTTTCATATGTGAGAAGTAGAACTCTTGCATATTCCTTAACTTTTATCAAATTCCATTTCAAAGATCCTCCTTCAAGTGTAGGATGCAAGAAATTCAACTCTATATTTTCACCTTCAAGACTTCTCTGGCCTCCAATGACCATAAGGTCATTTATACATGTCTGAAATACAAGACCCCAACCCTTTATTAAGCTTTCCATTACAGGAATTTTTCCCAATATATTCCAAATATGGTATCCTTGTTATATTTCTTGACTTCATTTCGCTAGTGCTTGATTGCATAAAACTTGATTATTTATTATTACAACCAAGTATGTTATTGGTTCACTGATTGTGTCAAGCAGTTATACTATGCTTCCTGTAGAATGCACTTTACTACTAAATGGAACCATTTGAGACAACCATAATTTGACAAGAAACTTGTTAAATATCATTGTGCATATATACATTTTTAGATTCTAGTTTAGCGTAGAGATCTTCATCAAAATATGGTCATTTCCACAAATCTCACGATGACAAAGTGTATGCACAAAGCTAGAACACGTGTATATGTTGAAGTGTGTGAGGGGGTGTTGGGACATGATTGTAGGTATTGGAATGTGCATATTAACCTCGAATGTGTGCACATAGGGTCTAAAATTGTGACATCCCGTGACATGGAGTCACACCTAAACAACAAGTATAGACTTGGGCACAAAATTGGTAGTGGTTCTTTTGATGAGATATATTTAGGCTTTGCTCCATTTTTTATTTTATTCACTCAATGAATAATTGTTTTGTTGATTCCATAAAATCTTAATTCATAAAGTCCCACATATTTTGTATTCACTTGAGTTTGTCTGAGAAGCATTGCATGTTGTTTGTGATCGACATATTTTCTCTTTATCCATGACTCGTGAGTGTCACCATATGGAAATTATCTTAGAACACCAATGGTTCTCAGTTCTTTATTACCTTTGCAGCAACACCTCATCTTGATGGGTATATACTTGATTCCATATCTATGATTTTTTGTATTCACCTGAGTTTGTCTGAGCAGATTTACATGTTGGTTGTGATCAACATATTTTATCTTTATCCATGACTCATGAGTGTCACCATATGGCAATTTCATATTTTAGAAATACAAGATTCCTTTACCTTGAAATAATGGGTTATTTTCTTTGGGTTCCAAACACCAGTGAATTTTTACCATTTGACCTTTTAAATTCTGATAAATATTTGTAGGAAGTTCTCTTTAGTCCAATTTAGTTGGTCTATATGCTACTAAGGGGGAGAGGCTAACATTTGTCTGACTAATATGGATATCTTTCCTCTCCCCATCTCTATTTTCTGTTTTACTCTCATATAATTAATGTCCCTTTTCTTATTATCTGCAGCAAGCATGTCTTCTTTGGGAGAGTTATTGAGGGAATAGATGTACTGAAGAAAATTAAGTGATTATCAACTCCATATCAAGGAATACCTATTGTTTCAGTTAATTTTTCTAATTGTGGTGAAATATTGCCATGAAAATATAATAGTATAGGTGTAGTTGATGAAGGTACGTTTATCTTTTAAGTTGTAAGCATCATGATATGCCATTGTTGAATTTTTAACTGACCATAAATGTTATATTGTTGTATATATATTATTTCATATAGTTTGGTGTTGTATAATTTTACATTGTGCACTTTTTTGTCTTGTTGATCTAATAAATGGAATTTTCTCTCCAAGGAGTCCTAGCAAGATCCCTCATAAGAGTTTGAGCAAAATCCCTAGAAGAAGCTTGCAAATAATCCCAACAAGGAGCTTGAGTAGGACCCAGAGTGAGAGTCCTAGGAAAATCTCAAGAAAAAGCATGAGTAGAAGTCCCAAAAGGGTATTGAGTAGAAGTCCTCAAATGAGTTTGAGAAAGAGCCCAAGTGTGTGATTGCTCATAGGGTTGTAAGAAGGAGCCCAAGTCATAGGGCTTTAAATAGGATCCCAAGTGTGATTGGTCGTATGCCTCTAAGCAGGAGTTCACGAAGGAGTTTCAGTAGGAATTCATGACAAAACCTAGCTCAAAGTCCTTTGAAAAGTAGAAGAAGGCCTCCAAGAATAAGGTTTTCAATAGGATCAAGTCATAATCTTGTTGTTGATAAGAGTACACTTCCCCATCCTAATCAAAGTCATGCTACTGCAAAAATTCCTATCCTAGAGGGCACACCTAAACATGTGAGAAGAGGTCATGGATTCAACCAATGTTACTCCCATGCTCGACATTATTGTACACCATCTCTAGATCGCTCTCCCCCAAGGTCTCATTGCCTCAGTGAAAGGAATATTCCTGAAAGGGACAAGTTTGTATGCATTCATAAAGCCTCATTAAATTTCCAAAGTTGGAAGGAATTTCTAACAGAATAATTTTATATTGATGTGGTTGATATTCAAGTTTTAGGAGTTATTTCGAGCACTCGCCACCAAGACAATACAGAGACAAACCAAGAGGAAAGACTCCTCCAATGTCAGAAAGCATTATATTTGTTGCAGTGCTTGAAGAAATATGTTTTGAATATGCTTTTAGCAACCTATTTTATAAACACAATTGGCTATTTGGTATCATTGAAACACTATCCAAATCATCATAGTTAAGTGTTTCTACATCAACCATATAATCAAATTTAACTTGTCAACAACATCACAAGATGGCCAAGAGTTGGTGATATGGTTCCATCCAACAATTATTTTTCTCTAATATCTAAAACCTTAGTTAAATTGCCTATTTTTGAAGGAATCGCTGTTAAAAACCTCCAAGGAATGGTTCTAGTGAGATTATTGCGGTTTCAGATTGAGCTTTCCTAGTTTCATCATCTCTCCTATTTCAGAAGGAAGGACACAACTAAGATTGTTGTATGAAAGAATAAAATTAGGAAAGTTCTTCAATATGTTCCTGGGAAGAAGGTATACTCGCATGTGTCCCATGTAAGGAGGTACATTTCCACAAATTTTATTGTTATAAATCTCAAGGAAATACGATGTAGAGAGCTTATAAATATTTCTTAATATAAACCTTGTGAAGAGGTTGTTATGCAACACATTGTAGTGAGATGTGGTCATGTATAAGGCCAGTGATCGAAGATGACAAGATGGGTCAACAACATACTGTTGCATAGGCTATAAGGAATCCATTTGCTCAATCTATTGAATATTATTCCATATACTCCAGGATGATAAGGGTTTCAAATCTAGAAGGAAATGAATGTGACAAACTTGGAAGCTGAGCACAACTCTTAATCCATGAATCAAAGCACAATAGAGTACAATTTGGAATGGAAAAAATCTATATCATACAACATTGAAATGATTTTTTTAGGCTATTTACAACTCCATTCTATAATCAATGGGAACCCTTTGTATTGTCATTGTGTTTCCAATGATTTCTTCCAATTGAAATATATATTAATTTGTAATGAAGAAACTCCATATCATACTAACAAATTCTTAGTGGTTCAGTAGAGAACCATGGTTCAAGGATTGCTAGAACAACTTATGTCAGACCCATTAGTAATGTTTCTGTTGTGTAATGTGTTCAAATTAGAGGGAGTACTCCTGTTCCTATGAAGAAAGATGGTCTTGGACAAGCAAGTTTATCCTTTTAAGGAGGATCAATTCCATGACTACCATTGAAACCCATGCAAGATAACATAATATCCAACTTCTCCACATAACTAGGTGATATTACATGTGGCCCAACAGTATCCTCCGAAAGGATTCTAGGTTCAATGGCTTGTTTCCTAGGTTTATCACTTAATGTACTTTAGATGCACATGTTGTGTTTGAGTTGTTTGTGTCACTATTAATAGTTTGTTTTTTTCCAACCCACATGTCGCAATCTCCATTTTCAAAATACATGATTAACTAGGTAAATGAGTCTATTGAGATGTTTTAATTGTAAATTAAACTCAATACTATACATCACCATTCCCCTCCAAATTTGGATGAATTATGTGCAAGGTTATTTGGTAAATAATACCTTCCCTAATCACTTTCTTATACATTTGTTGGACAATAAATAAAGAATCCCCCAATATTATAGTTTTCTTGATCAAAAGTTCATCCAATAAAATTGGTCCAAACATGTATAGTTTTGCATGGTTGTTTGAAGCAATTCCAAGCCCCTAAGGGAATCTAACTATTGCATTTAAAAATAATATGGACATATTTTGCATTGAGATTTCAAAAAACAAAATGTAGACTCCACGTCTTATTATCTAACATATCTCTACGATATAAGCTATTTCAAAAAATTGTTGGTAGGAATTTTGTACAAATTATTATTCAATAAAGCTTATACACTTCTCAGTTTCTAATTTTATAGTTCGGGTTATTTTATCATGACCTAAGATATAAGTAACCTTTAAAAACTCTCTGATAATAAAACCAACATTGACCATCTATAATGGGTAGAGAGGAATCAAATCTCTCAAGGTGCAAACCTCTTCTCAAATTTTTCACTCTAAAAACATTTGCACTTAAAGATATTTGATCCTCTTGGCACATGGTGCATGGTAGGTCAGAATTTTAGATGAATCTATGTTTGTGTATTGTGTTCAACGTTTATAGACAAATAATAGATGGCCTACAAACTTAAATATGCAACTATTGTGAATGGAAGAACAATAGGAAATAATGTGACGAGAGTGAAGTGAATGCAGTGCACTGGATGTAGATTACAACATTCAAAAGTCTCCATTCAAAAAGTGTGTACATGTCGACTTTGGTAAACATGGAAAAACAATTATGAAAAATCAATTAAAATGACAATGGAAGGTAAATATAGTCCCACCATCGACAAATTTGTCAATCCTATTCCAACCTTTGCCTGGGTTCAACATCAAGAAACAAAACAGGAATGAGCAACCCAAAACAGCTGTAATAGCAAGGGTTGTGGGAACATGAGGACTTGAAAGAGCCAACAATGCATTAGCTTGAACGTATGGCTTCGGAGATGAAGGGTGTACTCAATTTGAGGGTGACATAGGTTTTGAGAGACATAGGATTTCTTAACCAAAAATTTATAATTTTTGGATGTTTCATTTGCAAATGGTATATATTCTTATTGTTCATAGACATTTTAGTTTTTTCATTACAAGTGGTTATTTATCCTGCACAACCCATAATCATTGCTTGACATTAAGACTGTTGAATGCCATTTTCTATGCTCGTCTCTTGGGTTCTCCATCCATTTCAATTTTTTAAGCATAATACTTATTTTCTCTACCAAAAAGGAATGGAAGCTTGACCATTCTTGTGAAGTTGGGTTGCCTTTGTTCATAGCAATTATATTGCCATGGCTTCCAAAAAGCATTCTTCTGGCTTAAGCCTTGTAGAAATTGGTTTAATGCATATATCTTCTCTTCATACTATGGCACTATATGACTATTCCAAAATAATTTTCATATCATTTCGCAAAATAAAACTACATATTTAAATTTTCATCAAATTTTCATGTGTCAAACTATTGTACTAATTGTGGGAGACTTTTATTAATAAAGAGCTTCTAACTTCTAGTTAAATTTCATTTATGATGTGAAAACATTATTAAAATTAATTTGTAAAGTGAAAAAAATGTTAAACTCCATTTATGAAGTGAACACATTGTCAAAATCCCGTGGGAGTATCACAACTTACTTTTTTCCACAAATAAAATATTTATTAATGAAGTATATACCTTGAGACTATAACCATATGTTTTTTAAGTTAATTCCCAAGAGATTTTGACAATAAAACTCTTCTAACAGATGATTTTGAAAGTGAAGTGTATGTGCAATAAAATTAGGCTGCATATATGGCTCATATAATTTGAACCTAAGTAATGAAATTGTGATTAAAAGGCTTCACAATTATCCTCACAACTTCACTAATTAAAAACCCAAAGAAAAAGATGTAAATCTCAAGGATTTTCACTCCACCAATGCAGCTTCATATTTCTCATACATTTCCATTATAATGTTTGATTGCATTCACAAGATTCGAAGATGCTATCAATTTCCCCTTTTGTGAAGCTCCATACACTTCACATAATTACAACTGAACAATCATAGTAAATGTAAATCATTCATCAATTTCACAACATTTCAATCATGATGTTGATACAAGATGAAAAGGACTTCATAAATTTTTAAAATAGCATCTTCTTTGCATTCCATTTTCATCAATTCATTTTATTTTAGTTCCAATGTAGAAAGATAGTCCATTGTTTTCTTTAATTGACATTCCATTGTTTTGTTTAATTTTCCAACAATAACAGCCACTTGGAGCATCCAAATGGCTCCGACAAGAAAATATTACAAAGAGTCCATTTTAACTCTTCTTCTTCCAAACATTGTTATGTGAATCTAAGTTCCAAAGCAATTTGTAGAAAAACCCAATCCTAAGAAACATGTGAATTAGATAAATACCTGGCCAACCCGAAATCGCACCTACAACGTCACAAACATTAGAACCCACTCCATATCCTAGAATCGAACCTGCAATGTCTAGATAATAATAATCGGCATAATCTCGACTAATCAAACCTATGACATCCATAAATCATAAACTATGAATTCAAGGTCGGGTTAGAGGTGAATTTGGGAAAAATATCTGCAGCTGAGGAAACCTTGTGAACACGCTTTCGGTGGAGAAGTGGATATGTACTGGAGGGAGAGTGAACATGGTAGTTTTCCATTGGAGTGAACGTGTCATTTTTTCATTTGACAAAGGGACTCAATATAAAACACCTTTGGCCTAAAAATCTAAAAACGAGGACCACTCAAGGCGGATGTGAAAATAAGTTTGGATCACGTTTATATTTAGATCCTATGTTACAAATGCAGAGATTTTATTATTTGCTTTCCCATTCTTTTCTTTCTCTTTGATCGTTTCCAGCCCTTACATTAGTCTTTTGGTGGGGATAATCAAGGTTCCAGAGTTTTTAACCTACAAAGGGATATTTTCCTCTCATCTAATGCCATTGTTAGGTGAGTTTTCATATTCATCCATTATTTTTACAGTCAAAATTCCAATACAATTCATGGTTTTTGTTTTCCTGTGTACGGGTTTATTCATTATTCTCTTCAACATAGATTTGTCAAGTTTTCTGTGAGGGCTTGTGATATTTTCTCAACTCACTACTTTTTCGATCAGGGTTTGAGCGATCTGCATAAGCCCTCTTTCTTCTATGGTTATTTTGTATGTATAGATATTAAATCTCTTTGTTTAAATCAGTGTTTCTGCAATTTTTGGTCTGATGTTTTCTTGGGTACGAGTTTATTCACTATTCTCGTCTATATAGATTTTTGAAGTTTTCTATGAGGGCTTGTGATATTTTCCCAACTTGGTACTTTTTCAGCTAGGATTTGAGAGATCTGCTCAAGCCCTCTTTCTTCTATGGTTATTTTTTACATATAGATATTAAATCTCTATGTTTAAATCAGGGTTTCTGCAATTTTTGGTCAAATGTTTGCAAGAACTTCAGCTATTTTAATATTCTTCACGCTTTTTACCTCAATTTACTAGAATTTTTTCCTTTACTTGCATGTTTGTTTTTTTACCTATTGTTTTCTTTAATTAAAATAAATCACGGTAAGTTTGCCATTGTTGATACTATAAATTACAGGCTCCTTGAGGTGGCCTTGACCTATGGATTTTGTTTTATATCCATGCAATAGGATTTAGCCATGCCGATAATGCATATAGGTTATTTTAAGAGATCCATATCGAATCCTCACTGAGAATCCCCCAAGACATAGCAAGACACAGCGTATGCGGCAATAAGGGCCCTGGATAATTTATTGTACCAAGAAAGATGTATTTACCGATTCGGTAGTCTCTTTATATAAAGTTCGGTAAGATTCTTGTGCTCATGGAAAAGCTAGGACGAGGTAATTTGGAAGCGGGGATTCAAAACCCTATCTCGACCTGTAGTTGTTGTAGCTTTATGGGTATGGTATGGACTGGTACGTAGTGGTTTGGTCACCAGTATGGTGTTTTTTCGGCACACTGCTAGTGAAGTATTATATTAAAATGTGATACTTTATCAGGCCATGTGCATCGAATGTTGTAGTGTTACCGATCCGGTATGGGTAAGAGCTCTCCTCGGCCATCCCCAGCTATATATGTGATCGGATTTGTTATCCATATCATAAATCGATCAAATCTAGGCTTAGGATAGAAGCTCAAGCTCAAGCGAGACCATGAACAGAAGGGGAGCTTAGAAGAAACCACGTAGCCACACTTAATGCTACAGTAGGTTCTTCTTAGCATGTTTAGGGTGCTCTATAAGACTATTATTTTGGTTTTTGGGGAATAAAAGATCCTTAAAAAGTATATTAGTAAGGTTCATGGACTACACAAAGTCAATTTATAGCTAATTATAGAGTTGGGATTTTATGGCTTCTCTAGTGGGATTTGATGACCATCGTTTCAAAGTAGGTTATATATTTTAAGTTATTAAGATTGAATCAATAAGTTACTGATAAGTCACTGATCTAATGGAGGATCAATAATTTTGAAAAACCCTATAAAAATTGATGACTTAACAACCTATTATTATCATAATGGTTTTATTTCATTGTTTCTATCCATGTATTCTTCATCTCTTTTCATAAATTTGCCTTGGTTAAGCATAGTTAAGCTTCTATGTTACTTCATTCCCTTGTAGAAAAATATAGTATATTGTTTACCTTTGATCACCATTGTTAACTCAATAAAATCATACTACTACTCGGTTTTTTTTACTGCTACCCAGTTAAAGAAAGTGTATTAGTAATAGCTCACACTACACATGGTATTGAATCATACGAGTTATGTATTACTATGAGACCCATAAAGCTAGTAATGTAATCATACTAGTTCTATACGGTTTAATGTGATGGGCTTGCTTGTGTTTCCATTATGCTCGTGCTTATAAGTAGCATGTGTTATAACTCCATCTTATTACTGGTCTTACAAATGTTGTCTACCTGATATTTGTTAATACATCATTGTTAAGGAAAACTAAGTTAGAGGTACTATTTGTTTTAGAATTTCAAATTCAATTCTTTTGTGATTGGTTTTCACTTTTTAGTCTGGAGTAGCAAAGCATGAGGGTCTCTCTTGTCTTTGTGTGAGAAAATCAAAGCCTCAAATTATAAAGTGAGTTCTGATAATTTAAAATTCTGATTATTTTAGATGTTTATAATCTGCACACAATGCAAATATAGATAACACAGGCAAAGATAAATGGATGGTTCTTGCAAGTGGTTTGAACATAAATTTTATAGAGCTGTAACTTACTTTTTTTTTGTTATCAATTTATTCATCTACCTGTAACCCCTTGCATCCACGAATTACTCTTGCATTCGACTTTTCAAGGTATGATGAGCATATATGTGTGTGAGAAAGTCCTTATAGGGGCTTCTTAACTCAATGGAAATCCAAATACTTCAAACCAATATCATGTTTCTTTCTAATTTTGCAAAAACATGTATCACATTCTAAAAGATGAAATCAAAATCTAACAAATCTCCCTTTAACCGTTCCATTGAGCATGAATTTAGAAAATTTGATGCATGCAAAGGAGAGTATAAAATATCTTAAAAGATTTCTGATGCTTGTTTTCTTGTGTTCCAACTTCCAAGTCAAACAACTACAACAAATTGACTTCTTTACAATATGCACCAAGTGGATATTACAAGTCTATGTTAACATAATAGGATGTCCAATTCCTTTTTATCTGGTCTAAAGATCACCTCTTTGCATTCAGTACACTTTGCAAACATTTAATTTAACGGTCGATATGTTCGTTCCATGGAAGTATTTTTTTATCAACAATTGTAATTGGCATAGGTGGTTGAGATGGTTTGAGCTTACGACCATTATTTCACTCTCTTTGGAATGTTTGAATTTGTAATAGTAGTATTCTAGGTGTATACAAAAATCTGGTATTCATAGAGTGTCAATGTAAATTGGGATGTCCACTTATTTTGGGAGTTTCTGTATGATATTATGCATTTTTTTCAGGAATCAAGTGGCAGCACAGGATGGAAGACATGAATATAAATGAAATCATAGTTGTTGAAATATATCAAGGTGAATTTTCAAATGCAACAGTTGAGATAAAATTTAAAACGTTGGATTCACAGACTCATACTATAAGAGTCGACAAGTGTGTAAGTATTTTTATTTCCTGGTCATCAATGCTTTTAATTTTATTTGGAGTTAAAAATGGATGAGGTCACAAGAATTCCGAAGTTGTTAGGCTCCAAATTCTTATATCCTGTTACAACTTTTATGATAGCATTCAAGAAAGAAAAGCGCAAAGTGGCAGGAACATTAGAATATTATATTTTTGTACTTAATTATTTATGTATCTTACTTCAAGGTTTTCGTCGCATGATATCATTACATTTGCTCTATTGCTAAAAAGACATTATCTTTTTATTTTTTAAAATTTGGTTCTTTCAAATTTGACTTGCTTGTATAATGCGTTTTTATAATTTCTTTAGTCATCATCAATTGAATTTCAAGGTTTAATACCTATGAAATTATGTTGCACCCGTGATATGTCTATCCTGAATCCCAATGTAAAATTTTGATCCTTCTCATGGCGAGATTCAAGTTTTCTATCAGATGTTCAACATGTGGGTTAGGGTTATTCTAAAAATAGCAGATGTTTGTCCCCTAGGTTGGATTTCATTGCAAAACTAGTTAGCAATATTTTATATCTGGACACTAGAAGAAGAGAACCAAATGTTATTCTCTTTCAATTTCTTTTGTTTGGACTATAGTCACTAGAATCAGAATCATCAATAAATTGACAAGGAAAAAGAATCAAAGTTTTGAATTGGGTCTAGGAAAAAATCAGCAAAATATAAAATAAATATATACAGATATTTTGAATTAAAAACACTTTTCATTGATATTTGAAATAGCCATGTCCATATATATCAAGATTTCAATAGATCTTCAAAATTTCACAATGAAAAAGGTATCATCTATAATATGATGATAATCACGATTCTCACCCGTTAGGTGAGTCCAGAATCAAGATAAAAATATGTCTGAGTTAACCTTGCCCAGGTAGCCTCTTTTTGGATGATTTGGTCAATGTCCCTTCACACCAGCAAGTAGAAAACACCTCCATCAAGCAAAACAATGAGAAAAAACATTGAAAATTAGATTTAAAACCTTTACCTAGGTGCCGACTTCCATAAATTGCTAGTGAAGGGTTAAGTCATGAGTTTGACTTGTGATGACTGAGTCAAATTGGTCAACCCAAGTCAAACTCAATTTTTTTTGAATTGGATATATTGACTGTAGAGTCCAATTTAAATCAGAAAATTGCAACGTGACTCACGATTCCTATGACTTTGGTCTGTACTCTTTGAAGCTACATTGCAGGGGAGCCCTGGCCTCTCACAATTTGTCCTTGGAGCATGCTCAGAGAGGGAGTGTTTAGTAAGTGCCCTTAGGAGTATGCTCTCAGGTTCTTTGAGGTGCTTCTGGGGTGCTCCCTGAATGATAACATAACATTCTTAATTTATACGGGTAGAAAGGGAAAATCCTTAAATTTTTTATATTATTATTAATTGTTTTAGGATGTTTAAGATGGGTTCCAACCTCATCAGACCTCATTTGAAGAAAATAGCATCTCATCCAAAAATTTAAATTCAACAAAAATAGCAGCTATCAGCACTCGAACAAACATAACTGCACCGAATGAAAGAGAAGTCCACTAAACCATCAAAATACACTAAATGACACTATGACCTTTCACACATGTCATCTTACTTAAGGAGCAGTGACCTCCACAAATATAGGAACCAAGGAATCTCTAGATTTTCCTTTGAAGAACTTGTCGCTAACATCGTGTACTCAAAGCGATGGTCAAGAAAGAGCCAAATTTATATTATTTCCTGTAGAACACTGAAATATTGTAATTGGGATCTTGGAAAGGATAATAGCATGTTTTCCCTGCCATCTCATGTTTTGGATATAATTTTACATGAATACAATACAGTTTGTGAAATTGCTGCTGACAATGGTCTTGTTAATGTTTTGCTGGATATCTTGTCTAGTTTTTACCTGGATCCATCAAAAAGTGATAGCCTTCCAGATTTTAAGTATGTGATCCCCATGCTACTAGTTGTTGATAATTTTGTATAGTTGAATCAAAAATTTGATTCGAATATTATGATATTTAAACAGTCCAAGAAAAAAGATGGTGATGTTGAGAATACTGAGAATTTGGAGTCTAATCATCAAAATTGTACAAAGCACATGTTGGTTGTTCGTGAAGGGTACATAACTACTGAAGAGTAGAAAAAAACTATTAACATAGTCTACAACTTCATTCAACTGAATCTTAACTCAACTATTGTACAACCTCTTCTCCACAAGGCTAAAAAGGGTGAATTCCATAGCATTGTGTTTCCTTGAAATAGGTGGATTGGTTTCTTTGCTCATCTTTCCTACTAGTTTCTTATTTTCAAGGTTTAACAGTGTTGCATCAACTATTGTTTGTCATATTCTTGAGGATCCTCATACGCTTCAAGCAGCTATGGAGTCAGAAATTTGATAAGATATTGTACCTACTTTAAATCAAAATATAAGTGGAAGGTTGAGTCCTCATACTTTTATCTCAAACTTAGCTTGGTTGAGCTAAAGGTGATTTTCTGTTTGATCCATTTCATGTGATGCATATTGAAAAGGTTTTTTGGGGAGAATCAATGATAGGTAAGTACTACCTCTATCTATAATATTATAGGAAGGACTGATGATTGTGGAACGACATTTCAACATCCAATTCTCATTAGACCATCTACCCCATTTAGATCAGTTTTTCGTCAAGAGCAATATGTAATTTTTAAAATTTCCTGTTCTTGAACATTTGCTAGATTATAATTTTTTTTTATTGCATTCGAACTTTAGTATTCATAGTTTAAGGACATATATAATGTAATTTGTCTATGATTGCAAAGAATGATAGGGTTGTAGCAGAGACTAATATTGAAAGTACTTCAGATCCGTCCCATTTGGATTATATTTACTGAACACTTCGAAGTGGGTGACTAGTAAATCATTTGAGTAGCTCGGTTGATGATAGTCAGCAACTTATAGGAATCAGTGGCACAACAATAGAATTAGGAATTGCAGATAATTTTGTTTCTTAGTTATAGAGGGCTCAACTAGTTGATGACACTCAATCAGATTAGGCCCATGATACCACCAAATCACAGGAAAAAGGTGATGCTATTGCCTCACAACCTGCATATGTTGGTACTATAATGATAGAAACTTTACAGTCATAGGAAAATGATATACAGAGAACCAAGGAACGTAATCAATCCCATGTTGAAGATAATACAATCTATCATCCTTTGTCGACCATTAGATACTCAAAGTTGTGCATGGATCATTTTTTCCATTATATAGGACTCTATAAGTTAGGTTCTCAAATTCTTAAAGGGTTCTAGCTCAATGGAAGAGCGCTTTCCTTACAAGTAGGAGGTTGGTGGTTCGATTCCTCCATGCCCTAATGATATTACAATATCAGTTAAAAGAAACTAAATTAGTAAGAAAAAAATAAGAGATAGGTGACCAAACAAAATGACCAAAACACATATATAAAATTACTAAAAAAGACTAAATTAGTGACCAAAACATGAGAGATGCGAAACTAGGCATTAAAAAGGATGCAACACATGGTGCTAATGATGAAGCCAATCATGGCATTGATATGGTAGAAAAATAAGATGTTACTTTGGATGCAAATCATGGCGCTACATAGGAAGCTAAATATGGTGCAACAATAGAATCAATATTTGGCATCATTTTGGTAGCAAAGCACAATGCAAAAAAGGAAGCAAAAATTGGTGCAAATTTGGAAGCAAAAATTGGCACATATTTGGAAGTAAAACATGGCGCAAAATGGGATGCTAAAGTGGTAGCAAAAATGGATGCAATATTGGATGCTAACATGGTGCTATTAAGGATGCAAATATGGTGCTAACGGGGGCATAATTTAAGAAGAAAAAGAAGACACTCGCTAGGAATCAAAATAGGACGTTATTTAGGAAGCAAACCTTGTCGTTGTTTAGCAAGAAAAGTTGGACACTATTCTAGAAGCAAATCTCAACATTGTATAGGAAGCAGAGTTGGATGCTATTCTAGAAGCAAAAAAAGAGATGCTATTTTGGACGCCATAAAGGATGCTATTTAGCGAGCAAAAAAATACATTTTTTGAGACGCTTTAAGTTTTGTCCATGACGCGTCCCATTTAGCGTCTAGTTTGACCACTCAATGTAAACAAAATTACACTAAAAAGGGATGCTAAATGGGACACTAATTCTAGGATTTGTTGTAGTGATATTTGGTTGTATATCTCCAAACTCATAGATTTCATCCTGACTTATCTTGTGATGATTGTCAGCTCATTCGTCATCATGCTAAATATTATTTGATTCTCAATGATACCTTACACTAGTGTGGTATTGATTCAATTCTCCAATGATTTCTTACTCACAATGAGGCTGAACAAGTCCTGAATGAATGCTACTCTGGAGCATGTGGTGGTCATCTTTCTGGGATGGCTACAACACAGAAAAATCTTTGCGTTGGGTACTTTTGGCCCTTGATATTCAAGAATTTCCATGAAACGATAAAAAAATTCCCACCCTGTCAACTTGTTTTATCCGAAAAAGCGCACCCACCTTGCTCCATTACACCCTGTCATTGTCATTGGCTCTTTTTCCAAATGGGGGATTGACTTTATGCATTGTAAGCCTACCTTAGCCAACGCGCACAGTTACATTATTGTAGTTGTTGATTATTTCATGAAATGGGTTGAGGAAATTCCTACATATTCCAAGGATGGTAAGACCGCCACCCTCTTTTTTGTTTAACCATGTCATAGTGACTAATCATTGATCCCATTTCTGTAATTAGATGATGGTCGAGTTGAGTGCCAAGTTGGTTTTTCGTCATGAAAACTCAACCCCCTACTATCCACAAGCTAATGGCCAAGTGGAATCCATTAACAAGGTCCTTAAGACCATGCTTCGCAGGATGGTTGGATAACATAAATCAAATTGGCATGTATTTGTTCTCATTACTTTGGGCCTATAGAACTTATGTGACCACGTGATCGGTTTCACACCTTTCCAATTGGTCTATGGACTGGAGGTTTTTCTACCTATCAAATGTGAAATTCCATCACTGAAGCTAGTTGTTGAGCTTCTACCCCACACTTCCATCAACAAAGAACGTTGTGTTTATCTTACTAATATTGAAGAGACATGATGAGATGTCACTTTGGATAATGAGTCACACAAGAAAAGGATCAAGGCTCAGTATGATAAATTAGTTCAACCTTGCATTTTCAATGAAGGAGATCTAGTTCTTACTTACATTCAGAAACACAATAAACTTGGGAAAGGAAAGCTGGAATCAATGTGGTATGGTCCTTATATCGTTAGAAAAGTCTTGGAAAAAGGGGCTTATGAGTTATTAGAATATGACGGGATACCTTTCGGGCATCCTCGCAATGGGTTCTACCTAAAAGGTTACTATGCTTAGGATATATTTGCATCAGTGCGTTCTATAAATGTGTATATTTGACTATTTAAGTGTGGTTTTGTAATTTTAAGTATGGTTTCGGGTTCTTTTCCGATGTTTATTATCCCATGTTATGATATAAATCTTGCAGATGTCTCTCTTATAAGGTTTTGGTGATGGTGCTTGCCACCATGCCCTAAATATTACTCCAGCCACCTAGGTATTGTATTCCCAGGCCAATGACTTAGTTATTTCAAGAGTGTTTTTCCTAGGTCCATCTACCAACAACATCGTTGAGTATCACATATTGATAGGGTTGCTAACTGAAGTTGTGTCTTGTGATATCAATCACTTGTTTGTCTTTATGGACTCTCAGCTTGTGGTTTCTCATTTGAAGCATGTTTATGCAATGGTTAAGTAAAGTAACATGAAACATTGTATGTTTGTTAGAGAGGTCATTTGAATATATTAGTTATCAATACATTCCAATATTTTATAATTCAGTTGCTGATTCACTTGTTAATTATATGTTGGATTGGTACATTGCTCATTATTGAGACATTAATAAGTAAAGTAACATGAAACATTGTAAATAAATAGTAAAATACATAAATCCCATGTAAATAACATTCCATTACCAAAAAAAAGTAGGCCGCAAAAAATGAGTCTGTATATATATATATATAAGTGTTTTACAAAAAATATGGTCTCCAGACCCCGACTGAAGCACACTGGCTTTCATCACTACAAGGTAACAAAAATACTGAAGATAGGATCTTTCAGTGTATACATACTACTGACCCCTAGTGGTGCTCATGGTAGCACATGATGGCCCTTACTACTCTATGCAGCAAGCGACCAAAGCAATCTGACACACTAATAATTTGCCTCTAATACCTCCTAGGGAGGTCATCTACCAAGATATCTGGAATGTCTAGGGAGAGCTTGTTGAGTTTTTCCCCAAGCTCATTCATCTCATCATCGCCACGATGCACAAATCGAGCCAAGGATCACCTGTCTATTAGAGATGATCCTCCATGTCATGTTATTCCCACATCTGCATGGTAATAAGTATGTCTCGTTACCACACATAAAAATCATAAAATGACAAAAAAATATAAAAACATATATATCTTAGTGTTTTACTCACCAAGATCTCCCCATTGCTCTTCCAACGGTAGGGATAGGTCTTGGTCTCCTCTGAGGTCTATTTCTGCATAGGTATAATTCTCAACCATGAGGAGCTATTCATCTAGCCTGCAAAAGAAGGAAGCCACATACTTAACCCTAGGTCCACCACCATCATGGCTGACCATGACCTCCACCCATCAGAGCATGTGTGGATCGCGTGCCCTAAGCTCAATAAAGTCCACCTGTGGTCTCAATAGTGGAACCCTCTCTAAAAAGAATGACACTAAGATTGTTCCATATCCAAACTTCTTTAGCTCTCCACACCGACATTTGGTCAACTTCTCTTTGAATGTGGCCAATAGGGATTCTTCCTAGTTGAATATTGTCAGGGCCATGGCCTCCAAGAAATACAGCATGTGGGCCCTGGATTCTTGGTGAGCCCCTTGACTCTTGGAAATGCACTGCATGGTAAATAGGACCGTCTATAAGGGTAGGTCCATCACATATTTAATGGGAATTTCCTTCCTACTCATCTACATGCCCAAAAAGCAGTACTAGTCTATAATTCCTTGAGTAGTAATGTCCCTGCCGCAAGGACCAATCAAGGAGATAGATGCTCTATTGTTCAGGATAAAGCACCCTTCTAACCCAGGGTCTGGGGTTACCAACTTACTACAATCTTGCAGACAATAAGATTTTTATAGGAAATGGAAAGAGAATAGGAAGAAAATCTTGACTTACCCAATTAGCAATGGTTGTTCCAAGTTTGATCTTCTCTCGCTCCACTTCTCTCCAAAGATTCTAGGGATGTACTTCTCCACCTGCAAAGAGCAAATCCTTCAAGTAATATCTCATGCATATATATATTAAATGTTAGATGAAAAGCATATAGATAACATGATCAAACATATTCATTAAGCCAATATACATGAAATAAACTCAATACAAGATTGGAAGAAGAATTCTCTTTATTAACAAGCAGTGAATAAGATAAGAGTACAACCCAGCTTCTGACACAAGGGATCCTCTTTAACCAAAGGAATTTGAGTTCTGCTTCTCCAAGACTCTGAAGATATACCGCCAGCATAACTTTGCTCTCCAAAATTGATTGATTAGCCCCCACCCCAAGGCCTCTATTTATACTTTGGGAAATATAGTGGTTTCAAAGGTTGGGATGGTTGAGATGGTTGGGATAGTTATGGATTAGGCCCCAACTAATCTCATATAATCTCAATTTATATTTTTTAATGTCAAATTAAGGTATACGCAGGTATTAATATAGGCAACTCATGTATGACACGTGAGTTTCTCAAAGGGAACTCACATATGCAAGTATACGCATGTTGCAATGAAAATACTCGCATATGATATGCGAGTTTCAATGCACATAGTCGCGTATGCAACCCAAAACTCATAATACAAATATACAAGGATGGTTTTGAGGAAAATGCATCAAAGGTCATGCCCATCTATAGTGTTTTTTCCACTTCAATCCAAAATGTCCTTTTTTGTACCAACATGAGGAATGTTGGTACTTGGACGGAGAAGTGCCATTTTGGATGATAACAAATGCCCCCTAATGTGTGAGTTCATAGGGAAGTGATGGCCAGTATACATTATAATCATTATCTTGGAGAACTCACAAGTCCAAGGAAGCAGAGGATGTACCTGAAACAAATACATATCAAATGTCATATACAAAATCATATCTGAGGATACCATGTTCAATATACTAGAACACTAGCTCCTTTACAATATTTGAGTACATCATATGATATGGGTGCAAGACCACATATATTACAAAGGTGGACCGAAGCCACAATAGACAATCATGGTGAGTCTTCAAAAAATCTAGAAGCTATGTAAGTGAACACAACACAATATTGTGCAACTTAGGTTATAGATGTGAACCTAAGGTCTTTGTCAAAATTCAAAAGAACCAGTACAATCCAGGCCATGTGAATAGATGTATTGAAGTCGAACATCGAAAGGATTCAACAGATTTCCAATCAATAGGTGACAATTGATAACTAAAGCAAAGGAATTCACCAATGATGAAAGTGAATCCTAGGGTACCATCGTCAAAACTCTAGGTCTTCGTCTTCAGGAAATACTGATGAGAAACCATGTTGTGATGAGGAAGGTAATAGTTCCTCCAACCGATCACAAGAGTGACTAGGAATTGGATAAAATAAGGTAGACACAAATGATATCAGATAGGATAATGATGGAATCATGATAAGAAGCAGAAACAGGGATAAATCCTTGAACAATGAGCACAACACAAAGATGACCCAAGGTAGCTTTTAACTTTGTAGATAGAACAACTAGACATATCTGTCATGTAGGAGACATGATCAGATTCCCTAGACATAATTGACAAGTGGAGGAGTAAGAAACTCAAAGTGATAGCTGGACTGAAAGTGTACACTGAGACATGAGTATCAAAAAGTTCAGAGAGTGTTATGTTCAAGGAGGACATGCTGCCACTGACTGTAACCTAAAGAGAAAACTTCTTCCTTATCTTTCCTGTTAAATTTTAACAAGTCCATGCAAGTCAACTCAAGTCTCTCTTCATTTTTGACAAGCTTGAAGAGAAGAAAGAATAATGCTTGATAATGTCACTTATTCGTGGATTTTATGAGCCCGAACTAGTACATGCTCGCTTGGTATTTTCATGTTTAGAGAGTCTGGAAACTCCAAAGAAGACTCCAAAGGGGTCCTTTTTCGTCCAATTTAGTCTCCTAAAACAGAAAAAGTATAAAACATATCTTAGAAGAACTCTCTTAACTTCCGAAGAAGAAAAGGTGAACCTTGTTCATACTTAGTCAGGGAGGTCTGAAAAAGGTTAAATTACCACCTACCCAACGCTCCTTCAAGAGCAGCTTATAGCTTGAGTTTTATGAGTGTGAAGGAAAGCAAGATCACTCAGAAAGATCCATTTGAGTACGAGAAATGGGTCTTACAAATAGTAAACTCGATGTTTTTTTCTTGTTGTTTAATGAGCATGACAAAGACATAAACTACACTCGGAATCTTTTTCATGTTTAGGTTCAGAGCATGAAAAGAGAAAACTAAGCTCATACCGGGTGGTCCTTTTCCATAAGTTTAGTCCCTTAGGTCCGAAAAAGTGATAAACCTATTCCTGAGAATACTCTTCTCAATTCCATAGAAAAGAGAGTGATCCTTTCTCATATTATTCCACATGGTCCGAGAAAGAGATAACCTACCACCAATGCAGATTCCCATTCACATATTCTTAATGAGCCTGAATGAACAAGTTTACTCGGCAGTCAAGTCTATTTTGAGGAGTTATACCTAGTCCTAAAGAAACTTCATAAGGGTGGGGAGCCTTATAAAGGGGATAGCTTGAAAAAAGAGACCAAAATGAGGCTCAATTTGGCGTGAAAAATAGCTAAGAAGGTTCCTTGGAACCTACAATAGATGCGGAATGAGTACCAAAATACAATAAATGTGTTCTAAGCTAGGGTACTCATGTTAGGAAAGCCCTATCCATGGAAGAACAATGATATAGACAAGGTACTAATGGTTGGAATACCATAGTCCATGGTCAAAGTAGTAATCCTATGGGTAAAGCGGATTAAGTATAAATGAAAAAATGCATATAAATTATCAAAATCCTACCCTATATGAGTGGAAAATGATTTTGAATAACCTTGGACCTATTTCATTAGGTAAACATGACATGGCATTAGTTTGAGTTTAATAAAAATTACAACCTATAGGTTAAAAAACCCACTTTTTGAAATAATTTCTATAAATAATGCAAAAATAGAAATCAATTTCACCATTTGGCATTTTTACCCAATATAGACAAGTTTTACCTCTGCTTTCAATTGCTCATTGTGGTCAAACTATTAGACGATTTTCAAATCCGCAAGTGCCAGAAAAATCTACTCTCCATGCTCTTTATTTTCATCCAAGCAAACTTTTTATTTTATGAAAAATTTGATGTTTTCAACCGATTTAAAAATAGTCATACTGTATACACGGGTATGCAATGTAGACAGTCACATATACACATTTTATACGTGGCTTTCTTGAAAGAAACCCACGTATACTGCGCGACATAGGAAAAGACTATCTAGGGCCAAAATCAAAATTTTTTACATGAATTTAATCTTTGAAAATGGTCTTGTTGACAGGCTGAAACATGGTGTTGGAGTGGAGGGATAGGGAGCATGAAGACACGGACCAAGATGCCCTTCAAAGTGCCCCCATGGTGCATGCATTGCGGCAAAGTGGGTTGCTTAAATTCTTTTGTACCTCACCTATGCGATTGAATGTCCGTTTACTAGAGTTTTTGATAACTATTGGGATCATGATCTAGGTGCATTTGAATTACAAGGTGAGATTCTAGAGACTACACTGGAAGACATCTATTTCATATCCATTTTGTCACGATAGGATGCTCCTATCAACTTGGAAGGTACAAGTAGGGGCGGTGACCTTCTATGTGTTCAGAACTACATTGACACTTACTGTGCACCTGGTACTCAGAAAAGGGGTACTTGTATCCCTATTGTTCATATTTGTAGCTTTCCATTACAAGTGTTGGTAAGCATAATAGTGAGAGTTGCAGGATCATCATCACTTCATCTTGCAACTCATAACCAAATGATAATTGCAGTTGAATGTCTACAGGGAGCTTTATATGACTGGTGCTCAGGAGTAATCCCAATAATGAAGAAGTAACTCTCTGACTGCAAGAGAGGCCGACAAAAAAACTTCAGTTATTCTAGCATATTGGTGGCCTTTTTATTTGAGAGAGTTCCCGGTCTCAGTCCCATGGTACCTCTACCAGTTTCCTCTCCTCATCATCCTACACTGAGTAAGTGGGGAGAAATATTCCTTCACCAGGGCGGCAGAGGATCTGTTCAGAGTGTGTACGATGATGACTTCTACCTATGGTGGGAGTGGCAACTACCAACACTGGAGCAGTTTCCATATGCTGGGATGGATTTCCGGGGTGACAATGACCTTGTCCTCCCTCCTAGAGGAGCATGGGGAGCATCAGGTATTTTGGTTTTTCAAGTTTTTAAATTTTTATGAATTTTAGTCATAAAGATATATACATATATATAAGAGTTTTAATCCTTTAAATGTTTAAAAATGCAGATATTGGACTAATCCACCTTGTTGGGCATCCTTGTATGTATGTGTGACTAGTGGCAGGAGAGGATCATGGTCTGATTAGGGTTCCTGAGGGGAAGCTAGCCAGGATTACCCAAAGAGTACCTACTTTATGTATTGAGCATATCCCTACCATTATGGAGTTAGTGGTTGATATCCCACCTATCTGGATACACCTTATGAGAAGGGTATCTAGAGCAGTGCTTGTTTACATAGAGGCTATTGAGGCTGTTGCAGCTGAAGAAGCTTAAGAAGACCGAGAGCAGGATGACCAGGATGATCAAGGTGGGCAAGGTGGTCAATCTTGAACCTAGGAGCATTTTATGGATTACAATTCATATTATATATATATTTTGTATATTATACAGTTATGACTGGATCTGAGGATCAAACTCGACCTATCTATATGGAGAGATATTCACACACACACACACACACACACACATATATATATATTTCTGGTTTATTTATATGTGTATTTCAATGTGTTTGTTGTAAATTTTATGAAATATGTGTTAAATGCCAATCCAAGATATAATTTGCACATGCATCAGTTAATGAATTTTTATTTCTTGGAATATGATTAAATGTCATAAACTAACCTAACTTGCATAAACTGACGTAGTAGAATAGGGTTTCACACCTGATATGCTCGATTGAGCTAGGAAACTACTAATTGAGAGTCAAGCCTGACTTCCAGCTGGGTAATGCCTTGTGACAAGGCATCCCATAAAAGCTCAATGACGGCCCTATACTCGACCACATTATTGGTAGCAGGACCTAGGCAAGCGCCTCTAGAGGCAACTAGCTATCCTAAGGGTGAGTAAATAACCCATGCCAAGTGTGGCGACTAGCATCATCTGCGAAAAATACGAACCACTCAGAAGACATCTGTAACAACCAAAATATGATATAAGAACACAAACCGATGAACTATTGCACATAAAGTTACATACAATAAAAATACAAAATAGTGTTAAGCCTAAGCATAGTAATTTTTGAGGTAGAGCCCATTTCTAGGCTCAGGCAGCTTATTTCCCTCGAAATCAGTTAATTCATATGCACCTTTATTCAAAACATTTGACACGACATAAGGTCCTAACCACATAGACCTGAATTTCCTTGCCCCCAGGGGTTCTTTGTGTTGATCCCAAAGTAAGACAAGATCCCCTTCAGAAAAAATCCTAAGTTTGACCGATTTATCATGCTTATTTTTTACCCTATTTTTATGAGCCTCGTTTGTTGTCAACACATCCCTACGTTGTTCATCTAGATTTTCTAAGTGTAACAAACATTCTTCCAGCTCAGTCGTATCAGGTATCACATGAATAGCAATCTTTAAAGATGGGATTTCGCATTCAACTAGGGTTACTACTTCCACTCCTTGAATGAGTTGGAAAGGAGAAAACCCTGTGGCAGTTTTCAGATTGGTCTGATAAGCCCAAAGTACAGGATACAACATGATGTGCCAATTTTACCGGGCTACATTAATAGTGCGTTTGAGAATATTCTTCAAGGTCTTATTTACTTCCTTGACTTGACCATTCACTTGTGGGTAGAAAGAAGATGAATGTTCTTGTTTAAACCCTAGCATAGTGGTCAATTCAGTCATCGTGTTGTTTTGGAAGTGACTACCATGGTCAGTGACAATCTGTTTAGGAATACTGAAACGTGTGATAATTTGGTTGAAAACGAAAAAAAGATGCAATTTCCCCATCAGATTTATAGGTGGGCATTGCCTCTTCCCACTTTGTGAAGTAATCTACAGCGACAATGATGTATTTGTGCCCCCCAGCCAAATCTGGGTTGAACGTCACGTAATCTATCCCCCACTTAGTGAAGGGGCTCACTGAGATGACGGGAAATAACGAAGCAGGATGTGACTGCATATTTCTGGTGTAAAGCTGACAAGGATGACAACACTTTATGGCTTCCACACAATCTTTAAAGATCGTGGGCCAGAAATAACCAGCACGTAAGATCTTCTGGGCTATTGCTAACCCAAATAAATGACCCCCACACGCTCCACTATGGGCATCATTTACGACAATATTGGCCTTTTCATGGGTAAGACATTGATGCAAAACAGAGTCTACCCCTATACGATATAAACTTTCTCCAATAATGAGGTAGTTTTTTGCATGTAAGCGTAGTTTGTGACATTCTTCCCGTGAAAAGGTTGCAGGGCACTTCAGAGTCTAGAGATAGATAAGTGTAACTCTATACCAAGGGTCAGAGGTGGAAATAAAAAATATGTGCTCATCTGGGAATGAGTCTTCTTCAATTGCTACATATTCCTCTACCAGAAATTCTACAATGAGCTCCACAAAAACTAAGGATTTTTTGGATTTGGTGGATTGGAAATCTAAGTCAACCTCCTAGAGAATGACTATCCATTTTTTGAATTTGCCTCCAACTATCCGTCGAGACTGAACATATTGGAAAGGATTAACATCCGCCACTAATGTCATAGTCCTCAGTAAAATGTAGTGATGCAACCTTTGAACATCATACATAGCTACTAATTCCAACTTTTCAACATGGGAATACCTAAGTTTAGGGACAACTAAGGCATGACTAAGATAGTAGATGACATTCTCTTGGAGCTTATCATCCTTCTAGACTATTACTACCCCTATGGTCGACTTGGATGTGGCCAAATACAATATAAAATCATGAGAGTAATCTGGCAGACATAGTAATGGTGCTGACAACAAAGCTTTCTTTAATGCCTCGAACGTAAGTTGTGTGATTTCATCCCATACAAATGGGGTGTCCTGCTTCAACGAGCGTATGAAACCTTTAGTGATCTTGGCATAATTCACGATAAAATGTCGAGGGATGTTGGACTTCCCTTGCAAGCTTTGAAGCTACCTTATGGAACAAGGAGGAGGCAGATTTACTATGGCCTCAACTTTCAAAGGATCCACTTGAATACCTTTGTTAGAAACAATGAACCCAAGCAGTCTACCTGACTCGACATAGAAAACGCACTTGTGGGGATTCAAATGAATTTTGTAGTATCTGCATCGTTTGAAGATTAAACACAAGTGATCTAGGTGACTGATCCTATTATGAGAATGTGTTGGAAGATCATCAAGGTAGGGTTTGACAATAGACTTAATGTCATGAAAGAAAAATTCATTGCCCGCTGAAAGGTAGCCCTACATTTTTCAATCCAAAAGGCATGTTCTTGTATGAAAATGTACCCCAAGGACAGATGAATTTTTTTTTAGGTTGGTCTTCTGGTTTAATGTGAATCTAATTATACCCGGAGAAACCATCCATAAACGAAAAGACTTTACTCCTTGCACAAACATCAATGATTTGATCTATGAATGGTGTGGGGTAGTTGTCCTTAGGACAGGCTTTGCTTAAATCATGAAAGTCGATACAAATGCGTATCGTCCCTTACTTTTTGTCGACAGGAACAGGGTTGGATGCCCCTTCTGTCAAAGCTATCGAGTAAATGAAACCGGATTTTAGCAGTTTTTCAACTTCAGCATTAACAGCTGCTTCTTTACGCATATTGACAGGTCTAAGTTTTTGTTGAACTAGTTTGGCATTAGGATAGGTTCATATTTCATGTTTGACTATCAATGGATCTATGCCTAGAATCTCCTCACATGTCCAGGAAAACACATTGTGGAATTCCTCAAACAAGGTTGTATGGATAGCAATCTCCTTCAGAGATTAGTTTGCACCGATATGTACATTTTCCACAATGTTTGGGTTTGCAGAGATGTTGATAGGAATAGTAACAGAAATGTTTGCCATGTTCCCATCAACAAACATTCCCTCCCTAGGTAAGGGATTAATGGCTGTATCAGCATCACCTTCCAGTCTCATATGGAACTCTTGGTTTTCAATCCTGCTTAACTTTGTAAGAAAATAGGATCAATGGTGAATATCTTCGCAGATATTATCTCATCCGCAGATAATGGCTTCCTCAGATGGAAAAACCATATCTAAGCAATATTTAGTATGTAAAGAGTTCTTTGACCAAGCAGGAAGATAGGATTCTTTCGGCTCCTCTAAAACTGTGAGAGGGACCGAAATGGGATCAACATCGGTATGAATGATAGCTTGATAAGCTACTTCTGCTATTGATAAGGGCACTTCAGGTTCATGATGGGAAGGAAGAACCCAAGGGTTCATTCTATCGACAACCATTGCAATAGACTTCCCTACACAATTAGAACCTAAATAATTAATCAGAGCTGGAAAATCAAATGTGCCCATCAACGATGCATACATTCCAGCCCCTAAGCTCTTTGAAGTAGGTTTAACCTGATCAACCAATGGCACGGTGGACTCATTATTTTCCATGCGGCCCTTTCGAGTAAAACTAAGTTGGTCTACAGTAACCAACTTCTCTTCATGTGGAAACACTACTACCCAAAGAACGGCCGATGAAATAGTGGACATGGCATAAGTCCAACTTCTCCCCAGGAGCAAGTTGTAATATAATGGTGCATCAATCACGTCTACCTCAACAGACACTGCCTTCCCTGCCAACTTTATTTCGAAAGCTGGAAGGATACCATGTGGATGAAATGACCTTCCGTCGAAAGCAGTAAGTAGGGTGTTCGATGGAACTAGATTTGGAGATCCAAGAGCCTTCTAGCAAGACAAGGACATGACACATGTGGAAGCACCCTCATCGACAACTATCCTTCCAATGGTTTTTCCTCCATGGATGACATCTACCAATAAGGCCACATGATATGGTAGACGAATTTTTATGTCAAACAAATTAAACTTCACCATGAGGCTTGATGAATCCATACTACCTAAGGCTACTAACAGTGCATCTCGTTGGGCAAGATAACTCTGTAACACCTCTAAAGCCGACATTGCACAAGGGGTTTGGGATAAATCTTCAAATATAGAGTAATTGGCTGCAGTCCTAGCATTAGGATTATGTAATTTTTTCTTAAAGACACCCTTTGGTATCTTGGGCATAGTTTCGGCAGGTTTTTCAATTATGAGAGGTTTAGAAGTTTCACCTATAGACTTACCCTTCTCTATAGCCTTAGTCTCATATTTCTTGTTCCTATTCTAGAGTAATGTCTGGGATCAAACCATGTTGATAAAATTTGGGTCAAGAGCATTTGGGGTGCCCCCTACTACATTTGAAGCTGAAGCTGAATTCTGTCCTTGGGGATCCTTCAAGACAGTCGGTTGTTGACCTTTGAGTAGCTTCTGATCTTGGTCCATAAGGGGACATTGATGGGTCAGGTGATCTTCCTGGCACAACTTACATGTAAATTTCACCTTCTTCTTCTCTTTTTTCCCCCATCAGCATTGTTTGTGGGTTTTGGCTTGTTTTGGTTTCCCTCACCTTTATTCCCCTTTTTCTTTTTCCCACCAGCCTATTGATTTCCCTTTTGGGAGGATTTCCCAAAAAAATTTGCATTCTGGGGTGAGGGGGTAGCCTTTGTTGCCTCCATTGTAGAGTGTTTGATAGAAAACTCATGGATTTATTTAGACAAAGATTCCATTGTGGGAGATTTCACTGAACCAACCACACCATCGACATCGAGTCTAGGATTAGGTTTTTCAACACAAAGAGTTGGTCTCGGTGCATCAGGGATGATTTCATATAGAATCCTAGACTGAGAATATATCAAATCTAACTATTGGGCCCTGAGGATAGCCTCTTCCTCATTAGTTATTCCCGAAGTGGATACATCCTTATTTATATACGGCAATAAGGATTTAAGGAACCATTCTAACAAAAACTCGGGAGGGATAGTGGCCTTAATGAGCCTTTTCTGCCTTCACCACTCTTGGATGTGATCCGAAATGTGAGTGGCTTTGTCCTACTGAAAAGTGGACAATAAGTCTCTACCGACATCGTACCAGACAGGAAGCTCGAAATGGTTAAGGAACACATCAGCTAAGTCCCAAAAACTATCAAACGCAGGAGAGGGTAGTTCAATGTACCACTTTTCTACGACACTAGTTAGAGTTCTCTGGAACAATATCAACCGAACAATGTCATCATTCAGTGAGTTGGAAGAGCACCATAAGTGAAAAGTGTTGATATGTGCCCTTGGGTCTTCATCAACTTTTCCTTCAAATTTTGGAATATCCGAGGGCGGTTTGGTAGGGACAAGTGGCTAGGTGGCATCATGTTTCACTGGGTCATTCATTAACTGGGCCAAGTCTAGAAAATTCAAAGTTGCCAGGAAAGGAAGTTTGAGTCTGACTGGAGCCTGAAAAGTACGATCTTGGGAAGTAGAAGGAATTTCCCCCTGATTTCCAAAAGTAAAGGCAGGGTTTCCCCCAATTACCAGTTGTGAGGTAGTCTGACCACTTTGGAAAGGATTCCACCCATAAGCCAGTGGATTGTTCATATGTGGTGCACTGTATGTGGTTTGAGCTACTCCAGATGAAACTGGAGTTTGGAAAATAGGAGCAGGTATCCCTCCACTAAAAAATAAGAAAGGAGAGCTCGTAAAGGAGCTGAAACCAGCATTTGAAAACCTTGACCATAAGGGTTAGTGTTTCCAAACTGCACCCCTAGATATGCAGTTGTGGAACCTACATATGGAGTGGATGGGGGAATTTTCCCCCCTATCCAAGGAAAATCCTGGACAAATGGAGAGGATCCCGCTGGACCACTCTGGGCAATGTGTGCAAAATAAGTTGAAACAGGAGGTACACTAGGGATCCCAGTGACCACCCCACCAAAAGTGCCTACTACATTTGTTGAAACCGGTGGTCGGACCACCCGACTAGCTGGAGTTAAAGGAGTAGTAGGTATGTTTTATCTAGGGGCACCCACGGGGGGAGTTGGTACCACTTCAGTCGGAGCAGCGGAGGTGGAGGTAGAAGGAATTTCTCTTGCACTAGACATTAGTCTTCCCACGGGGACACCAATCACAGGTGAATTGAAAGGACGATCCTGGATGATCACTAGATTGTTTAGGTTAGTAAGAGGTGAATTAAAGTTTCTCGCAAACTCGTCAACTTGCAATTCTTCTATCTCTACTGGGGTTGTGTCAACCTGGTTTGTCCTAAGTTCTCGTTCACCTGAAACTTCACTAATTCCTACCGGTTCGAAAGAACCATCTGTCTCTAATATCCACCTTTGAGGGGGCGGTGGAGGCTCTACTGTAGTGAGAGGAGGAAGGTCTTAAAACCTTCTTAACCTTCTGAAAGGTTGGTCCTCCACGATTGAAAATTGGACTCTTCACACCCTAAGGTCGGCTAAACACAAACAAACCAAAGAGAAATCACTACAAAATTTCCTAAAGTCTTCAACAATCACAAGGGGTATAAGATATGCTTTCCAAAAGAAAGCTGAGAGACAGTTACTTGGTGTCCTTGAAGATGTTCGTAGGCACAAGGGGAGGAATCACCCATCGCCCTCCCACACTTTCTACAAGGGTTACTTTCCAAGCCCGTCCAAGGTCAACCAGAAATAGCCTTTCGGTGTACCTGTGTATAAACCCTAGATGTCTGAGAGACTATAGGATACCTCAACTATATTTATAGTCTGGGGGGACAATCGCAAGCCTGGTTCATATGCATGGGTAGGGTAGCAAAGCCTGAAACTCTATTTAGGACAGAATCCCCAGATACGCAAAAACCTTGGTCTACTCTTTGACAAGGAATCGAAGGGTTATCTCCTCAGTCCAAGCCTCCACTTGGCCTCGTGCTTAACTCTCATTTGAGAGGAGCTTCCTAGAGACAACCAACATAGGAAAGGGTTTAGTTACCGATTGGCCAACAATGTCTGAATTTAAGCACTTGTGGAGAGTTTAAACTCCATATCCCACAATTCTAGCCTAAGCTAGTTGGTGTATGGCCCTATAACATAAAACTTACTAATAAATTTTAAATTATATCATTTATTTTAAGCGTTGTTCTTAGTTAGAAGGTAAATGGAGTGAAGGACTGTGATGTTATAGACTCGATAAGAAAAGTAAAATGATGTATAAAGCAACTTCCAAATAAAAATACAACTACTTAAACCAAAATTCTTTTCTTTTTGTAAATGTAAGTTAATGAAATTAAAACTAAGTATCGAAAAACTAAGACTTTTTATAATTTTTGAAATATTATTTGAAAATACTAAAAAGAAAACTACTAAGTGCAACTATAAGCAAAAACATGAAATGTTTTTCTTTCACTTTTTTTTTAATTCTTCAAAAGCTACAATGCATCTAAATGCAAATTTTTGAGTAATTTTGAATGATCACAACATATAAGAAGCAAAATGAAGTATAGAGGCCCCACAATAACCAACTTCAACCACATGGGAAGGAAACTTGGTAAAAAACCTGACTTGGAAAACTAATGATAAAATCCACTAGATTTACTAAAGAGCAAGTGGCTAACTAACACTACACAAAGCAGTATAGAGAATAAGGTATCTAAAGCCCTGATCACTAACTTAGATACATACCACTGAACTCATAGGCCAAGCAAGAGGGCCAACTTCAAGTCACTAGAAGATTCAGACAAAGCAAACTCAAAGGCTTAATAACAAGCAAAAAGTATGGCATACAGGACTTTAGACTTACAGAATTATGCCAACAACAGAAGACCCCTAAGTAGAAAAAAAATCAGCCAAGACAGGGACAAGCAAACCCTACAAAAATCTTTAGGCTGCTATAGGATATACGTGACTGTCTTATAGAGAAACTCGCGTACCATACGCGACTGTCTTATAGAGAAACCCATGTATACAAGTCGTTATATGCGACTGTGTATAACAACAACCCACATATAAAACAAAAAAAATTCAAAGAAAAAATATAAAAAGGTCTCTGGAAATATTATATTGAAAATCAAAGGTAGGATAAAGAAACCACACTCAGAATCAAAGCAAATACTGGTCAAGAACCTAGAGGATAAACCCACAGCAAGATGGGCTCCCAAGTGGAATCGCTAGTTCTGTTGTTCAGGATAAAGCACCCTTGTAACCTAGGGTATAGGGTTACCAACTTACTACAATCTTGCAGACAGTCAGCTTTTTACAGGAAATGGAAAGAGAACAGGAAGAAAATATTGACTTACCCAATTAGCGACGGTTGTTCCAAGCTTGATCTTCTCTCGCTCCACTTATCTCCAAAGATTCTAGGGATGCACTTCTCCACCTGCAAAGAGAAAATCCTTCAAGTAATATCTCATGCATATATATATTAAAGGTTAGATGAAAATCATATAGATAACATGATCAAACATATTTATTAAGCCAATATACATGAAATAAACTCAATACAAGATTGGAAGAAGAATTCTCTTTATTAACAAGCGGTGAATAAGATAAGAGTACAACCCATCTTCTGACATAAGGATTCCTCTACAACCAAAGGACTCTGAGTTATGCTACTCCAAGACTCTAAAGATATACCACCAGCATAACTTTTCTCTCAAAAATTAATTGATTAGCCCCCACCCCAAGGCCTCTATTTATACTTCGGGAAATAGAGTGGTTTCGAAGGTTGGGATGGTTGAGATGGTTGGGATAGTTATGGATTAGGCCCCAACTAATCTCATCAAATCTCGATTTATATTTTTTAATGTCGAATTAAGGTATACGCGAGTATTAATATAGGCAACTTGCATATGACACACGAGTTTCTAGGGCACCCCGTTTCTCGAAAAGGAAAAGTGTGGTACCCGAGTTATGTTTTTTCCCTTTGGAAAACAACTCCAAAACCTAAAAAAAACATTAAAGTGGAAATGAAAACCATGAAAGTGTTAGGAATTAGTTCAACAATCACCTAATACAGATGGTTTGGTGAATGGTTGATTGTAGGCGCTACAATCTGCGTTCCAAATTTGCCTAAGAAAGATATTTTGCTCTCTAATTGTGTAAAAGAACAAATGGTAAATATTATTAACTTTTTGCTAAGTTTTATTTACTTTTTGAGTTTTATTTTAATTATTTTATTAATTTTTACCCTAAAGAGGTCTTATAAAGTTCAATTTTTCATTGAAAAAGTGGGTCTAATAGTCTTTTTGAGGATTGCAGGTCATGGAGAAGTAATATTTTCGGACATGGAGTTTTTTTTGTCTTTTTTCGTTCTCGCACAAAATGAAAAAAAATACTTCTGAGCAATATTTTGAAACTTTGGTCATGCTCGTTAACCTTGGCACTGAGTTTCCAAGTCATATTTTACCTTTTTTCTGAACTCGTTAAACCTTTTTATGAAAAAGAAACACTAATAGAGTCCTCTTTAAGCTATTTTTGGACTCTTAAAATGTGAAAAGATCACCGAGTGAACTTGTCATCTTCACACTCATAAAAGGACATGTAGAGTCGTCTTTTTTATAGTAGTTTACCCCTTTTTCCGTTCGTATTGACTAGTTACGAAAAACATTTACTCTAGTAATTGACTAGAAGTGTTCTCCAGGGTATTATTTTATAATTTTTTGGGCCTCAGGGACTAAATTGTACAAAAAAGGACACTTCGGAGTCTTCTTCAGTTTCATTGAGACTCTCAAAATGTGAATGATCTTGAGTTTAGTTTCAATGGACTCGTTAAACTAAACACTGAGAGACCCTTTTTTGGGAACGAACCCCTCCTTTCTTAGATCCGAAAAACATATGAGAATGGCCTTATCTCACGATAAGCTACAATGATTGTTTGTTACCCTCTTTGAACTCATAAAAATGAAAAAGAGGCACTCATCAAGCATGATGGGGAAAGTAAGGCCAGTTCTCTTTCAGAGATTTCTCCCTTACTATAGGGCAGGAATGGCTACCTTCCGTCTATAGGCTGGAAGGGTAGGGTTCCTGGTGGTTGTGCAAGAAAAATAAAATAGAAATGAAATAGAACAGAAGTAAAAACCCCTCTACACACAAGGTTATCGGTTTAGGTCCAATACCCTGCATACAACTTGTTAGAAAACTCGCAAACAAACAATGGAGACCTGCAAGAATATGTTAGGCCATAAACCTGCAAGCAAAGATAGGTTAGAAAAACTCAAATAAACAAAAGAAAACAGAAATTATACCTTCTTTTGGTGGAAATGGGCCACCATGCCCTAGCTTGGAGAAGCACCTCTCTTGAGAATGGGGGAGCTATGGCTCAATGGGAGGATGGATGAGAGGGAGGGTGAATGGATTGAGAGGCAAATGGTCTCAAGGCACTCACTCGGGCAACATAATAGCATGCAAGGAAGGAATGATTTGAGAGCGACCCCCACCCCTCTATTTATAGCTTTTTTAGGGTTCTAAGCCCATGGTGAGGGCTTTAGCTCCCTTTTTTGGGCTTTTAGCCTCTTTAGCTCAATCTTTAGCTCCTTTGGGGTTTTAGGCTCCTTTTAGGGATTTTATCCCCTTTTGGAGGCTTTAGCCCCTGTGAGAGCTATTTTGCCTCTTTTTAGGGGATTTTAAGCCCTTTTGCATATTTTTAAGCCTTCTTGAGGGTGTGGGGGTTAAATGGGGTCAAATGAGGGTTGTATATGGGTGTCCTTAGGTGGTGTAGGCCATGTAGAGCTGAGTGAGGGATTTTTTGGGTAAACAAATTGCCCCCTGATGTGTGAGGGAAGGATCTCATCATATGGCCAATGGACATCATAGGATTTTCTACGAAGAGGTGGTGCTTCCTGGGCTAGGGCATGGTGGTTTTTGGTTTTTGTATTAATATGGTTCCCATTAATGGGTGAGATACAAATAATTTGTTACATGTATATGGACAAGTTGGGCATCCCCATGATCGTAACAATGTCAAAAGAATAATGTGATCTATGCTCTATAATACAAGAGCCGATCCTGTACAACTGATGATACATAGTGGTTGCCTCAATGAGAGGCTAAATCCAATACTGATCTGAAGAAATGCTATATTGGACCCATGGCATTCTCATGGAATGCTATATCTTCATGATTGATAGCCTACTGGATATGGAATGGCACATAGTTGTATGGACTCACTAATGGAGAGTCAAAGTCTCTATGGTACAAGTATGTTGCATCAATCATAAATCTATATAGAATCACTACTGGGGCTTATAAACCCTGTCTCCAACGCAACTCAGAAATCACAGGGGGCATCAACCTATTTAGGTCCCTTGAATAGACTCATCAATATGCTAGAGTCAGGTGACACTTGGGGTCTTCAACCAAATACTGCACAGACCAATACCCTGTACGAATCTCAATGGTGCGATGATGTAGTTGGAGTCGAGCACATGGGAAACAACCATCCCCAAAGGCACTAAGGACCCCTCTCAAGTGGTCCAAGGAACTCATCAATGAGGTTAATGAAACTAGGATACAAGGACCTCTGGGTCTATCCTCTGGAATATGTATGTTGTCGTCGACAAAGGGAGACCTGCCCTTGGTCAAGGCAATGGTGTTTCCTTGACCAAAAGCATGAGGGAGATAACCGAAAGATGTGAGACGATCTAAAGACTGACCCATCGAATGAGGGGGGGAGGGAAAGAGTTGAACAGGGGCAGAGGGAGTGTAGTAGATTCAAACGTCCTTTTTTCATAGTATGACGACAGGGCAGACCAGGAAGCCAAAGAAACTGACTCATGGGAATGGGATCATAGATGTAATACAGGGAATGTAACTACAAATGGGAAATACTTGGGGGAGGCAGATACTTTTGGTATTGATGGGATCCAAGGAAGACACATTACAGAGTACTCTAAACAAAGGAAACCCAAAGTGAGAATGCTTCCAAACTGTTATCTGTGGGGGTGGTTTCTAGAGACACTGTTGTGTTACGATCTTGTGGATTTTTGGCGAGCTCGAGAAAGTAAATGCTTGATGGTGCTTTCAATTTTAGAGAGTCTGAAAGCACAAAGAAGACTCTAGTGGGGGATATTTTTCGTTGGTAGTCTCCTGTGCCCAAAAAAGGATAAAAGTATACATAGGAGAGCTCACCCATCCTAAAGGGGATGAGAGACTTCTTTACCGTTGGTAGTCCAATCAGGCCGAAAAATGTTAAACCAAGTTTGCTCGAAAATATTTTCTTGCTGAGAAGGATAGAAAAGAGCTTAACAACAACCCATGGTGAGCTTTTTCGTAAAGTTTGGCCCCTCTGCCCGAGAAAGCATAAAACTATGCAGAGGGGAACGGTCTTGGCTTGAATGTGCCAAGGTGGTCCTTTTCATTTGATGTTCTACATATTCTACAAAAGGAGATAAACGAGACAATGTAGATGCCCTTTCCTATACTTTAACGAGTGGGAAAGGAAGCAGTTGCGCTCGGCAATATTTTCATTCTTTTAGGAGTAAAAAAAGAGCTTAAAAGAAACTCTAGTATGGTCAACCGATTGCGGTGGCACAGAAATTGCTCCATGTCGGGATAGTGGAAAGTGGTCCAAAGGTCATCCATGCAGTATGGATGGAGCAGGTGGCTCTTAGACATACCATTACATGCACGGGATAGATCACGGTAGAGGCATGCAAGTTGGTGTAGCAGAGGCACACAAAATGAGGTGGCTCTTAGAAAGAGGTCAAGAGAGTCGTGTGTGAGTTGTGGTGGATGGACTTGAGTACATGTGATGTGAGTGCAAGTCCGGAAGCAGTTATATGCCAAATGCATGCAAAGGAAATGATCCGTCCTTTGGGCGATGGCCGGGAGACCCACATAAGGTGCGGTAGATGGAGTAGACAGTTATGTGTTAAAAATCAAAATGATGTGCCTTACGAGCGGTGGCCCGAAAACCCGCATGAGTGGCGGTAGGAAAGTGTGATGCAAGTACATGTTCGAAGACACTTGCATCACGATGTTGTGGCTCTTAAATTGAGGTAAATTTTAGGAAGTGGTCCCAAAAATTACTTTTTAAACATGAGACAATGGTCTTATTAGGATATTTGAGCCCATAGGTGTGATAGGTGTCTCGAATAGGCTCCAGGTGACTCTGAACTAGTATCTAATGGTGCTACCCCTAAATGGGAGTTTCTAATTTGTGGTAAAAATGTTTAAAACAAAAAAGGAAAATCTATGCTATAAGTGACTCATGGTGGTTATATCAATCGTAAAATCTCTTGAGGTAGAGCCTATTACGCGGATTCTTCAAGAGTCGGCCTTCTGAGTCAGTGAAGAGGTATGCCCCCTTGCCGAGACGAAGGTCATTGCAAAGGCGGGGTGATAGAATTTGGTCTTTTATGGGAAGAACCGATTCCACACTATGGTTTAAAGGGAACAGGGTAAAACCAAAGGCAGTCTTATATATCTCTTCGTCATTGCGTAAGTGGTGCTGGGAAAGATCAGGTGGATGTTCCAAAGCCGATGAGGCGAAAGGAAAATTGGTGCTAGATATCATGAAAATGGTATTGGTTGTGGCTTTGGTGGCCTTGCCCCCAGTCTTTGTTGGAGGAAGAGGGGCAGGCCTGGAGATGGGAAGAGTCTTTGATGGAGTCATCCGCAGCCACAACATCAACAACAGCCACAACATCATCCACAGTCGTAGCATTACGCACAGCCGCAACCACAATATCATCCCCACATACAACCATCAGGGAGTTATCTGGGCTCCTCTCTAGTCCACACAATTCCCTTCGTCTTTCCCCTGCCTGGTGTCATGAGCAAGCCAGTAATGGCCACCTTAAACTTACCCAACTTTATATTGGGAATTTCCATGTGTTATCTTAATCCACCAGCTCAACCACCAATGCCCAAGATATTCTTAACCCCCATGCAACCCATTGCAGTTGAATCTCATCCTCCACCCGGACCACAAAAACCAACCACCGCACCCGCACCCGCACCACCCCACCCAAAAAAGGCCAAGGGAAAAAACACAAAAGCTACCGCTGAACCTCAACATATCCCACCTTATGCTGTCTGGGAAGAATAGGGCCATCCAACTCAAAAATGCCCTGATATTCCTATAATCCACGCACATTTGGATTCCATGGATACAACGGAAAACCTCCCTGTGGTTGAACTTCCAAGTGGGCCAATAGTGAGAAACAAGTCATTGAGAACAAACCATGCTTGTGCCCTTTGCAAATTGTGTGGACACTATTCTCACCACTGCCAAGACTTGTCCAAGTTTCGAATGGCTTTAGCCAACCTTCAACAACATTCCCTTGAATCGGAGATCACCCTGATCGAAGAAGTTCACCCCCCACCTCCTTCTTCAGAAACCATGTCCATTTACATGATGTCCAGTTCTACAAACCCTCTTGTCTCCACCATCACCGATAGTCCATCAAACCTGTCTCTTCTATTGTTTTCACAACCGTAGCTCCATCCGCAGCGGCAACCTCAGTCGCAACCTCAACCTCAGTTACAGGGAAACTGTGGGGTTCATACCCGATCAACATGATCCTTTTCCTTTTTCTTTTCCTTTTCCTTTTCCTACCATCCCAGATCGTGAGTAAGTCTATCTTGGCAACCCTCAATTTATAGGATTTCACACTCGGAGTTCCTGTGTGGTACCTTGAACCACCTAAGCTACCTCTGAGGCCCCAGGATGTGTTGACTCATGTCCAGCCGAAAGAGAACTATATTTCATTTGCTATAATAGTAGTTTTTAGTCACCTTTGAACATGGCACTTGTCTACATTTCATTCAGTTTTTTGGGTATTCATCTTGCTTCTGAGTCGATCCACTTTCATGAGTCATGTTGCTCCTTTGAGTCTTTCAAAGAATGCATCGTTCATCATCACATTATGTCTTGGTATTCACCTCGTTAAGTCAATACTCCCAAGCCTTCAGTTGTGTTTCTCTATGTTCAAAGGAAAATTGTGTTGAGAGTTTGCATCTGCATTCAAAACTATCTTTGTGTCAATTACCTTTGAGTCAGTCATGTGGTTAATTCATACTCAAATTCTAGAACTTTGTTCTGAGTTTCATGTCGTTGATGTGGGATTCATCATGTACCTCCTTCGACGAGACTATTCCTATCGACTTCAACTCATATTCCAGGAATTATTCTTAGAAAAAAAACAATACCTTGAGATCTGTATACATCAATGACAGATTTCCTCGCTTTCGATAATAGGTTTACATCATTGACCTTTGATTGAAAGATTCAACCGAGTGTTCTACATCAAATCATCTATTTTCATTCATAGGAATGTACTATGGTACCTTGGGAATCATCGACATTAATGGTGATCTCCCTTGCACTTGTTAATGGTTTTAATCATTGACCATTAATCAAGTGGTTTCTACCATGTTCTACTTCAAGACATGTATTCGCATGGATAGAATCATACTTTGTTGAAGACGAAATGAATCCCCTGGGTGTATGTTAAAGTGCTCATTTCTTTCCCCAGGTTGTGATAGAGTATTTGTATGATTCATAGCATGGATCCATATTTGTATGGTAGTGGTTGTGCTCAAATTTGCATCTATATGAGATATATCTACTTTTTATGTCTAGTAGCTATGCCCAAGTTTGAGTATTATTCACATGGATCTACATTGTATTCTAGTATCCATGAATGTTTATATCTCACATGGATCTGCAGTGAATTGGTCAAGAACCATGTTGTGATTCGTATGAACATACATCAAAGTGTAAATGAACTGTAAAATGATCTTAGTCGTTGAAGATATTTGATCAGTGGACTCTTGTCTCGAAGTGATAACATGTTCCTACAAAGCCTTTGCCTATCCTATCCCTCTAGCCTCATGCTTTGGGGGGGATTCAGTTACACACATTTCTCATCAAACATCATGTAGTGAGATCAAAGTATCAATGTTTTCCTTAAATCCTCAATTTTTGAAGTTAAAAATAGACAAGGATCAATTATTTCACACTTTTTTCCACCACTGCGCTTTCCCTGTGGTCATGGTGCAGTACCTATATCAGTAACGTTTTTTTTCTTTGAGTAGTAAGTGGTGCCATCGCTATTTACCTTTATGCAATGTGTGGTGTGCACCTAGTAACGCTCTAACCCCTAGGAAAGAGAGCGGTGCTTGAGTTATAAAGGAAAAAAGAGAATCTTTGAGAGGGTTCTCGAAGCTTGACTCCATGGAGCCTCATCCCTATGGTTCAAGACCACCTGGAGCTCAAGACACATCATTGCAGGATCTTCTTTCCACATCACCCATGAGATCCTCAACCTATTCTGTCCTCCCATGGCTTTAAATACTAGCTTACCCCCCATGGGTAAAGGGAGGAACATTTTGTTATTGTATCTAAACTCTAGCCAAATTCAACCAAGACTGGTGAGAAATTTGTAGGCAACCTTGAGGCTTTGAGGCAAGGTTCATTTGAGAAGGGTTTCTCAACACCAAGGCTTAGGTTGTATGCTCTCTCTCTCCATTTTATTAATGCAAATAAAGGTTTATTTCCCATGAAAATCATTGTCTTTGAATCACTATGTTTGTTGTTGAATTCCTTGGTCATTAACATAAGATCATAGACTATCTTGATACTGAGATCTAGTGTGTGTTTTTGTTGTATCTTGCAGGACATATGTGGAGATCAGACACTCCAAAGACCAGCCTTTTACAGCTTGTAAGAGGTAAAATATTATTTAATTCAATATATCTATGTAATCTTAGGGAAATTTATTTTATGTTGTGACTTCTTTGTTCTAATATTGAGTGTTCCAAGCTAGGGAAACAACTTTTTTCCACACTAGCTAAATATTTCCGGTAACAGTGCTTTGAAAAATTGTCCCTAATGTATGAGAGAAAAATATTGTTTTTCCGCAATCTCATCAATGTTTAATGTCTAGATATCTTAAAAACCTGTCTTAATTTACATTGGAACTTTAACAATTTCAGCAAGTTTACCATAAGAATATCTAAAGTACACAGCGTTTAAAATTTGAAACTTTGGAAGTGTATATCTAATGCTTAGATGCCTCACTAGGGACTTCTAAATGGTTGTAGGACTTAATGATAGAGTGTTTGGCATAGACAACGATAGAGGATGAGCTGAAGCACAAGGGATTAAGCCAAATGGATTCTTTGAAATACCAAATGTTGCTGGCATTGATTATGCACTTAATAGGTAAGATCTTAAGTTGTTTATGTTCTGTGTTTTTTATGGCAGTGTTTCTAGAGTACTAAAATAATTGCTTCAATCATGGATAATTTAATTTTTTCCAAGCTGGCTATAGAATGTTGATTGCAGGCCTATAACCATTCTAGGTCACTCTAGGAGTAATAGACATCTTTTTTGCATCACATGTATAATTCTAATAAATCAGGCCCTTTAAGTTATTACACTAGTAACCAAAACTAATAACACATTTGAAGAAAAATAATTCAAGGGGATCAAAAAATTACCCCATCCACATATATTTTGATGTAACAGGTTTATAATCCTATCTATGAAAGGGTTCTTCCACAAAAGCACAATGATTTGAACAAACATACAATGCAGGCATAACTCACTGCATCCTCGGTGTGAAAAACTACAAAGTATAACCACCTTAGATTGTGATTCTCCATACCTATAGTACACCACATTTGAAAGATAATTAGAGTTAGCAAATCTACATTATGGAAGGTGTTCTCAATCTTTTTAATACTCAACTTGTGATTAAATATCATCAA